>CM052703.1:6820639-6862997 GCA_028551405.1 Uromys caudimaculatus
AGTTTGGTGGACTCTCAGAAAATTGGACATAATACTTCCTGAGGACCCAGCTATACCACTCCTGGGCATATACCCAGAAGATGCTCCAACATCTAATAAGGACACATGCTCCACTATGTTCATAGCAGCCATATTTATAATAGCCAGAAGCTGGAAACAACCAAGATGTCCCTCAGCAGAGGAATGGATACAGAAAATGTAGTGCATTTACACAATGGAATACTACTCAGCTAATAAAAACAATGACTTCATGAAATTCACAGGCAAATGGATGGAACTTGAAAATATCATCCTGAGCGAGGTAACTCAGTCACAAAAGAACAACCACGGTATGTACACACTGATATGCAGATATTAGCCCAAAGGTTCGGAACACCCATGATTCAATTCACAGCAACCATTGGACTGAGTGTGGGGTCCCAGATGGAGGAGTTGGAGAAGGGACTGAAGGAACTGAGGGAGTTTGCAGCCCCATGGAGGGAGCAACAGTGTCAACTGACCAGACCCCCCTGAGCTCCCAGAGACTGGACCACCAACCAAAGAATACATATGGAGGGGCCTATGGTGCTGGCCACGTACGTGACAGAGGAGGGACTTGGTGGCCATCAGTGGGAGGAGAGGCCCTTGGATCTGAGAGTGTTAGATGCCCCAGTATAGGGGAATGCTAGGGAGGGAAGATGGGAGAGGGTAGGTGGGTGGGTGGGTGGGGAAATACCCTCATAGGGGCAGGGGAGAGGGGATGAGATAGGGGGTTTCCAAAGGGGAGACCTGGAAAGGGGAAAACATTTGAAATGTAAATAAAATATTAAAAAAAGAGTGTAGTTAGAAATAACATTAGTTTATAAAAATACCAGAAGTAGTTTCTCCTTTATGCTGTATATCTTTCTAGTCATAGTGATTGAAATGATACTCATTAAATTCATCTTGCTCCTGGGATATGTATTTATCACTTTGCCACATCCCCAAATGAAAAGTGTACAATAATCTAAGAGTAGTAAGGCCTGAGCACTGCCCAAATTAACTTCCAAAGTTTCCTGCCTTCAAGGTTTTTTCTTTCTAGCAAAAGTAATGTTTCAGTTAGATTTTTCTGTGTAACATAATGTTTGTAGCAACAAAAAATATATATCAAAATAAGAATTTTTCTGAATATAGTTGTGTTAACTTGGATCATTTAGTAGAGGGAGGTGGATGTAGGAGAAACATACAGACACGGGAGAGATGTGTCTTCAGGAGTTGGTCCACACAGTTACGGAGCTGGCAGGTACAAAACATGCAGGATAGGGCCTCGAGCTGGATATCCAAGGAGCTCATGCTGCAGGCAAGTCCAGAAGAAGCCATTGCAGGAGTCCTCAGGAGCTCCACTGCAGGGAAGCAGGGGTCAGTCTTTCTTCCACAAATCTTTCAATTAATCACATAAGGCCCACCCTTACAACAGAAGGCAATCTGCTTCCCTCTGTGTCCACCAACTTAAAACTGAAATGCTCATCCCACCCTTGAAAGCAGAAAAATGAATGAACCACTGGCACAGAAACCTCCAGAATAATGTTTGACCAAATATCTGGACAACATATCCCAGCCAGACTGACACATCAAATTAGCCATTGTCTTTTAATCATGCATTAGATACTACTTAGAAAGAACCAAAGTGCTGAAAAACTCAACAAACAAACAAAAACCAAAAAACAGAAACAGAATAAACAAAACAACTGAAGCACAGAAAGGGAAAAAAGAAGTGTGACCTATGACACCAGAGCTGGTGTCTGCCATTCCTGGAACTAGAATCAGAAAGAGGGAGCAGGAGAAAGCAGAAGACATCTTTGAAGAATAACAGCCAATTTTTTAAAAAATTTGATTTAAAAAGAAAACTATAAGCCTACAGATCTCACAAGCTTGATAATCCGAAGCAATATGAACATGAAAAAAACTGCACAATGATATACAATAAACTTGTCAAAAGGCAGTGATAAGGATGTATTGAACAGGGGGCCTGGGGGAGGTAGGACCCACAGATAAATAATGGAGTATGATTGCAAGGACCTGGTCAAAAGCAATAAAATCAAAATGACACAGAAGAGCAAGATGAGTTAATAAATAAATAAATAAATAAATAAATAAATAAATAAATAAATAAATAAATAAATGCCCCGCTGAGGTGCACTCACGCTTGAACGCTATTGAAAAACCTGAAGGCAAAGGGTTAGGGGGTAGCTCAGTGGCCAAGCACTTGCTTAGCATGTGAACATGTCTGGGTCCTAGCCACACCACTCGGGAAAAGAGAAGAGAGGAGAGGCATGAGAATGACCGTAGAGGAAGCCTGCATGGTTTTATTGACAGATCAAGAAGAGGTACGGGAAGTTCCCCGCAAAGACGAGCACATGAAGCACATCCCCTATGTGCCATACAGAAATGGGGAAGCAAATGCTTGCATGAGAATCTAATGTTAACCCAAAGGGATGAAGAGCTTCCGAAGCAGAGTCCACAGAGAGTTCGCCTCCGTCACAGAAAGCAGTCTGCTTTCCTCAAAGCAGGTAAATATAAAAATCTTAAAACGTAAAATAATACCATCTATCTATACAAATATAAAGAATTCCTTTTTTAAATGTCTTAAAGATGTTTCCCTTTTAAACAATACAAAAATACAATGTGCCTGTAACATTTAGAAATGAAAAAAATGATGGTAGTTGGCTCAGAGGAATGGAAATATTCTTTGTGAGTTTCTACATGAATTTGTAAACCTAAAAGAAACAGCTAAAAGTATTAACTGCAGGATCTTTGGCTAACAACGGAAATAAGTTGAACACTAAAATAAACCCACAAGAAAGGGAGCAGGGAGAATGGGTGACACTCTTTAAAAATAATGTGATTTTTACACATAATCGCATTGATAATTGTATTAAAATTCAGAGATCGGCAAGCCAGTGAAAGAGAACAGTCAAATATAAGATGTGATATAGAATTGTGAGCAGACAGGACAAACACTAGCCATAAGGAAGGCGGTGTGGCTGCTTGACACACAGCGTTATCAAGCAGATGCTGCCTCAGATCTGTGCACCCAGTATACAAAGTTTCAAACTGTGTAAACACAAAACTAACAGAACAAAGGGGAAACAGATGGAACTAGAACTCAAGTTCAAGACACAACTCTCTTATCAAAGTAACAAAGAGACGTTTGTAAGGATGTGGAAGAATTGAACAGTGCCTGGGAGATAATCCAGAAGCCCCAGCACAGAACCATGCAGTTGTGTTGTGTGTGAGCAGAGTCTAACCACACGCCAGAAGCCCCAGCACAGAACCATGCAGTTGTGTTGTGTGTGAGCAGAGTTTAACCACACGCCAGAAGCACCAACACAGAACCATGCAGTTGTGTTGTGTGTGAGCAGAGTCTAACCACACGCCAGAAGCACCAACACAGAACCATGCAGTTGTGTTGTGTGTGAACGGAGTCTAACGACACATGGTGCACTGGGGAAAGCCTGGGCTTCTCACTACAGGGCAGGTTCAACTACAGTTCTCTGTGGAGAAAAAAAGCAGCCTTGGCCTTGGCTGCATACGAACCCCAAGCATCAGCTGTAGACAGACTAAAGGTCTAAACACAGGAGAACCTAGGAGGATGTTTTATGTAGGCAGAAGTTCCTCAAATATCCACAAAGTGCACTACTCATCAAATGTCCACAAAGTGCACTAACTACAAATTTGATAAATTAGACCACATTAAAAGTTTTTGAAAATTGTTCATGAGAAGATTTCAAGATTTTTTTTTTGCAAAAGGAGATAAAATAATATTAAAAATATGCAAAGAACCTGTAATCAGTAAACAAGGGTGAGGGACACAAGCAAAGAAAGGGCAAATGGCTTGAGCAGGCTCTTAAAGAGGAATCCCCCGGCTCCTACACAAGGCCTGTGACTTCATGTATCACCGAGGAAATACCAAATTAAGATGTCACACACAGAGACAACGGTGCCTCTCCCAAAGTGGAGAAGAGGTGACATTTCAAGCGTCTATGAGGACTTGGAACACAGATGCTGTCAACCCTTCCATGGTTGGACTGTAAAATTACACGGCCACATTGAAATTCATTCCACTGTGGATGCTAAATCAAAATATCCAAAATAACCAGAGCCTCACTCCCAGGCAGCACAGTCAGGGCGTTCATGCACAAAAAAAAAAAAAAAAAAAAAAAAAAAACTGCTCATAGTGACCTACTTGTAACACCCCAAAATTTGAATAATCAAAATGCCTATAGGCAGCAGAATAAATATTCGTTAAAATGCTAGACAACAGTAAAAATATTCTTACAGGGCTCCTCACACCCTGGGCATCAGCTCTTGTCTCCAGGTTCTTGTTCGAACTTCCCTGGATGACTACTGTAAACTTTAGCTCCCTCCCCCAAAACAAACAAACAAACAAACAAACAAAATATCAAATGTGTCTCAGTCATTTCCTTTGTGATACAAGTTTAGAACATTTATGAGAATAATTAGGTATGATGTGAATATTAGTGGTTTATTACTGTCCCTGCCATAAAGTTTAAACTTTGTAGTCCTAAACAAAATTGTAAGGATAAAAAATTTAAAAAAGAATGTTCAGCCTGCAAATAATTCACATAGGTATAATGTTGAAGCAAGGAAGTCAGACATACACAAGATATGCTTCTGTATTTACAGTTGGGGGCTAGAGAGATGTCTCAGCAGTTAAGGACACTTGATGCTCTTGCAAACCACCAAGGTTCTGTTTCTAGCAGATATACATAGTGGCTCAGTGCTACCTATAACTCCAGTTCCAGAAGATCTGATCTCTCTTCTGAGCGCCCAGGAAACCAAACATACATATACACAGATAAATGCTCATGCATGTAAAAATAAATGAATCTTTGGGGGCTGGAGAAATGGATCAGCAGATAAGAGAGTTCAGGTCCTAGGACCTACATAGTGGTTCAAAGCCACCTACCTGTAACTCCAACTTCAGGAAATCTGATCTCTTCTCTGGCCTACTTGATCAACATGTATGCATGTAGCACACATGCATACGTGCAAGCAAAACTTATATGCATAAATAGAGAGGTGTGCTCTGTCCTCAAGCGATAGTTAGGACCTGTGTCTTTTCCTAAATGTATGTTAAAAGCAATGCGCACCTGGGATGAAAATGACATTATGTTGCCCTAAAAGGTCTTAAAGGGGACCTGCAGGGTGGAAAATGTGGGAGAGAAGTAAAGGTTTCTGGTTTCAAGGACAGCCCAGAGGCTGTCGGTAGAGCTTGTCTGTGGGAACAAATCTGTATGAAATGGCCTCCCAGTCCTCAGGAATCAGGACGTCTCTGAGCAAGTACAGCCAGTCCTTGCCCAACCCTTCCGTCTTCCCCATTGGTCCGCCGTCAGTTTCTCTCCTCCAGCCCTCTCCTCTCCATCTTTATCCCCCCACACCTCATCCTTTCTTCCTTTCCTCCCCCCTCCACTCCCTATCTGCTCAGCATGAGAATGAAATTAGAGGCAGAAGACTCGCCTTGGACTTTGTCTAGCCTAAACTGCAGTCTAAATAGGAGCACAGGAAGGAGATACAGCTCCAGAGCCCAACTTCAAGAGCCAGAAAAAAAATGGAATCAGGTCACCATGAGTCCACTGATGCCTTCCTTGGGGTGGACAAGACACTGTACAAACACAGAGTTCTTCTTGTCAGCAAGAAATATGAAGCTCTGTCCCTTCGCCCTGATATCAATCAAAGCATCTCAGTGATTTCATCTCTTGATAAATAATTCCTCTGGTGACATGGATGTCTTGCCTCCAGATCATAAAGTCAAGATTTAAGAATCCTGTGAAGTAGGAACATTGGGGGCTAATTAGAATCGTCTGGAACTGGTCTTTAGCTCACCAACGAAGCAGCTCTGAATTAATGCCAAGTTCGAGAGGAGGGACAAGCAACAGCATGTGACTTCAGCTGACCTTCTGTGCCGCCCTTAGATCATCTGTCATCAAATGTCCACTGCACCAACTGGGCTCCTGTGACATTTTGTGAGTCAGAATGGCCCCAGGACTGCTTTCTGGGCTACCAAAACAGAGGAATGATGTTCTGAGTCTTCCCTGGGCATCTGTTAACCTCACTGCCCTGCCATGGTCACTGTGAGTGTCTTCCAGACCAAGATGAGGAACGCTTTTGTGATATCTAATCTTGTCAACTTGGCACACCTGAGAAGAGGAAACCTCAACTGAAGAGTTGTCTCCAATAGACTACCCTGTATACCTATCTGTAGGGCGTTTTCTCAATCACTAATTGATGCGGGAGGGCTGGACCCTCTATGGACAGTACCAGGCCTGGACTGTATAAGAAAGGCAGCTGACCATGACCTTGAGAACAAGCCAGGGAGCGGCATTCCTCCACAGTCTGTGCTTCAGCTCCTGCTTTGAGTTCCTGTCCTGGCTTCCCTCAATGATCAATGGTGACCTAGAAATGGTAGGCAAACAAACCCTCTCCTCCCTAAGTGCTTTTAGTCAGTGTTTATCACAGCAACAGAAGAGTAATGATAACCCCCTTCTACAGTACCTTCCAGTGACTGCTCCCCAACACTGGTGCCCCTTGTCCATGGCTCTGTTATGGCAGGGCCTAAATGGCAGTGTAGTGGTTGATGTGGTTTTCTGCTCCATCACACTTTGACCCCAAGAGGGTGGAGGCCGTGTTTATACGTTATATTCCCTACCTCCTTGCACACCGCTTAGTATCTTTATTACTCTTGTTGATAACACATGTAATATGAGGCAATATAAAATTCAACTCTGGCAGACATACAATAGCAGCTGTGACATTGCCCCAACACTTCACTATCACATGATAACTAGTCAACTTGATGCATATTCTGCCAACAATTTGCATATTCAAATATAAATTATTAATGTCAAAATGCTTCCTAAAGATTAAATCATTGTCTACAGGCTGTCTTGAAATTTGGTTTTATTCCTAAGCATCATGAGATAGGTACATAGATTCTCAAGGAAGCTCATGTCTCTACCTTGATTATTTTAATTTTTTTGAGATTATGATATAACATTTCTTCCTTCCCTTCCTCTCTTCAAACCTTCCCATGTACCTCCTTCTGCCTGGTCTCTTTCAAAATCATGACCTCTGTTTCTTATTGTTATACACACACTCACACAAATATTATATGTATATACATTTATGTATCCAAACTGTTAGTCCAGGGGTGTGTGTGTGTGTGTTCCAATTGTGTGTTCTTCCCTAGGGAAGACCTTCTCAACTTTCCTGAGTTGCCTGTAGTTTTAGAGTTGAGGCCTCGAGAGCTTCCCAAGTTCCACATTAGCATGTCTGTGGGTGTTACCCTTGTTCAGATCATGCACAGGCAGCCATATTGTCTACCTGATTTTTAAGACCTGTGGAGAAATGCATTGTGAGAGAGTGCATAGTTTGTGGACAGCTCTTCCATGGACAGACCTGAGGGCCTCACAGGCTTTCTTTGCTCCACACTCTGTCACTGAGGGTTTCTGTGCATAGCTTCTTCAGAGTTTTATGCGCCTCTAAGGAGACTTTTCAAGGATGAATACTAGATTTGAGATGTTAGGTCCTTACAACTCCCTTTCCTCCCTCTGTTGAACTGCTGCAATTCCTACACCCAGGAGTCTCCCAGAAATAACTGCTGATTGCCCGAACAGGATTCTGTAAAAAGAAATGGTCCTGACAAGATTGTTCCTGGGTCCTGGTAAGGTAGCTTTTGGGAATGGGTCTTGGTGTTGAATTCAGTTCCTTTAAAAACACAAGACAGCACTTTCTCCACATTGGGCTCACAGGAAGGATTACATCATACCAGTGTTTGCTCAATTATTTGCCAAATAAGCATATCCTAAATTAGAAACAATGCCAGCAGTAATTTATGAGTTTGTTTTTTAAGTTGATAGTTTCAATAAAATAGCAGAGTCTTTTCTTAGTTAATTTCCCCTCACACTGTCTGCTGGGAAGTTCAACTCTTTTTGACCTGGTATTGTTGCTATGTGCAGGTGTTCTGCTTACTACTCCACTGCAGGGTGAGGGTGCAGTCCAGTGGTTGGCGCTGCCTAACAGTAGGAGTCCCAGAGTCCATGGTGCATGCACACACCTTACTGCAAACTACCATGGATTTGTGTCAAGGATAATAGCAGTGGCTAATTTCTTTATGAAGAGTTTGTGTGTGTTGCTTTACTTTGTTTTTTAAGTCATCGTGAAGGGAGACAAGGATCATTACTGACTGAAGCTCAGAAGGGTGATCCACCCAACAGCTCAGCCAGCAAGAGGCAGATCTGCAACTCTCACTAGGACTTGATGGCTTAAGACATACAGACAAAAAGCACTACAGAGCTGAGGCATGTGAGCATCTTTCATCCTTCCTTCTTTATAGCTGTGTAGTCTCTCCTCTCCCTGGGGTCTATGTCCTCTCATTCTCCAAGTAAGCAAGAAGTTGCTGAAGAAATGAGAGGTGGCTGAGCCTGGCTCAGTGTCAGCCGGGGAGCAAAATGAAAGCTGCCCCTGCCACCAGGACGTGCCTATCCCACCAGGACATGCCTATCCCACCAGGACACGCCTATCCCACCAGGACGTGCCTATCCCACCAGGACATGCCTACTACCATGAACCATGACACAGTTAATTCTCAGTTGTATCTAATGCTGGCCTAATTCTTCAGGGGTGTCAAGTCATGAGACAAAGGAGAAGAGAGACTGCGAGCTGAGGACTGGACAAGAGGGAGAGAGAACAGTAAAACCGAGACTTGGATGGGAAACGGACCGTCTCTCTAGCGTGCAAACCGAAGCCCTCTTTTTCCCCCTTAGCTTTGTATAAGGAGGGAGAATCGAGCGTCTTACACTGTCCTAAGCAAGCAGGTCGGCTATAGTTGACCATTTCTGCTGTGGTTTCTTGTCATTTTCTTCTATTAGTGTCAAGGTAGGTAGGAGTTTGTCCCCCCAGGGAGCCCATGATACCCTGCCCTGCCCCTCTTCTCTGAACCCATGTGTTTATGGCCCAGCCTCAACACTTCCCTGTCCAGCTTCTATTGATTTTCTTAGCAGCCTCTGTTAATATTCAATTTTATTTTTCACTGCTCTCTGACACCTTTGATCTCCTTCCTCAGGGCTGACTTCCCTGATCTCCTGGGGCTTGTGAAGCTGTAGATGATTCTCCAGCATTGGCCTTCAGGTGTGCCATCCTGCCTGCTCTCCAGCTTGTGATGAGCCTAGTTCCACAGCACCTGTGGTGACTAACTGCAGCCCGGGATCCCTGGACACTAACATCACAACTGAACAACAGAAGGCAAGAGAACAGAATTCAGCACCTCAGTGGGTCTGGCACTCTCGGGAAACCTGCATGGGAGCTGAGGTGGTAATGTTAGTTACACCAGGGATGCGTAGAGTCTTAAAAAATGTATTTGGAAATGGCAAAATTTTAAAACTCTCTCATGGGGTACTCCTGTGTTCTAAGGACCAGTCCCATCTGCAGCTTGTGGTTGTTGGGTTTTGTTTTTTAAAGAAAAAGTCCCAAGCATTCGATTTTACCAATGAAGACTCAGAAGTTAGATGCTGGAGTGAAAGCCTACTAGCTCAGAGAGGCAGAGGAAGCAGCCAGCTGACCTTCATCGTCCACTGATGCCCCAGAAGGAAAAGGCTCCTTCTCCACACTGCCTTAAATCCCCTTCAACTCAAAGACCCTCCCTTCCATTTGCTTATGTTCACTCCCTGTCAGCTGCTTGCTTGCTCTGCCTCTTCACATAGGACTGACTTTATTTAGCTCTTGTATTAAAGGTGTGTTCTAGGGCTGAGCCACACCACAGCAAGCTTTTTCCAGTATGCAATCCCGGAGTTCACAATGTGAACAAATATCCTGCAGCAACAGCCTGCCTCTTTGAGGCCTCTGCTCGAACGACCCTGGGGCATCTTCAACCTGGCAAGTGCACAGCTGAACTAGTCATTGTCCCTGTCCCCTTTACTCCAGCCTCAGCACCTCAGGAAACAGACACACCCACCATCATCCTGCCTTGCCCCCCTTAGTTGAGGTCACTGACACAGTTCTATCTTCTCAGGGCTTCTCCTACCCATGATTACTCTGCAAATTCACCATCATTGTCCCTTAAAACCACCATGACCTCAGTTCTAGGCTATTCTTCTAGCCTCCTGAATGGCCTTCCTGATCCAATTCTTACCTCCCTCCTACAGGTTTTAAGTTTTGGAGTGAGCGTGGAAGAACAGCAGCCACTGTGTGAACACGCCAGTGGAATTCTCAGTGCTCCTGAAGTTAAGTTCACAGCCTTGGCCTTGGCTTACAGAGGCCTGTGAGATCCCCAGTCTCATTCTTCTCCATTCTGTTGCGGCCTGTCCTTCTCTAACTGCTGAGCCACCCTGTCTTTCCCTGCCCTGGAGTCTTTGTCAGTGTAGCTCATGAGCATCTCTAAAGGATGCTCTGTACCCAGCCAGCTCCACCCAGAGGACTCCTCCTCATCCTCCAGTCTCAGCTCAAGCTCACCTACTCTAAGGTGCTCTCTGACTTCTCACGGTATCCTGTATTTCCCAGGCAGGACTTAGATCAATGGAACTCAACTGCTGTTTGCTGAATGACTATCTCCCTCCATGTCTCTCCTACCAAAAACCACTAGCTTGGGAAGGGCAGAGGCTGCCAGGTATAATCCTACATCCTGAATGTGAAATGTAAAAAGAAGGGTCCAAAGTAGATGCTCAGTGCACAGTACTGGACAGGCAGGAGGGAAACCAGTGGGGAAGGAGAGAGCGGACTGCAGTCTAGATTTATTTTGAACTTACTCCCCTTTATGCTTTGAACACAGGAAAGAATAATTTCCTTGATGACTTTAAAGGAAGCTATTACTTTGGGGAAGCAGAGAGAGAGAGAGAGAGAGAGAGAGAGAGAGAGAGAGAGATATGATTCATCTTCTTTTTCCACCTTTACTAAGGGAGATCCAGAAAAACCAAAGCTTAAACTAACAGATAAAAACCTGGTTACTATATAAGGAAAACTCTGTAACTACGGCAAATTCACAATAGCTGGGATGACCAAGGAACTGATGGCGTTCTCTGGTGTTATTCATTGGCCACAGTGTGTTGATTGCCCTATGGCCCTTTCTCTCCTCTGTCCAACTGCTGCTCATGACCCCTGAGGATGTCAAAGTTTCAAATTTCTTGGAAATGTCAGTGAGACTCTAGGACCCACAGTTCTGGTGTACCGCCAAATGTGTCCAGTGAACATGGAAATATCTGGGCCAAAACTTTTACCACAGAGTTCTACACCGTAGGACTAGCCTGGCATTTCCTGGGTTTCCAGCTCCTACGCTGCTAACACACCTGCTGTTCCCAATGTTCTCCTGGAAGATTAACCACATTTTCCTGGTACAGAGCTGCCACCCAAATTATTGTTGAACCACCCATTTTAGATCTTCAGTGGTGGTGACTTTTGCCTACTGCTGTTCAGAGAATAAGATCTAGAGAAGTGTCTACAAGATATTTGGCTCAGTGTGTGATTTGGACAAACAAGCTGAGAAATAACATTGTCTGTTTGGTTTTCAAAGATCCCACTGTACCTGGGGATGTAACTCAGTTGATAGAGTACTTGTCTAGCATGCATGAAACCCTGGACTCAGTTCCCAGTACCACGTCAGACTTGGTATAATGCTACAAGCCTGTAATCCAGGAACGTGGGTAGCAAGTTCAAGGCCAACCTGGGCTATTTGGGGACCTGATCCGATATCCCCATTACACATGATTATGACATAAAAAGTCTCACATCTTACTTTACTTTTCTGCAGGTGCCTCCAGAAGTAGTGTCCTGAGATGTTCTAGTACAGGGGAAACTGTCTATATATTTTCCAAAACAGAGCAGGCTGTAAATCAGCTGTGCAGGAATTGTGGAAGTTTGTTAAAATGCAAGTATCTGAGCAGCACCATAAACCTAGGGAGAAATTAAACTAAATCCACCATGGGGGTGGAGGGTACAAAGGATAAATGCTCACTAAAAAGCAAAAGGCTGAGCGATTGAATGCAAGAGCCTCCAGAATGGGAGGACCCCTCCCCCAAGACAAGAAAAGAGACCCAGTTAACCAGAAAAGAGGCCCAGTTAACCAGAAAAGAGACCCAGTTAACCAGAAAAGAGACCCAGTTAACCAGAAAAGAGGCCCAGTTAACCAGAAAAGAGACCCAGTTAACCAAAGAGAACCATTTAACCAGAAAAAAGACTCAGTTAACCAGAAAAGAAACTCATTTAATCAGAAAAGAGATCCACTTAACTAGATACCAGACAAGACAGGTAGAGGGGGAGACTGGGGAAAGGACTCATAGAACGGTCCTTAAAGCCAGTATACAAAGTCAATTTGTCATTGTGACCTGGTAGCAAGCAGTACTGTATCCTCTAATGAGTCGACCCTCAAAGAATGAGGAGAGCTAGGAGAGCCTTGTGGATATGCTCAGCAGCATGTGTATGAGCTGTGAAATGAAAATATCCCGTCTGGGTGCATGGCTCCACCATGACTTTAAAGACATGCAGAAAGCACTTCAGAAAACATGGCAGGACTCAGCACATGCTATTTTATCTTTACTATCATTGCTGCTGCACATAAAATGCCAAGGGGTTTATTGGTCCGATGAACACATGCAAGACTGGTGCCTGTCACTGTTCTTATTCCCCTTCAAACCTGAACTGAAGGCCACCAGCATGCAAGCTCAGCTTCAGAAACTTCGAAGGGCGTTGCCTCTGCCTCCTCTCCTTATGCAGAGCAGCACATCTTCTGGCCACTTTGTTCTACTTGTTAGCAGAGAAGAATCCAGAAGTATAAGAAGTACAGGCCTGGGGCTGGAGAGATGGCTCAAAACGCACTGGGTTCGCCTCCAAAGACCTGAAGTCTATCCCCAGCCCCCCCTTCCCCCATGGTAGCTCCCAACCATCTCTGCCTCCAGTTTCAGGGGATCTCACCCCTCTTCTGGCTTCCACAGGCACTGCACCCATGAGGTGTACAGACATACACACAGACAAAATACCCATGTTCATAAAATAAAAATAAAATTTAAAGCAAGAATTATATCCCTATAGATTTGTATATGAAGGCAATTTGTAAACCCTCGACCCTGCATATTGGTGTTTTATTTCTGGTTTGTTCCCATGTGCCCATGCCACAGACTTACAAAACTTCTTAAAGTTTCCCAGTATTAGCCCAACCACCCCAGTTCTACTGCTCGTGAAATCCAAGACAGTTTCGCCCTCAGAATCAGCAAGCCAAAGGACCTGCCTGCCATGTGATCATAAAGTAGAAAATGGCCAGGAAATAAAATCCCTTAAAAACGTTTAAAAGGGCCTTAATGTACTCTAAAATATGCCCTGTTTGCACAAGGAGAATTTTTGATGGGCTCTGAGGACTTGAGCAATTTCAAAAATGTTCTCTGGAGGAATCTGAACGTCACTAGGGAGAAAGCAAAATATTTTCAATGACTGTCCGTGATGTTGTATGACAGCTCAGGCCTGCAGTCATTCCTCATGTGACATTGGCTTGACACCTAAAACGCTGGCTGTCAGATGAACAAGAAAGTAATGCCCCTCGTGGAAGAGACAAGTGAAGCCAGATAAAGAGCTCTACCCAGCAGGCCCACCCAGGGAACTACATGAATGGGACTGTGGAGGAGGAGTTTGTCACACCAGCCTCAGCAGGGGCAGTCAAGATCAGCATGCCAGGAGCACAGTGGAGCAGTGGAGCGTGGTAAGCTGTAAGGGACACCTTTGGAAATCACACAGAGCTCTACCGAAGGTGGGCAAAGAGCTACAAGCCATCCAGCCACACTGCAATTGATGATGGAAAACAGAGGTTGGGGAGATAGCTTGCTGTCTTAGGGTTTACTGCTGTGAACAGACACCATGACCAATGCAGCTCTTATAGGGACAACATTTAACTGGGGCTGGCTTACAGGTTCAGAGGATCAGTCCATTATCATCAAAGCAGGAGCATGGCAGCATCCGGGCAGACATGATGCAGGAGGAGCTGAGAGTTCTACATCTTCATCTGAAGGCTGCTAGGAGAATATTGACTTCCAGGCAGCTAGGATGAGGATCTTAAAGCCCATACCCACAGTGACACCTACTCCAACAAGGTCACACCTACTCCAACAAGGCCACACCTACTCCAACAAGGCCACACCTACTCCAACAAGGCCACACCTCCTAACAGTGCCACTCCCTGAGCTGAGTATATACAAACCATAACACTTGCCTTGCTTCTTGATCCTCAGAAGTCACATTGAGACAGAGAGGGAGAGGGTAGTTAGGCTGATAACCCCAGTGCTGGAAAGGCAAACTCAAGCAGATCTCCGAGGCTTGCTGGCAAGCCAGTCTAGTCTGCTCAGCACGCTCCAGTGAGAGAACCTGTCTCAAAATGAAAGAAAGGTTCGTACCTAAGGAACTACCCAAGGTTGTCCTTTGGCTTCCACGTACACACTCATACGCATGGATACTCACCATAAACACTCCTGCACGCGCACACACACACATCCACAAAAAGAGAAAGCCACTGGAAAGGAGCATACATCAGTTGTTCTGAGTTGGTGCTGCTGCTGCTGCTGCCATGATTTCCCATCTGTTCTGTGGAGCATCCTTGGGCCTCCCATACATACTGTTTGTGCAGCAGCCTCTCTAATCAGAACGAGGACCACTGTGGGCTCAAAACGTTGTCAACAGTAGCGGAACGAGTAGAAATGTCTATGGCAGCTATACTCACAGGAGGTGACCAAATCATAGCATCCTCTCTCGAAAACTTTTTCCAAAGAGCATTGACCAGCAACACTGCACACCTGGCCCTAGTCAGGCAAGAGAGAGGTGTATCATCCGTTTATAATTATCTTCCAGGCAGTGGGAAGTCAAGGGTTAGGCAGTCCTCACTGGGATTGTGAGCCAGGAAGGTGAGCATGCAGTCAGTGGATCAATGGTGACAGATAGCCTTTGCCTCATTCCACATTTACCAAAGGATGGAGGCAGAAATATACAGAACTCAAGGAGTTTTTCACTTACATTTTACTTTTTTAGAAAATATCAAAAAGTGATCAACTCATGACTTCAAAGAGACATCTGTGTGGTTCTACCTAAGAGACTTCTCAGTTTGGTGCACATAGCTCAGATTGCGTTTCATAAAGCAGTAGGAGGGTATGAGGGTGTAGCTCAGTGGTAGAGCACATGTTTAGAATGCATAAGGCCATGGGTTCAATCCCAAGTAGCGCAAACTAAGTTAAAGCAACAAGATAGAGATACATCACACACTCGAGCACACAGAGATGCACACACACACACACACACACACACACACACACACGCATGAATACACACAGAAAGAGACTGAGAGTGGAGGTAAAAATTTCTATCCTCTTAGTCCTCCCCTCAAGCCGTGATCCTCAAGATCAGAGACATATGCCCTGGCAGAGATAGCAATGAGTTATCTGGGCTACACATTCTATGATTGTCCTGGCAGCTGAGGAGGAGGAGGAGGAGGAGGAGGAGGAGGAGGAGGAGGAGGAGGAGGAGGAGGAGGAAGAGGAGGAGGAGGTGGAGAAGGAGAAGAAAAAGAGGAGGAGGAAGAGGAGAAGGAGAAGAAGAAGAGGAGGAGGAGAAGGAGAAGGAGAAGAAGAGGAGGAGGAGGAAGAGGAGGAATAATAGGAGGAGGAGGAAGAGGAGGAGGAAAAGGAGAAGAAGAAGAGGAGGAGGAGGAAGAGGAGGAGGAGAAGGAGAAGAAGAGGAGGAGAAGGAGGAAGAGGAGGAAGAAGAGCAGGAGGAAGAGAGGAGGAGGAGAAAGAGGAGGAGGTGGAGAAGGAGAAGAAGAGGAGGAGGAAGAGGAGGAAGAAGAGCAGGAGGAGGAGCGGAGGAGGAGGAGGAGGAGGAGGAGGAGGAGGAGGAGGAGGAGGAGGAGGAGAAAGAAACTTTATGGGAAAAATTCTGAAGTGTCCCTGTGCTGCACTAATTGTACATTCCCACATACCAGGGGAAAAGCATGAAGCTGGCCTTGAAAAGGCATTCACTGAACACCAACTTCATCCCAGGACCTCTGCTAGATGCTCCAAGAGACAAAATGTGATCGACACGGAAGCCCCGTGTTCATGAAAGGGCTACACAATAAACAAGCACTCAAGGAAATGAGCAAAGCATTGTAGAACAGAGAAAAGGACAACTGTAAGTCCCTGGACCGAGGGCGGGCATCTCCATTGTGAAGAATAGAAAACAACTTTGTCAGGAAGTCACGCCCCGAAGCCACGCCCAGCTGTGCAGAGTGCAGAGACTAGGAAGCCACTCCCTGAAGCCACGCCCAGCTGTGCAGAGTGCAGAGACTGCAGTAAACCATGCACACAAGAGTCTTGACCTATCCATGTGCTTGACCGTGTCACACATGTGTTCTTCTTAGAAGATACCCCAGGGGCCTTCCACAGCTGAAAAATGAAAGCGGCCCACCTGGCTTTTACTTAGCAAGCTCAAGGCAGATCCAGAACGTGAAAAAAAGTTCACAACACATGGACCACCAGTCTACACGGGCATCAATCAAGACTCCTCCACATTCACTGGGCACAGCACCCCCAGCGACTCCTGTCACCTACCAGGTTCAAGGCACCTTTCCCTCCAAACGGTCTGGAGCAGACAGAGCTCACGTTTCACAAAAGGCTGGGACCTGGATTTATTCTGGGTCATTGTGCCCCATTAGGGTTGCCATGGTTACAATGGGTCTGTGTTATCTGGACTCTTGATGTGCTAGACACTAGGGCAACAGCTGTATCACTTTTGTTTTTTTAATAATTTGCCAAGAAAATGGCAGAGCAGCAAAAATGTAGAGATGCTGAGCAATACAGGTTCCCAGTGTTTAAGGGAGGGTGAAGAGGAAGAGGTCTTGTCCCGTGGCGAAAATAAAGGATCTATCCTTCATAAACCTGAGATCCACCAGGACAGAGACCCTGACTGACAGATATTGGCGTATCCGATACACAGAACAAATGCTCCATATATATAATTGGTTCATTGTGTGGTGAGGTGAGAGGAATTATTAGAATTCAAGCCAAGAACCTACCTTGGGCACTATCTATCTATCTACCTATGGACGTCAGAAAAAATTGGAAGTAAAGCCACGTACCTCTTTGCAGACTGGAGAACAGAATGGGGGTAGGGACGGGTTCACTGAGTAAGAAAAGGGGTGTGTGCACTTACAGCAGGAATGGAGCATGCTGGGCTCCCTCCCCCAAGAAGCCGAGACTAAGCTGGCATTAAATGGCAAGGAGTTTGAGGAAATGCCTGTAAAGGAGAGAAGTGGAAAGAGAGACACTCGTGAGCACAAGGCAATTCCGATAGCAAAGGGGGAGATGGAAGGAAGGTGGAAGAGGGGCTGAAGAGATCAGAACAACTCCGGGAAAGACGGGGCAGGTGGATGGGCAGGCTTTGAGTAATGGCCCCATTGGAGGAGCCCATACTAAGCAGCAATGGTAACTCCAGTGTCTCCACTGCACCCAGCCACCAGTCAGTCAGGCTCAAGGCAAGTGCAGTCTCCACATGAATATCACAGCGGACCTAGGAGTGGACAACTGAAACTCCCAGGTCAGCCATGCTCCCATGCCAAGGAGATCTGAGCGAGGCTTCCTATGATCCCTGAGGCAGGTGGGACTAGGTTGAGGAGCAAGAAGTAGGAGGTCTTTGGGAGACTGGAACCAGTGTGTGCAGGGGTGGGGGACAGCTGCAGAATACCAAGGCAAGGCAGGAAGGTGGTTAGAGAACTGCATCTACACCGATTTCCTGTCCTCTACTCTTGCTTCAGCATAGACGCAGCTTGGATTCTCTTCCAGGTAGCAGCAGCCCCAAGACCCACTTCAGGCCGGTGAGATATGATCATGGAAGCAGAAAACAGCTGTATTTTCCTGATAAAATAAATAGACTGTCATGTGGCTGGCTTCTTCCTGCCTTCTCCTCTTTCCCTGAAGAAATGGACTTGAGTCAGCCAGGAGAAGCCTGTTACCATGTGATGGTAAGCCTGAGAACGGGGTCTACCCACCAGAGATGATGGAGTATAGAGACAGACGAAGCTTGGGAAACAGGCAACATGGTGGAGCAGCTGAATGCAAATATTCTACACTAGAATTCTTATTATAACAGAAGAGGCCATATGTGTGAGTATGTGTATGTGTGTGTGTGTGTGTGTGTGTGTGTGTGTGTGTGTGTGTGTGTAGATGTAGATGTAGATATAGATATAGATATATAGACCCCGTATTATAAAACAAAAACATAGTATTCGCTATGAAGCCAGGCTAGCATCACATGTAACCAGAACCAAGTCTAAGCAATCCAGAAGACATTCAGGTGGAGGACATCTTTGAAACTCTTTGAAACCAGGGATGGATGCTTCCTCTACCTTGTGATATGACATCCAGTAAAATCAACACGACCAACCTGTAGTATCCGCTTGAAGGGAAAAGAGTTCCCAAAGAAAAGTGGGCATTTGAGGTTACTCTGTCTTTAAAGTGCATATAGGGCCAGAGAAGAAACTATCCTAAAAGAGTTTGTCCCCTGTACTACAAAGGAGTTAGTCCCAACTCTGCCCTCACATAGGATGCAAACCAGGTAAGGAAACAGGGCAGAGAAGCCCCATGTTAATCTCTGTTAGCCTTTACATCCTGCACTTATTCAAAACCAGCTTAGCATTTCATTCTCAAGCGATTCTCTTACACACACACTCACACACACACATGCATGTACACACATACACACACTCACACACATGCATATATACACACACACTCACACACACACATGTGCGCACAAACACATGTGCGCACACACACATGCACGCACACACACATGTGCGCACACACACATGCACGCACTGCGCGCGCGCGCACAGACACACACACACACACACACACACACACACACACACACACACACTTTCCATGGAAATTCAGTAACAGTGGTACTGTCTTTCCATTTCTACCAGGAAAGACTTGGTTCCCCCTTGATGCCCTACCAACCTCTAGCACTCTAGCGCCATATGAACTTGTCTCTTGAAATGAGGTCTATTTACCTGACTTGATGTCAACTGCAAACTTAAAGAATTTAAAACCATTGTAGGCACTCCTTCCCTGGAGTGATGTAAACATCTGTCCCCTCCTCATAAGGTCCCAATGACATAACATCTACACAGGGTGACCAATGAGTTTACTAGGGCTAGTTACAGAGCATGGTAAGGGTTAGAGACAGGTGCATGGGCAACTTTAACCCAGCCAGAGTATACCCAGTATAGATGATAGCTTCTTCGTAGGTGGAGCCTACTCCTGGGCTAACCTTCCCAGCCTACATGCTCTAGTCCTCAAGGACACAACTGGGGCAATATTCCTTTCAAATGGCTAGGAGGAGGAACTGGAAACTCATATGAGGGTCTAAAGACTCTCTCTCCCTACTTACTCCCATGAGGGAATGCCAGCAATCAACATGCAAAATGGAGTCTTGCAAAGTGGCATGACTGATCTCATGAAGACACTGGCAGTTTCACTCTGTGAACAAGAATTCCTGGAAAGAATCTGTGTCTGCAAAGGCTGATTGGTGGATTAAAACTTCAATGATCTCTGTTGACAGATGGAGACTGTTATAGAACACTGCAATCAATCCAAATGCAGACTTGGAGAGTTCACTCCCAATGGATACATCTACAAAACAACCCCCACACCTAAGGCTCAAGGAACACTGTGGGAGAGAGGGTGGAAAGAATTAAGAACCAGAAGATCAGGAAGTTCACTGTGAAACTGTGTCTCCTAATAATGTCGGAAGCTAAACCTATAAAGTTCCACCGATACAGCTGCCAGAACACGAGCTGAACAAAGACAACACCAATAGGCATGCCAAAGTGGGTGAGAGAAAGCCCTTCAGGCAACTAAGGAATGCTGGGGATGAGAGAAATAGTCTTTTCCAGGGGAAAGCACATCAATTGGTTATCCAAACCCAAATGGTCAGTCCCAAAAGCATACATGAGAAGCATTATACAGACTGAGCAGGTTATATTTAGGAAAATGTGTGCATATGCATATACATATACTCATCTAACAACAATTAATAAGTAAAGGGGTTATGAATTAGAATGAGAGCGAGGATGGGTAGATGGGAAGGTTTGAAGAGAGGAAAGAGAAGGGTGAAATAATATAATAATATTATAAAATAAAAAAATAATATATTACAAAATGAAAAATAAAATAAAAATTCAAATAAATCTCTTCAGTGATACAGATCCTAATTACAATTTATCTTGGGCTATAATCAAGCTGTCTAAAGAGCCATTCCTTGCCCACCTCTGTCTCAAAGCTATCATCCTGTGACTACTAGATAAAGCCAAACCTAATATCCTGACAAACAAATAAAAATTTTTGGAATGTACTAATTCAACAAAATTCTATTCTCCACCAATCAAAGTTCTACAAAGTCTATCAGGAAACCTTTGAGGCCTATGGTTGATACTTCTTCTCCTTGCTATAACTTCTTTTTCTAATGTTCTCATCAGTGTAATTTAAAAATGTTTTGATTTATGACTTTGTTCCATCAGTATAAAAACTTCATGAAACTGTTTGCACATTGGACTATGGAATTTGAAATGACATGAATCTGTGTTCCCAGGTCATGGTTACTTATATTTGGTTTTAGAATAAACTCTCTTTAACTCCCACTTTAAGGTGAGAGCTGTATTTTTTTTCCTTGACAGCTCTAAGGACTACATTTTAAAAGACCAAACACACACACATACATACACACACACACACACACACACACACACACACAAACACACACACACATACACAAACACACACACACACACACAAACACACACACAAAGGATAAGTAGAATACATTTTTCTCTCTTATACCAACATAATCAAGACAAGTTACTTAGAGATTCCCAGATCTCTTCCTCAGATACTAACAAGTGTAAGACAAACACCCAGACACATTTTTCTTCATTCCATCTGTCCAACTGGTCTACCTTGGGGAGGGGGAGGATGTCCCACTGCCCGAGTGTAATGAAAGCAAAAGCAAAAGTACAAGACAACTACCGTGACAAACAGTACAGCTTGCAATAATGGAAAAGAGTTCTGCAGGCTACACTTCACCTGTCAACATGTCAATCACAGAATGTCAGCAGAGAGCGTGACTTAGCAGCTCAAGCACTGGAAATCTGATCAGCCCTCTGTGCTCCCTGAAGGCTCAGCTCACAGTCTGGAAAACTAATTAAAGCTTCCATAGGACATAGAAAACTTCTGGTGTTTAACGAGTAAAGCCAGCTCTTTCTCCTCCTCCTCATAAAAGACTTGTACCAAGTCAATCTTCAGAAACCAAGTTCCACATTCATTTCTGGTTGTCTTTAGTGGAAAAGGTCCCCCTGGTCCTTTTCAGATGTTTCGTCAATCTGGAGGAAACACATTTGATTAATGACCGTGTAAGTACATTTCCACTCAAATGACCACTGACGTTAGACAGAACAACCTCAGAGCTGCAAACATGCAGTCTATCAACAACTCTAACAGCTATGTCTTTGATTTTAAAAGGGGATCATTGCAGGGCTGGAGAGAAGGTTCAATCAAGATCATTGGCTGCTCTTTCAGAGGACCGGAATTTGATTCCCAGCACCTACTTGATAGCTCACGATTGTCTTTAAGTCTAGGTCTAGGAGATCTGATGCCCTCTTCTGGCCTCTACAGACACCGAGAACAAACATGGTATACAGACATACATCCGAAGACACCCATACACATAAAATAAATAATTTATGGGGAATCTCATTAGGAATGAGCAGACAACACTTTGTAAATTTTGCAATTCCCATGCAATTGACTGGAGCTTGACCTTCTGTGAGACCTAAAGAATAAATATAAGTCTATGAAGTAGAAGAGACAAAATTACAGAGACAGAAGCCAGCAGAAGCTAGGCACTCAAGGGAGGTGGCAGAAAATGGAGGCTGATGCGTTCTTCTCTTCCCAGTCCACCTTCCACCCTTTCAATCCAACTACAGATTGCTACAACAGTCACCACTAGCCTAGAAGGCCTCAACCTTGAACTCCCAACTCCTACAGTCTGACTCAACATTCTAACCGTTCATCAGACCTGCTTGGTTCAGATTAGTCACGACTTTTTCATTCCCTTTACAACTCAGGCAAATCTTGTTACTTGCTGTGAAATAAAGGAGTATCTCCGGTGTCAACTTGGTTTAGATAGGTTCCAGTTACTCCATTAAGTACAACGTGCTGCTGTAGATGTGAGGAGAACCCAACATCAGTTGTGCTAAGTAGGGGAGATGATTCTAGATAAAGTCCCATGGCTGATCCAAGCCCCCACATAACGCTGGGGCCTCCCTAACAGAGGTGATATTTCACTGTAGGCTGCAGCCTCAGCCCACACATGAGCACCCCTGCCCACCTTTCTGGAAAGCCTTCACTTTGGATGTTAGACTTCCCCAATCAGCCCCACAGTAAGGTTCTAAGGAGGTGCATGAGGATGGAAAGTTGATTTACTCTCTCTCCTCTCTCAGAAACACACACACCATCGTGGCCTCTTCCTTCAGAAGCTGGAGGACAAGCACCTCAAAGCTCTCAAGGCTGTGATTTCTAGAGCATATGATTCCATGCACCAAAGAAAAGGCTCCAGGAAAACAATGTCGGAAGGACGAAGCCTGTGACCACCCTGCCTCCTAAGTAAGCACTGTAGGCTCTGTGCCTTCCACAGTGCCGCTGATGTTTGTCCTCACCCTCTGTTCACAGTAAACCTGCACATGTTCTTCAGAACTCTTTTCTAACCCCCACATGCTGTAGTCCTGGTTCTTCCTCCCAGTCCCATGCTCCCAGAAACAAGACTCAGACTCAAAATATATTTACAAATACCTTGGGTTCATAGCTAGGCTCTTCTCTTACTAGATGATAACTAAAATAACCCAATTGTTTTAACCTACATTCTGCCACAGTGACTGGTTACCTGTGCTCAAGAACCTTGCATCTGTCTCCTCACATCTCGGGCAGATCTCCCGCCTAGCTCTACCCCAGAATTCTTTTTCCTCCCAGATGTTCCACCTCCCATTTCCTGCCTAAGCCATAGGACATAGGCCTTTTAATTGACAGGTGATGCTTCCATACAATACACAAGATATTCTCTCTTCACCCACTCTGGATTACTGGGCAACTTTTTGCAGAGTCATTGGCTCCAGTTGTATAGTAGACTCGAAGGTTTTCCTAAAGAAGGAAATGCAATGTGTTTGGATAATTCAAGTAAAGGCCAAATAATGGAAAGTAGACTCCAGAATCTAGTGTTCAGGGTTCAGCAAATTTCCTATTTCTGACCTTTTGTCTCTCCACCTGGGATGTGGATCTAACAACAGGACTGTGGTAGATGCCTAGTGTTTTTTCTCCTTTGAATTAAATGGCCCTTAGATGTGCCATCCCCGTTCTCAGACTATGTGCTACGGGTGGGAATGGTGAGGTGAACCTTGCCCCTCCCCCTCCAGGCTTTGATGTACATCTAATTACTGTCTCCTTCACAGCCTCAGCCAGACCCACTGTCACTTGCCAAGATAGAGTAGGATGTCTCCAGTGTCAACTGATACAATCAGTCTCATCCTTTCTCTGGGTTCAGGTGGGAGCAGGAAACCAACACACCCTAATGTAGTCTGGGTTTTTAAGCAGGTGGGGTGCAAATTGGAGTTACTGGTGGACTCTTCTCTACCATGAATGGAATTTCTTTGGAGAACAAAGTCAGTATAAAGAAATGCAAAGAAGGACAGGAAGAAGAGGAGGAAGAGGGGGAGGAGGAGAAGGAAGAGGAGGAAGAGGGGGAGGAGGAGAAGGAAGAGGAGGAAGAGGGGGAGGAGGAGAAGGAAGAGGGGGAGGAAGAGGAGGAGGAGGAAGAAGAGAAGAAGGAGAAGGAGGAGGAGGAGGGGAAGAGGAAGAGGAAGAGGAAGAGGAAGAAGAAGAAGAAGAAGAAGAAGAAGAAGAAGAAGAAGAAGAAGAAGAAGAAGAAGAAGAAGAAGAAGAAGAAGAAGAAGAAGAAGAAAAGATGAAGGCGGTTGGGGGGAGTTCTGATTATATCATTTGTGCTCCAGGATCCAACCAAGCCTAAAGTTATCTAGATCTAACCCAAGGGTGGTTTGGGGTTTCAGATTCATGATCCCACAAAACAAGCTTGAACATGGAGAATGGAGCTGAGTTATTGTCGGCTGCCTCCTAAATTAGCAACTGCGCCTTAAATACAAGCATCCTTTGGACGTGCTGTGCCGTAAGATCAGAGAGTAGCACCTGGTGCCGTAATCCTTTGACATTAGGAACTGTAAACAAAACCATGCAGTTAAAGCATTGGCCCCTTGCTCACACCAGGCAAATTTGCTGTCCCTCCATGGCAGCTACCCAGAGCACCAGTTCAGTCACCCAGCAACCCAGCCAGCCTGGCTAACAGGAGCAGGTGTATTTCTGAAACCTACATGTCAGGCTCTGGAGATGAGAAGTTAATGAACTGAAAAACACTGTGTCATACAGTGGCAAAGCTCGCTGCTGCCGTAAGGACTTGTCGCTGGGTGGTTTGGTGGCCCTCAGCACAGCCGCTCAAATGGCAGAGCGTTGTGTTCAGTCAGAGAAAGTTCTGGGAAGTAGCAGTTACATTACTGAAAAAAAAGCTGAACATGGGAGCGTGGGACTTTCTAAAACAGAGTAAAAGGGGACATTTTCAGCCCCCCAAAAAATCTAAACTTAGGTTGTGTATGACACACAACCTCAATTTTATGGCAAAGGAGATTTAATAATTACTTTTTTTTTTAAGGTTGGGTTTTATTTAACCATTATCCTAAAAATACCACTATGGGGTGGGGGAAACAGATGGGGAGATGTGTCAGTTACTCACATCACGTCACAGCACTGGGTGTCAGAGCTAGAAGTCAGCGCACATTGACTAAACTGCCATCTTGACACTCTGCTTCTGGCGGCAGAAGTCTCGGGTACTTGTGCGTGTTCTGCTGACAAGCATCCTCTAAAAGGTGCGGGGGAAACCTGGCAAGAGACTTCGTGATGGATATCGCTGTAAAGTTCTTCTTTTGGCATTTTCATTCTGAAACCTTTTCCTTTTTAATTTTCACCATGCATACTTGTCCATGCTACTGTGCTCTGTGGGGACATTTCCACACATAGTGTGTGCTGCCTGCTTTCCCCACATGCCCTCTGCTCTCTCCTTACCACTCCAGTTAGTCGACTCTGTTCCCCTAGACGGTGCAGATTCAACTTTCATATCATATATACACATACACGTATGTATATATATGGGTGGATATATGTTTTCATACAAAATCTAGCAATCAAAAATGAGAGAAAACATGCATTTGTATTCCTGAGACTTACATGCCACACTTAACATGATTATCTCCACCTTACATCCGCTTTCCTGCACATGTATGACTCAATTCTCTACGACTGGGGAAAAAAATATCCATTGCACATGTAGACTACATTTTCTTTCCCCTTCCCTCAGTTGTTGGACATCTAGGTTGGTTTAATAGTTTAAGTCTTGTGAATGGCACTGCAGTAAACATTGGCAGGCACGCATCCCTGTGATGTGTGAGCTTCGAGCCTGTTAGATAAAGACTCTGGAGGAATACAGCTGGGCCATGTGGCAGATCTGCTTTTAGATCTTTGAGGATTCGCCGTATTGATGTCCACAGCGGCTGATCTCATTTAGATTCCCAACTGTAACATATAAGGATTTCTATCCGTCCACACGAACCCAGTCCATGGAGGACAATGTATCAGGGTCCATACCTTCTTATGTTACTAAAACATCAGCAGACTCAGTTGCTAGAAGAGGCATCACCTAGGTGCTGGCATTGTCCTCCGCTTATGGGGATGGGCCAGGGGTACTCTGATTTCAGAAAGGCAGCAACAGCTGCAGAGGCAGAGACAGAACAACTGCTGTCTGCATGGCCAATGCTAGACAAGTGCAGTCAGCGGGGCTACCAAGAGGTGAGGAGCATTCATTCACACTGATTCTTACAGGATCACAGTGTACACGAGGTAGAGCCAAAGAAGTTTTCCCTCTTCTGTATCAAGATTTTAGCCCATGATGATTGTACTCTAGAAAGTATGATCCATGTCTCAGAAAAACATCGTAACAGTAGGGTACACCGGTTCTATTACACTCGTGGGTTTGTAGGCAGGCCTGGTCAGCAGCATCTGCACGCACCCATCTCCTTCATTCAGGAACTCAATGCACCCCATACCTACAGTTTCCTTGCTCTGAATGACTGAGTCATTTGAGGAAGCAGAAACTCAGCCCTTTGTGGTGTTTTCCTCAGCTGAGCTGAAGAGAGAAGTTCCTGGGAGAACCACACAGGAGCGCCACACAGCTCCAGAGCAGAATGCCTCAGAGTCTTAACGAATGCATTTCATGGGTGCCTTTAATGTCCTGATAGTCCTGCCTCACCTATCCAGCCTGTTGATAGAGGCTGTTGGCTCAGGACCAGTTCATCCACTCCTTTCTTCCCCTCCCAGCCCAATGCAGCCAACAGCAAGGGCTGCAGCAAGCCCTCTCTCCAAAGTTGTGCATTGAGAGTTAAGAAGCATGCTCCTGGGCCATCTCCTGTCTCCCAGCCCGCTTCACCCCAGGGAGCCATAGTTCTCAGTTCTGGAATGATCTACTGAGATGGAAGGTGGAGTGAATCAAAAACTGAGCCAGGAAAAAAAAAAAAAAACAAAGTCAGGAAAGCAGTATTACCAGTCACCAACCATGGAGGTCCCCGTGCCACTGATTACTCAGCAAATGTTAGCTGAACACTTACGGGTGCCAAGCGCTTCCTCACCAGAGTGGAAGGTCAGCGGATGAGATCAGCTTACCTCCCTGGTTGTCAGTCTCCTCGTTTTGTGTGGCTCTTACTATTTAGAAATCTCATTCATGCACTGAATCAAAATATTCTTCCCCATAATTTATCTGCTTTGCTTTGAATACTGACTTAAACTGCACTGTAATTAAATTATGAGGATTTAAGTGTTAAAATAAAAATTTAAAAGAATGGAACACAAAAGGACAGTTGAACATATAATCACAGGTCAGGGCAGATTTTTCTAGGTGTGACATGAAAGAAAAATCTTGACAGATTTGTCTGTATAAAGTCTAAAATAAACACAAACTCAAAGCAAGAAGCATGTTTAATGCAAATATTTGCAAACTCGATGGAAAACGACTAATCGCACTAACATTAAAAATTCTCAAAGTAAGAGCTGGGCAGTGGTGGCACACGCCTTTAATCTCAGCACTTGGGAGGCAGAGGCAGGCGGATTTCTGAGTTCAAGGCCAGCCTGGTCTACAGAGTGAGTTCCAGGACAGCCAGGGCTACACAGAGAAACCCTGTCTCGTAAAAAACAAAAAAACAAAACAAAACAAAAAAAAAACCTCAAAGTAAATAAGAATACATTACCAGCTGAAAAATTGAACAAAAATGAATAGATAATCGATAAGAGATGAAAATGGCAACTGTGGAAGAAAATAGTTAGCTTTGCTTATAATGGAAGACATACAGATTGAAGAAGATACCATTTTCAATTATAAACAGGATAAAATGCTTTAAAATAAAGTAGCAAGTACTAGGGGAGCACGGGTACTCTCATATTGGAGTTGCATAGGACACCTTGCTTAAAAACATCAACAAACAAAACTTTACCTGCCCAGAGTCCCTTAGCATATTCTCTCCTAGGACTTTATGTATACTAAACAGAGAGTCAAGAGAGTGTGCCCCTCCCCCTCCCACAGGCCTTTATCCCAGGGTTCACTGTAGTAGAGGGAACACTGAAAGGAAACACCAGTGTGCAGAACTCAGCTTTGTAGGTGTGTCACCTCTCTAAAACAGGACCATTTTACAGCACTTAAAACTAACGCTCAGAAAAGGATTCCATGGTTTTGTAAATTACAGCACTGAGTTAGGATTTTTAAAAATGAGTTGTAAAATATGTTCAGCCAGAAATAGGGTCATAAAGTATTTCTTCCTGGGGGGAAAAACAGAAGATTATAACTGAATGTGTTAACCAAAAATTATGAAGGAGTGACTTAAGACAACCCCATTCTCTCTCTCTCTGTCTCTCTCTCTCTCTCTCTGTCTCTCTCTCTGTCTCTCTCTCTCTGTGTGTGTGTGTGTGTGTGTGTGTGTGCGCGCGCCTGTCTGTCTGTCTCTGTGTGTGTGTCTGTTTCTTTGTGTGTTTGTCTCTCTCCCTCCCTCCCTCTCTTCCTCTCTCTCACTCTCCCTCCTTCTCTCCCCCACTCATGCTGCCTGTTGTTCAGACTATGATTTCCTGACTTCTCTGCAGTGGCTGACTTCCTGTCCTCACAGCAGAGTTTTGTGTTATAAACTGTGTTGAAAACAGCCTTCCAACATAAGTAGCCCAAAGTCTGTTTTAATTTTTCTGTTGATCTGGTAAAGTTGAATTCCTGGACCCAGATCACAGCTCCGCCTTCCTTTGTGTCCAGCCTATGAAGTTCTTTGGCTTCAGTCTCTGTCCTGGGATGTCTTTGCTTCCTAGCTCTTAATCCTTGGGAAATTTAATAAGCACCCTTCTCCCATTGCCCTCCAAGGGTACAGAACTTAGGGTAGGATTGTTTTGAATCTCTGTTCTTGAGAGTGAGAACCTGGGATGGGGTCAGAGTTGTTGCCATGACAACCACAGGACCAATCTGGAGAAAAAGGATGGGGGAGGAAGAATGGTACCAAAACAGAGACTAGACAGAGGAGACACAGAAAAACACTTGCCTCCAATCTGATTACACAGCCAAAGAAATAAAACCTCTGGGGCCAGCTCTCCTGGCTGCCTGCCTCATCCGCAAACCCAGGCTCTGTGGCTGGTCCACTCTCCATCATTTGCTTAAGTGGCAAAGATATCTGACAGAGCGACCCAAACCACCTCCCCGCAGGGGCCTAATGTGGTTAGACTTGGAGAAATTATTCATGGGAGAATATACTAAAGTGTTTAGTGTCCCCTGGATGCATTAGAGGCAGGTTCTGTCAGTCTCTGGGTGTTTACCCTGAAAACTTCTGAGCCATTCATTCAACCAAGATGCCCTGGTTCCTGCTGTCTGGAGCAATGGCTGCCCTGATGGACAGCCGTTTGGATCACTGCAATCCATTTCTCTTTGGAGCTACTTGCCTTCCTCACCAATGGAGTTACAACCCCCAAGCAAGATGAAAAGAGCTCTTACCTAGACCCCTGAGCTACCCACACCCAGATGTTTCCCCTCCCTGTGTCCCTCCCAGCCTCTCAACCTGTCCTCTCCCTGTTCTTCAGGGTTGTGCTGGAACCACCTTCTTCAAACATCTCCTCAGTCAGCTGAAGTTGGGATTCACTCTGGTACTCAGGATCAGACACCTCAGGCTCTCTCAGGTGCACAGAACCAAATGCCTTGCATTTCCCAGGCAGTGAGGGTGAGGTGAGGGTGTGTACTGGGAGACTTTGTGGTGGTGTCATCTCTCACAGGGAGAACAGACATGGCCCACACCCTGCTCTCTTATGAGACCTCTTGCTGGGGCTGTGCACATGAACTTGAGTTTCCTGAGATCTGATGGTGTGTGAGAAAAGAAGTGCCTGCCATGAGTCCCAGGAAACACAATCATTTAAACACACGCCTTCTTCCTGCTCTGAAGTCTGAGGGGAGGAAAAGACTTCTACTTTATAAAGAAACATCGTAATTACTTCTGGTCCCGTCCTCTCGTTACACTCCATCTTCATTTGCTCCACAGCTGTTCTGAACAATGCCCTGTTCTATAAACTCTGCCTTGACTCCTTCTAATCTTAGCATTGATGTTACAAATCCTAACTGAATTACAAATGGGAGATCTCAGTGTGAGGAAGCTCACTATTGGGCCAAAGACCTAATTCCTGGACTTCACTGCCCCTCCTCTGTTCCCTGTGCCTTCTCCCTGCAGTCTGTGAGTGCCTGGCTTGTATGTGGATGTTTTGATTGGGGGGCAGCTGCGTGGTTAAGAGCGGAACTCTGCAGCCAGGCCAGCTGGGTTTAAATCCTGACTCTGCTGTGGAACAGCTGGGAGACCTCATTCAAGAGGCTTCTCTTTATCTTTGCTCAGCTGCAGAATGCCAGTGTGGCTCTATGACATCCAGCTCACCAGCCCTGTTTGCCAAGTACCTCATGGCAATGAGTTCATTAGACCCTCAGGACAACATAATCACTTTCACCGGAAGGCTGTGGAGGAAAGGTTACCGCTTAGAAGATGCCCTGGAGAACATGCCAAAGAAACTGAAATTATCATGTAGGTAATTTATAGGTTACTTTTTGCTTATAACTATCACCCTTTCAGAAACATGGGACTTACCCACTGTATGGGTGTGGCTTTCCAATGGAAAATGACTGTTGGGACACGGGGAGCCCAAAAGAAGAACCCTGAGTTCTCAGTCATTTAAAACCTTTCCTGTGACAAGTCCTTAGTGTCTATAGGCAAAAGTTCAAATGCCTTTGCCTGTCCTATAGAAACCTGAGCAAGCTGTGTTTTTGATCAAATTTGTTTCCTCCCACCGTAATCTTCCCTTCTGTGTGCTACAACCTGCTCTGATGCACTCCCCTCACTAGAGACTTTGCTAATCTCAGGGAGAGAAGTCACTGCTCCACACCGGCGGTCTCCACTCTCAGTCCTGGGCAGCGAGTCGGCACTCAGAGAGCTTTGAAAGGCTGCAATCTAACAACCTTCCTCACACAATCCAGCTGCTCATTAGCTGATGGCAAAGTGCCCAAGGCATTCAAAGGATGACCTGTCCTTCCTTTTGTGTACACCAGACTCATGGTCAATCCCAGCAGCCTGAGGAGCATTTACAGTCTCACACGGGCTCACATGATGTCAACATAAAAGGTAGCTGATCACATGCCTCTCATCCACTCACCAAGGACCCAAAGGCCCAAGTAAAGTTGCAGGCAAGGAAGTTTGTAGTTGGAAGACCCAGGTTTAAGTCCTGGGTCACACATCTACCAGCTGCATGACCTTGAGAAAGTCAACTTGCCTCTGGGCAATTATTTCCTTATGGCCAAAAGGGTAATAATTTCCCTTGCTCTGGTTTGGGGACATAGGCCTAGCATGGCCATCAGTGGCCATCTGCAGGGCAGGAATTAGCCCGTGCCTTTGCTGCATGCCTTTTCTATCAGGCTTGGGATCTAGAACTGTGCAGAACTGCACTAGATGATTGAGTCTCAGACAGACATGTTGCCATTCCAGCTGGGTATCTTTCATTAACTGTAATATTTGTATTAGTTGTTTTGTCCAAAATTAGCAGAGTAGTAGTAGTAGCTTCACCCCCAGGACCTGTAAGCTCCCCAGCTTTGGGTTGTTGGCCAGATTCATCCTCTCAGACACGCGTTCCCTCCCAGAGTGGCATTAAGTCCAACCATAAAATGGTTGATTGCTCCCCTTTGCACCAGCATTGCTGCCACAGGCATAACCTGAAGGGCAGCATAGGTAAAAACCATTCACACATGCATAAACACAGGATACTAAGGACATTTTTCTCAACTCTACTGATTTTGCCACTGTAAACTTTGACACTGCTATATGGAAACCACTCACTATCTATGGCCAGCTTTGGGTCGAACGTGTGAGCATGCACTAATCAAACATCTGCTTACTTGGTATGGCTCTGGTCCTCACTCGAGCCAAATCCTCGTAATACATCACTTGTTGAAGCAAGACATTTACATACCTCTAGCAATCAGATTATGTAGGCACCTGTTGTTTATTATATCTATGACCAAAGAAAGAGCAAATTTAAAAAGACATGCCTATTATCAATAACAAAAGTAGAAAATAACACACGTTGGAGATAATATAGAAAAAAATAAAAACCTGAGTGCATCACTCTCGGGAATGCAAAATGGCATAAGCATTAGGGAAAAGAACGTCTCAAAAACGCTAAGTAGGGAAATGTCGTGGAGCCCAACAATCCTTCTGGATGTGCACTCAAACGAATAAGACACATCTTGTGTGTCAACTCTCGGGGCAGCAGCATGCACAATAACCAAAAGGCAAAGAAGATTCAGCAAGAGAACATAGCACACTACAATGCATACAAACTGGAAGATATTCTGCAAAGGAAAGAAATCAACCAAAGGACAAATAGAATATGAGTCTAGCAATATGGCCTGGAATGGTTGATCTCACGGAGACAGAAATGAGAAAACTGGGGCTGGATCATAAGGATGTGAGTGTTTGAGATGCCCAAAAAATGTTCTGAAACTGGATCCCAGTGACAGGAACCCAACACTGGAAATTAAGTTAGCATGTCAACTACTCAAAAGTGGTTAAGTGGTCATTGCATTATATATGTTTACTATAACTTTTTTTTTTTTTTTTTTTTTTGGTTTTTCAAGACAGAGTTTCTCTGTGTAGCCCTGGCTGTCCTGGAACTCATTCTGTAGATCAGGCTGGCCTCGAACTCAGAAATCCACCTGCCTCTGCCTCCCAAGTGCTGAGATTAAAGGCGTGTGCCACCACTGCCCAGCTACTACAATCATTTAAACATCAAAATATATAGAGAATACATTCTAGTATATTATGATGCAGTATGGAGACTGTGCAACCTCTCAGCTCATTAACTGCTTCCGTAGACAAGCTGGCATGGAGCCAACTCCAGCTCTTTTCTGGGGACCTGCGTTTGGAAGTGTACAGAGGAAACATGGCTTTCGATTCCTCTTCCAAACCCTGACACAGGTTGGAAGAATGTAGAACTTGGCCATTCTTCTTCCAACGCCTGGGTCTCTCTAGCACTTCCTTGATGAGTGTGGCACACCTTTCTAGTACTATCCTGAACGCCATATGCCATCACCAAAATGACCCAGGGAAGCTCCTTGGGACGGAGTTAGGTAACCAAACAAAGCCAACATACCGTTCTTATATGCATAAAGGCTTACCCTGCTGCCTCTCCCAGAAGACATATTTGTATTTCCCTGGTTTTTCTAGACACAATGGTTTGAATCAAAGGAATGAACACAAATCCATTCTCTCAACAAATATCTGTTGCTTCTAGGTGTCATTTCTCCAGGAGAGTTTACAAGGGTGGCCAGGTTCCACGTCTCAGGGCAGCAGTGAAGTTCTGAGTTAACCTGCCCTGAGAGAAAGAATGACAGGAAGAAAGAAAGCTCCTCTTTGCATGCTGAATGTTGCCTCTGAGGGAGATCCTTGGGCTGCAGTCTCTCACTGATGACCTTTCTAATTCCAGATTACATGAATGACCTTTAGTCTTGAAAGTCAGAGTCTCAGCCCTAACCAGATGTGCCTCTCGCTGATGCCCACCTGAAGCATACATCAAACTACAGACAAGTGGGTAAAAAAAAGATAACTCTGCTTCTCTCTGAAGTAATCATACAGGTTGCCTGAATAAGGGTCAAACATCTGTAGTTTCTTCCTCTGTGTTTTGTGGTTGTGAGAATATTGACCCCACATACAACTTTCCCAGTTAAATTCCCTCAACTCAAAACTGGACCTTCAAAACAAACTGAAACTCATTCCCAAATGAACTGCAACAGATCTCAGAAAGTGTGCACTGTGCTGAGTGAAAGAAAGCTGGATAACTTCCCATCATGCCTGTGGGCAACTTCACCTCTTCCCAACTTAACCTCTGGGCAAGAAGAGGCCCAGATGTTAGCTTCCTTGAAGAAGGCCAGAAAACATGAGGGCTTCCTGAGCAGCTTGCGCCTACTGTCTGCTGCCTGCTCTGATAGTTCAAACCAGGCTAGGCCTGACAAGCAACTCCAGCACAATGGAGTAGGAGAGATGACTGAATGAGGAACCCAAGACCTAGTCACAGAGTTACACTGTACACTTGTTTAACCAAACAATCCCATCCAAGAACAGGGCGGCAGCTACTGCTTCAAAATACTGACAGTAGATCAAGAGTGTCTTCTTCTTTCCTTCCTTCTTCTCCTTGGCATTCTCTTTTTAAGACAACCTAATGTTCACAGGCTGGCCTTGAACTTCTAATCCTCCTGTCTCCCTTCCTGGGTGATGAAATCACAGTGTTTAGTCAGTGCTGAGTGTCAAACCCAGGGCTGCACTCATCCCAGACAAGCACTCTACTAACTGAGATATATCCCCAGTCTTGGCATCTTCTTTATAAACTAGGGGTCTGAGACACAGAGACACACACTGACTATGAAGGAGAAAAAAATATTTGCAGCTGCACTCGCCTCCAAAGAAATGTCTGAGAGCTATACCATTCATATACGGGCTCATCCATCTATAAAGTATAGATTTTTCTAACTAGATGTGGTCATCTCTGCAGCTCCCAACCTAGGACAGCAGTTTTCCTTGGCCCTGCCCTTCTCTGAGCAAATGTGACACACTGCTATCCTGGTGTGTAGGGAGCACCAGGGCATAGCTTATCTGTCTTGGATCTCAGCCGAGCTGAGCCCAGTGCTAGAACCGGATGCCTCTAATGGTAGAAAGGATGTCATAAGAGAAAGCCACTAGGATATCAGGTGTTCATTCCCTGGGATGCTGGCATTGAGACCATGATGCACCCTGTCCCCTTCCTCAAGCCAACGGGACAGCCAGCTGATCCCTGACTTCTGCTATAACACACACCCAGGCCAGACTTTGATTGTACAAACCCTGTATTTTCTTAGTCTTATGTAGTCATTGGCCTTGAAAATGCCCAACAGCTGTGCAACCCACCTCCAGTTGTACATTATTCACGAATCACAGGGGGAAATGTTACCATTGCTTCCAACTCTTCAGCTAACATCCAGATGGGCACTTAGATTCTAAGCTGCAAGGGAATAGAGATGGTTCTCCACTTCCAACTGGCCCTGTCCGCCGGCTGTAAAACCTCAGATATCTGGATAGGAAGACTGGTAACCATGTGGTCCCTTGGCTGTGGCAGGCAGGATCACATAAGGGTTTGACTCTGCTGAACAAAGGTATGCCTGCTCTCTCCAGCCTAGCTCTGCACAGGTCTTTCTCCTGCTCATCTTTGCTTTCCCGTTGCTCTCTACCACCGTCCCATCCTCGCTTCATTTCTCTCCTGGATTCCAACAACCTGGGGAAATATACAATGTTTCAAAATTAGACTGCAAATCCTACTTTTAGCAGTGGTGGCGCACGCCTTTAATCCCAGCACTCCGGAGGCAGAGGCAGGCAGATTTCTGAGTTCGAGGCCAGCCTGGTCTACAGAGTGAGTTCCAGGACAGCCAGGGCTACACAGAGAAACCCTGTCTCGAAAAACAAACAAAAAACAACAACAACAAAAAAGGCAAATCTCATTTGCTAAAGACTTATTAGATGCTAAGGATTTCGCAGGCTCTGGCTCTGGGCTCCATCAGCACCCAGCTAGCTGAGCACTATGATCCCTGGTTTGCAAATGCTGAGGCAAATGAAATGTCTCACTTTCCCAATCAGTCTGCTGGGAAGTGACAGAGGCAGGAGTTGAACCCTGACCCCACTGGTTCTCTAGCATTTACATTTCTGCCTCAGAAGTCTCAAGGGTTCCCCGACTAATGTCAGTATCCCTAAGCCCAGAAATCAGAAAATTTTCACCAGACAGGTTTCCCTGGAGTGGAGCAGGGAGAGGGGAAGAAGACAGTGGACCAAGAGACCGTCAGAACAAGAGAAGCCTACCAAGAGGCCATGCAGAAAGAAACTGCGTGTTGCAAAACTTTCAATTAGTGCACTTGGGGGTAATTTATTATAGGGGAAATTAAGTGATTCCATTAGCCTCCTGTCGCTTTCCAAAATAAATCTGTCAGAGTCAGGGGGGGAGCGGGAAGAGGAGAGGAGATGAGAGCCTCACTGCTTTAATTCTTTTCTCTGAACTTTGCCAAGTATAGGCCCAGGCTCCATTTATCCACGGGGAGGAAGTTGGCGACTGTCCTGAGGAGCCTCTCTGCCACTCTTGGCTCCTCTAAGGCTACATTTCCAAATGGGAACACAAACAGAGCCCAGCTTGGGAAAATGGGGCAAGTGCCCAGTCTGCACAGAGAGAGAAAGAAGGTGGAGAGCTGCAGCCAGCTCTGCCACTGGAGGGCCTGGCATTTTGGTAACTCCCTCCCAGCTAACAAATAAGGTTCCATAACAAAGATGCCCCTCATCCCAACATCCTGTTATCCACCAACTCCTGCATTTTGGGATCAGTGGACTAAGACTAAGATCTGGGTCCATAGCTCTGTTCTCTTCCCATCTGCCCCTAGCAGTGTCCCCGTGCTTCTCTGAGTGACAGACACAGCTCTAAGGGATGATGGTGGGCCAGCTCAGAAGTGCAGGTCTGAATGTTCAGCTGATGCTCTAAGCTATGGCCCCAAACTGCTGCCTCCATCCTTTTTGCCATGTTGTACCAACCTCAAGTGTCCAAGGCACAGTCATATGAAACCCTGTCTCTCAAGATTGCAGGCAACCAAACACAAGACATTGTTCCTTTATTCTAACTAGCCCAGAGGCAAAACAAAAACAAACAAACAAAACCAACAATGCTTTATTTTATTTTATCCAGCGCTTGGCTCTCTCCAGAAATTCAATATATATTTGTGGGATTAACTAATCACTCTGTAATATAAGATGTCACTCTTAACTAAATGGAGAGCCTGATCTTGACCAAGAAAGAGGACACTAAGCCTTTCTCATGGAAAACTCGAAATAGACAAGAACAGAGCTGAGGGTGAGCTGGTGTTTCCAGCGGGGAGAAAGCAAATTACACTCCTTTGCTCAGAGCTCCAGTTTTCTGAGCAGCCGTGCTGGCTCCATGGAGATGAATGTCACCAGATGATAAGGGTGCCGAGAGCCATGGGCCACTGAAATCTTCCTCTCCCAGATGCCCAGCGCTGGCCATGTCTGCAGGGAGCTGTAATCTTTCTTTTGGCACAGCTTCCTGGTCATTTCCTCATCTATAACCTGATAACAGAGCAGGCTTGCTTTGCCCCTGTAACAGAGGCAGGAACGACAGGGTGCTAGGACCTGTGTCTTCTGGAAGGTTCAGCACCCAGCAGGGAGTCAAGGTTCTTTCAGGTCAGAACAGGCACAAAACCATCACCATTCTGCCATTACGGAGGAGCCACAACATATGGCTGCCATTATGGAGAAATTATCCCACCCCCTCATTACATCAGCTGTCCCTAGTGGGACCATGTCTGACTCTATGCCAAGCCCACTACCCATTCTTTTCCAACAGATGTACAAGTGGAAAGAAAACACACCCTAGACACTCTCTGTGGGTAGTTTTCAGAATCGATAAATAGCTTTGGTTACCGGCAACCACTCAAACTGGTTGAGCCAGAGGAGCCAAGACTTGGAAGGAGACTAGATGTCCAGCCAAATCCTGAACACCTTAGTTCCTGCTCTCCTGGCAAAGACAGGACAAAAGGGTCAAAGTAGGAGATCACCCTGGTCCCCTGTCCATGTACCACACAGCACTTGATGAGTCCTCCCTCCACCAGATGAGTCCTCTCTCCATCATCAGTATGTCTCATTCTGTAGATTGCTGTCTATATGCAGGTGAGGGCAGGCAAAATATAAGCTACAGTCTGTGATTGGGCAATCAAAAAGGAAGGCGGCTCTAAGAGTTTCTGAGAGAAAGGACAGGGGACAGAGAGGAGACAGAGGAAGAAAGAAGATGGAGGAAGAGGACGAACCAGATCCAGGTGGCTTGAAACAGCCACAAGTATGAATATCATAGAAGAACAATAGAGTAATGTAGGACAATTTGTCCAATCTAGGAGTACAGCTTGTGTTTCTATCAATTGAGTTTTGAGTTCTTTGAGTGGACATTTTCTGAGTTGGGAATTTACTGTTATAAATCTGACTGATAATTTACAAGCCTCTGGAGTTTTGATTTTACTGGGTTATGGGGATTTGTGACAGCTAGCCACAGGGGGCAGATGGCTGGGAAGAGGAGAGGTTCAGAGGCAAGCTAACCTGGAGAAGTTGGGCAGACAGTGCATGTGGATAACCATGGGGGCGGGGAGACCGCCATGGCCGGAGAGTAGCTGGCGATAGCGTGAATTGGTTTTTTTAATTATTACACGCAACATCACTCACCAGTGTATTCATGTACCACTTGGGAAAGTGTGTGCAGATTTGGATGTAGGACTGGTGAGGGTCCTCTGGCTTTACATGTCTGAAAAACCTCAGAAGACACTCGTGTTGCTGGCCTGCAGACCCTTCCAGCACCAATGCCCTATGGTTGGTTGGTTTGTTTGTTTTGTTTTGTTTTGTTGGTTTTTATGTTAGTGTTGTTGTTGTTGTTGTTGTTGTTGTTGAGCCTCTGTAATTACCAGGTATGGTCTAAGTTCACACTGGCTTCCTTCTAAGGTTATTAGAGATTTCAAGGAATAGTACATGAAGAGTTTTTCAAGATGCCTGGTGCCTAAGCAAGCATTGCTAAAACAAGAGTTGAACTTTCCCTTTACTCCCTATCCATCGACTGTCCCCTTAGCCAGTGGCACTTGACCTTACTTAGCTCATGGACCCCTCTGAAAATATGAGAATTTAGGATTCTTAATCAGTCAGAACAGACTAAGCTGTGCTACATTAACAAATGAGTCTGAAATCCCCATGGTTTAACACAACCAAAATTTATTTCCTAGTTCTTCTATATATCTCAGATGGGTCAGTGTGAGGGCTTTACTCACTTATGACCAAGCTAGAGAAGCTTCATCTCAACATACAAGACTGTGGTCATCATGGAGGGAGGAAGAGCCCTGTTAAACCACACAGTGGTCCTTACGGCATGTTTATACATTTCTTCCACCCTTGTTTCTGAGACCAAAACAAGTTCCAAAACAGTGGACTGAGGTTCTACTATCCCTTGTACATTCTGTGGGGATAACTTGATACTCCTAAGACCAGGACTGGGGAGATGGCTCAGTGGGTAGGGCACATGCTGTGGAAATATGAGAACCAGAGTCCAGACAACAGCACCCAAATAAATGCCCAGTGGGCCTGGTGGCCTACCTATTATACCAGCCCTTGGAAAGCAGAGACAGGGATTACCAGACCAAGAAGAGTAGCTTGACTAGATGAATCAACAAGTTCTCCATTCTTGAGTGGGAGATCATGCCTCAGTGTAGAAGGTGGACAACAGCCAAGGCAGACACATAAATCAGCTTCTGGTTTCTATACATGTATGTGTATCCATACATGTATGTGCATCCATGTACATACCACACACACACACACACATTTACATGTTTAAAAATCCAGATACACTAAGTCCATGATTTTATAGTGTTTACACTCTACAGAGCACAAGCAGGAGGAATGTCAGGAACTACAGCTGATGGCGAGTGTCCACAGAGTGATGGACAGTGGCGTGAGGTAACAGGAGTCCAGAAGAAAGGGCATACTTCAGATGGAAAGGTCAGGGAGGCCACTCTGAAGGAGAAACCAAAAGATGAGAAGGGGCCAGTGGGGCACACTAGGAAAAAAAAAAGGCCCTGAGTCAAGAGAACGGCCACTGCAAATGCATGCAGCAAGGTTTCCAGAGTGCTAGGCCGAAGGTGCTGGGTGCTTGCTGGGTGCAGTGGGGAGCAGCAGGCGATCAGTTGGTAGATAAGGTCAGAGTGATCAGCAGATAGTTCAGTCCTGTTAGTCACGTTGCCTGGCCCAGATCCTGGGATGTCCTTCCTCAAGGCCTTGAGACAAGTAACCCTTCAACTAAACCAAGAAGCCTAAGGGACAAAACCTTCCAGAAACACCCACCTTTCTAGTTTCCTTGTCTCTCCTTATAAGGCATAACCTGAGGGATCCTGAGCATTCCCTCAAGAGTTCAACAGATTACTCATCTTCTATTACCAGGATTTATGCCGTCTCTTCCCTGCTCAGCTGTGCGTTTGGCCTCCTATGTCCAGATGGTCCTCCTTCTTAAAATTCTGTTCTATATCCTCTCCACCAATACACAGACAGCACTTCCTGTTTAAAAAAAAAAAAAAGCCTAAATCCCATCTTCTTTTTGACATTCTAAAGGCCATCTAAAGCTAGAGGCAGCTGGCCTCTTCTTGATTTCTTCTACCACAGGACAAATTTGACCCATGTGACATGTCAATAGCCACTTGAAGCTAGAGGCAGCTGGCCTCTTCTTGATTTCTTCTACCACAGAACAAATTTGACCCAATGGCATGGACTACTGCTTCTCCCTGAATCCTTCTCTCTCCAAGGGAACCATAGGCTGTTGGGAGACAAGAAGGGTGCAGCTGAGCCTGAGCTCCTTGAACGCACACCAGAGTCCCCACCAGATAGTCAGCAAGTGACTTTGTTACCCAGGAGCATGCCCACATCTGTCTAGGTAGCTCACTACCTCTGTATGTCTAGCTCCCCACCATGGCACCTAAAGCTGATCAGGGTTCAATGAATGCTTGTGCAATAATTCACTAGCTGTTTTGGATGTGTGACCTGACATATTTGGATGTGAGCCCCTTCCACTGAAGTCGTCGTGAAAGGCAAGTGACACACGCACATCCATGAACAGTACTCCAAGTGGCTGAGTGAATTCAGATTAACAGGCCTTGTCATTTCTCTGTGGCCACCACACTCAGTGGAGAAGGATGTGAACTAGAGTTGGTTGAAGATATCCTCCTCCTATGAGAACAGGCCAGACTAAATGCCAAGAATAACGTCAGCATCGCATTTCAGGGAAAGGTGTCTATGCTTGTAAAGGAGTGCTCACTCCTGCCATGTTTGATTTCAAGTCTGCCAACCCTCTAGTTCTTTCTGCTTGAAGGGAAAGGGGAGTTTGGGGCATCTGGTGAAAGGAGAGATTTGAATGGTAAAGTTTTTCACTGTTTGGGGGTCACACAGCTCCTTCCATCTTGCTTTGTAGAGGGGCTTGTTTTAGTTGGGTTACCCTCCAGGGGTCTGCTCTGCCATCTCAGGCATTCTCTATATCAGAGAAGAACCCTGGGTTCTAAGAAGTATCTAGAAAGGTCAGGGAGTTCACCATCTGCTCAGAACAAGAGATTCTGATCCGCCTGACATTGAATGACACAGGTCCCGGGACCTGGATCATCATTCCACAGAGATGGCTGAGTAGAATTCTGACTGCTGTGGGCTGGCAGTTGATTTTAGGGAGCCCTTCAATCCCTTATAATTTGAATTTCCTCCAGGACTGCTTCCCAAGATTGCTCTAAGAATGCCTTTGGACGACGCTTACAGGGCCTCACTGCAGTGCCTGCAATGTGAACAAGCATAATATATCTCACCTGTTTTCATTATTTTCTCATTAAGACCCAAGGTAGAGATTGGATAGGTCTCCGTGTGGAAGCCTGGACACTCTGATCGATGGTATTCACATAGCTCTCTGAAATGTAAAAGAGCTACAACTTGATAATCCATGTTCCTAAGACATGACTGTCTGCTCTATCAATCCTGCCCACACATACACTCTCAGAACAGCCATAGAATAATGACGTCTCAGTCCAGTGTCTCTGCACACTCAATATGTCCATGATAAACAGAAAAGTGTCTATACCACCACGCTGCCAGACCCTGATGGCCACACTTTGAAATGGAGATAGCAGGGATACATGATCAAGATCTAAAACTTCCTATTCCAAAACCCAACCCAGCCTGTATATACATTCAGGATGCAAAATGGGGAGCTCACCTTGTCTTCCAGTGAACCAGGAATAAAGTCTGGCTCTCCCATTCCTCAAAGCACAATGGTAAATTGGACTTGTGACCCAGCTGTGTCTCTATTCAGATTCTAAATCTCTTAAAAGCAGGCACAAGACAGGGACTGAGGAACAGCCAGGGACAGGAGCCTTCCTTCTGGTATCCATCTGTGGCGGGAGACCTCTGCCTGGGCCACCAGGGCTCCATAGCCAAATAGTGCCAGGAAAAAGCTAGACTCCCAGGAGTATGGACAAGCCTGTATGTTCAGAGGGACCCACCTGGAATCCCCACGACACAGGGACTGAGGAGTGGTCTTCTGGTTTCTTTCCGAGGCTGGGGAGCGGATCCTGTGACACAGGGCTCCATACTCAAATAGTGCCAGGAGAGAGCTGGTATCCCAGGAGTGCCGACGTATCTTTGAGCACAAGCAAGACCATCACTTCTGTTCAAATTCACGGGATCAAGAGGGACCCTTGCAGAGCCATCATGACACAAGAACCAAGAGACAGCTGGGGACAAGATCCTTCTGGTTTCTGTCTACACCCCACAGCTGACCCTGCACCATAGCTCTCCAAACCCAAATTCCTCTCAGAGAGAGTTAGTCTTCAAGGAGTATTGACACAGAGGCTTGCAGGAGAGACAAGCCACAGTCAGAGAGAGTAAGACCAGCTAACACCAGAGATAACCAGATGGAGAAAGGCAAGGGCAAAAACATAAGGAACAGAAACCAAGGCTACTTGGCATCACCAGAAC
>CM052703.1:6863497-6897998 GCA_028551405.1 Uromys caudimaculatus
AAAGTTCGGAATACCCAAGTTTCACTTTACAGTAACCGCTGGACTAAGAGTGAGGTCCCAGATGGAGGAGTTGGAGAAGGGACTGAAGGAGCTGAGGGAGTTTGCAGCCCCATGGAGGGAGAAACAGTGTCAACTGGCCTGACCCCCTGATGCTTCCAGATACTGGACCACCAACCAAAGAATATACATGGAGGGACCCATGGTGCTGGCCGCATAAGTGACAGGGCCTTGTTGACCATCAGTGGGAGGAGAGGCTCTTGGGCCTGCGGGTGTTAGATGCCCCAGTGTAGGGGAATGCCAAGGAGGGAAGACGGGACTGGGTGGGTGGATGAGTGGGGGAATACCCTCATAGAGGCGGGGGAGGAGGGAGCGGATAGGGGGTTCCAAAGGGGAGACCTGGAAAGGGGGAAACATTTGAAATGTAAATAAAGTATAAAAAAAAAAAAGCAGACACAAATCTATGTATCTTTAGAGATCTACCACCTGACACAACCATATACATAAGAAATGCTTGGTAAGGGCTGGGGGAGGCGCTTCAGTCAGCAAAGTGCCACATAAGCATGAAGACCTGAGTTCAACCCTCAGGACACACACAAAGACACACTTACACACATACACACAGATATACATGTACACACATGCATGTGTGGGTACATACACACACATACACACATGCACACACACATACAAATATATACAGATACACACATACACACATGCATGCGTGGGTACACACATACACACACACACACACATACATGCATGCATACACCCACACATACACACATACATACACACTTACACACATACACACAGATATGCATGTGTGGGTACATACACACACATACACACATACACACACACATACACACATGCATAAACATGAATCTGCATATGTGCACACTCACATATACCCAAGCATGTGTGGGCACACACACGTGCAGGCGCACTCACACATGTGCACTCGCAAGAGCACACACAAATGAAAAACCGTCTTAGGAAATCAGCCAAGGTCTGTCGAATACAGTTGCTTTGAGATAACCCAGTTCGTTTCTCCACCACCACAAAGCCCTCACCTCATAATGATAGAGGCTTCAGTCTAAGACAAAGCCTAGAGACTCAGGGAGCGGGAGGTGGTTCAAGTCTGACAGTCATCTTCCAACAGACATCCCTCTTCAGTATCCTGCTTTATGAGGGAGGTGAACCTTTACCTAGTGACAGGACTTCAACTGATAAAGACAAAGCCACCCACATCGTGTGCTGTCATCTACTTTACCTGCAATAGGCTCCTTTAAATGCTAAACTCATCTAATAATAATTTTTTAAAAAAGTAACGTTCTTCTGAGAGAAAAGCAGGACGGACACAGAGAGGGATCGAGGCAGGAACAGACTTGAAATGAGTGTCCACAGAGTGAAATGTGACCATCCAAGTGGCTTTGTGGATTAAACAAAACTCGAGCTGTGGCCTTTCATGGGAACCCAAACAAGGCCTGGGCGTAAACAACCTAAGTCCACATAAGTGAAGTAGGGGGCAGGGCCTGATTAAACACCTGCCACCAAGGCTACTGTAAACAGTGTCACCTCCCTCTGCAGAAAGCCAAGAGGCCAGCACCACAGACTCATGAGCCCTGCAAGTACCTCAGAACCCAGGATAGCTAAGTGGTGGTCCATCCTGGACTAGAGTTCTGGCACCCAGCCCTTCCGTTCAAGAGCCATTTGTGAACAACACTGGCAAATTTCATTTGAAACATGTTAGACACTTACAGTCTGCTTTCTTCAATTCTATTACCAAGCCCTTTGGGAACCAGATGAAACAATGTGCCAGCCAAGACACCAGTAGTGTCCAAACAGCCTGTCCCACCCCTACTCCCCATCCAACACTGACCTGTTACCTCCTCCAGCTTCCCAGACCAGGGCCATCATGTGGCCAGGACACTCAGACCACCACCCTTGTCATATATTGAATACTTTGTGTATTAGTTGCTATAGCTCCCATCGCATAATCTATATAGGTCTGCCTTAGTTCCTATCCCAAATCTCTCTGGACTGGCCCGGCAAATAAAGAACTCACACCGAGGACAGAAGAGACCTAGGTGGGCCAAGTTTCCAGGCACCCACTGTAGGATACTTCTTACATTACCTCACTTCTTCTGACTTTGCCTTTAGCAACAAGTATCCCGCTATGCTGTCCCTTGTCTCTTGCGCATGGCTGAGCTCACTCTACGCAGAAACAGCTTCCGCGCAGGGAGCATGTTGTAACATTCAGACCCCCACATGAGTACGCAGGTGAGACACAATCACCGGTGTCTCTATACCAAAAACAGCAGTGTTTACCTGCATGAGACTTCACTTTTACACTGTTGAGTGAAAGAACCAGAGAGCATGTAAGATTCACAAGGTCCAACCCCTCCATAGCATTGCATTAGCAGATAACAGTGTCTACATTGAAGGAAGATTCTTTGATGGTGTAGCTACCTGTAAGTTGTTTATGCACCTGTAAGTGACCCCAACAAATTCATTGTAACCCCAATAAGCTCACTGGCTCACCCATCTGTACTGGTATAGAATCATTTCTTTGGTCTGTGTCTTAGTTAGGCTTCTGTTGTTATGAAAATCACCATGATCAAAAGCAGATGAAAAGGGTTCGTTTTGCTTACATTTCCAGGTAACAAACCATCACTAGAGAAGTCAGGGCTGTATCTCAAACAGAGCAACAACCTGGCAGCAGGGGCTAAACCAGAGGCCGTATCGGAACATGTTAGTGGCTCGCTCCTCCTGGCTTACTCAGCCAGCTCTGTAACACCATTCAGATCCCTAGCCAAGGGTTGCAACAAGCACAGTGGGATGAAACACACACACACACACACACACACACACACACACACACACACACACACACGCTATCATCAATTAAAATAAAAAACAAAACAAACAGAAAAAAAGTCCCCACAGGCTTGTTCCAAGGCCAATGAGGTAGGGGCATTTTTCTCAGTAGAGGTGGCCTCTTCCCAAATGTCAACTTGTGTCAAGTTGATATAAAATTTGCCCTCCCTGGTCTGCACTAACTACTCTTCCTGGAGTTGAAATAGAATATATAAAAAAAATATATAAAAATAGACTTCCCAAGAAAAAGAACATAACAGGGGAACAGAGAAAGCATGGTTCCCCAATGGCAGCTGGCAGCCAGAACGTCCCCATCAGGGTATGACAACCCTCCTATAAGGACCATGCTTCTCCTCTCCTCCAGGGAAAAGAAGTGCCCAGTGCAGAAAGTGGAGTTATTCTGCCTCCGTGCCCATCACCTCTCCTGGTCCTTAAAATCTGACAAAGAAACAAGAACCCCAGAAGCAGGCTTGGCTAAGAACCTGGACCCAGACATTGGAGTGGATGGTTTAAACTACCTACAGAGACCTTTTGCCTCAACACAGGAAGGAACAGCCCTTCCTGTTCTCCTACCCCTTCAAGTTAGTGAGGCCCCTCTGTTCTCTATGCAGGGAGAGTGAGTCCCCCAGAGCAAGGGCAGATGTAGGGTCAAGTAGAGTTTTCCTCAAGTCTTGATCCAGTGGCTCATTAACAGCGTCATGGGAGGCAGACAGCTGAACCTCTCAGACCCTTCATTTCTTCATCTGAAAAACAGGAATGAGAAAGAGAAGGGAGAAAATAAGCAATGCCCCTCACGGGAATTTCCTAAGGATCAGAGCTCATGAAACACTTGACCTTGACTTCCGGTTATGAAGAAGCGTGGGTGCTCTTACTTCACAAAGACTCCCGTACCCCAAGCCTGGCATGGACTAAATGCTCATCAGACAGAAACAAGCTGTGATCTGGCAGGAATACACACATCACCAGATCTATCTTAATTGAATTCCGATGTGGAGACTCAATCTCTATACCCCACACCTCTGCCAGCAGAAGCTAAGCAGGCCATGGAAGTGAAACCCCACCAGTGCATGCCACAAAAGCTCTGCAGAATTCCAGTAGCCCAGACAAAGGTGAGGGAAGCAGCAGGGGTAGTGAATCTCAGCTTCTCTACTCAGCTACAGGAGTATTTCTGCAGCAGGAATCAAGGATTCCCATTGGCAGGCTTTGCTATCATCTCTGCGAGGCCTGAGCAGCAAAGTCTGAGTCTACCTCTGTGCTCCGGTTAAAGGGCCTCTTCTCAGAGGCTTACGCAGGAAATCAGAGGGTGTCAGAGTCTCAGCTGGCCCTGCAGTCCCCTCAACAGGTACCCCTACTCTGTGGGGACAGGCCTCCAGGACGCTGGCAATGGGACTCAGCTCTCACCTCCCTGAGTCTACCTGCCATGGAGCTGAGTCTGAACATCTCAGTTAGGAGCTGGGCATCAGTCACACTTCAGTCTCTAAGCAGATACAAGACAGGGAGCTCTGTACCAGTGCCAGGTGTCTGAAAGAGTGGGAAGTACCTCAGTGACCTCTCGCCTCAGGGTTGGTGGTACAATCCCTGCACATGTCTACCAGGGAGGTGCTTACAAATCAGTGGAGAATGCATCTGGCAGAGGGCAGAGAAAGGTACCACTGAGGGTGAAGCAGGCCTCAGGAACCAAGGTCAAGAACACCACATAGAAATGCTTGCTGCGGACTCTATACCTAGAATCTGAATCTAATACCCGAGCATGCTCAGAGAAGGAGCAGACCTGCAGGTGTCCTACCTTGAGTCCCTGAGGCTGTTGCATAAGCTTATTCCCCATCCCCCACCCCAGAGAGATGCCTGAGAGGGGAAAGCCAAGGCCATCACTCCCTCCTCCTCCCAGAGGAGTGGCAGAACTGAAGATCCTGGGTTCCCATCCCACTCTGCAGATGGTAAAATCAAGAGCACCAAATGATAGGTCTGATTGCTCTCAGCCAGTCATGGTGGTCCCTTGGGCCTTAGACATGTGATTCTGATACAAGTAAGGTACAAGCTTCATAGGGGGCTCCTCGGAAAAGAACGCCCCTGCAGGGGAGGGGGGATGCCTGGCAGCCATAACTGGATGTGTCATGTGGAGACAGTGCACCCATCAGATGACCTGAGAGGTGCCAATCCAGGGACAAAGCAAAAAGAACCTCAGAAACCGTTACTCTTCTCAGGAGGCTGCAGCTGAGCCTCGCAGCCTCCAGACTCATCGCTGCACGAAGTTCTATACGTGGATACTCTGATAAACACAATACATTGTGAAACATGTTTTGGACAGATAGAAGGCTTAAAAAATAAAAATGTGTCCACTCAGGAAAATAGCAGTTGGGACTGGAATCAGGACAATCTCACTTTAGAATCTGTTTTTACCCACGACTGGCTTATAAAACACCAACAGAATTGGAGGGGGGATGGAGAGAAGGCACCGGAGTAGACAAGCTGATTCTAAAGCCATAAAGAAACATAAACAGACCAAATACCAGTAGACATTCTGAAGAGCTATGGAAAAGTGCGTGCTATTGAGCTCCAGTAATTAAACCAGCCTGTTGCTAAAATGCCCAGAACAACATCGCAATGGAACAGAAAATGTGAGAAATAAACCCAGCTGTGTGGGGAACTGAGCGTGTGATGGATGTGGCCTCCCAAGGCAGTGGAGGGAAAGGTGGAAGAACCAGTAAGTGTATGTAGGTCTATCTGGGTGACCATCTAGAGAAAAGACGATGACGGGTCCACAGATCAAGATAAACTCCAAAGGGACCAGAGTCTTAAAACCAAAATGCTAGGGACTCTAAAAGACTGGAAGAAAATGGTGGAACTCCTGTCCAGCCGTGATCACCATCTCTGAGGCTCAAATTACAGAAGTCATAAAAAAATAAAATAAAACATAGATTGTTTTGACTGATAAAAATGAAAACTTCTGGGCCTAGTCATTAAAATGCTAAAGCTGGACATAATGGGAAACACTCCTGATCGTAGGACTGGAAAGGTGGGGGCAGGCTGGTCCTGGGGCTCATAGGCCAGTCGGCCTCATGTCTTACTTGGTAAGCTGCAGGCAGGCACCTAAGAAACCATAAGAAGCCCTTCCTGATCTAAAAAACAGAAAAAGTAGCTGATGGCTGAGGGATGACATCCAAGGCCTCACATACCTGTACACATACACACATACCAAAAAAAAAAAAAAATACAAAATTTTGCATGGAAAAAAATGACAAGAAAAACGCAGGGGGAATCGATGTAAGCCATTTCGCAGACTGAGAGCTGGTCTCTCCAAGATGTGCAAATTTTTACAGTAGTGGACAGAGGAAAATGATGCAAATGAACGGATAGAAAAGAAACAGGCAAATGACTCTTTGAGGTGTGGAAAGATGCTCAGCTATGTTCTTAATAAATAAGATGCAAATGAAACAGACACAGAAATACACTGTGTCCCAAGGCTAGCAACTCGCCCAAGGGCCAAATTGAACAGCCCTCTCTGGAGAGGCTATAGAAAAGCAGGTTGTCGTCTTGGCAGCTGGGAAACCCCACAGAGTGCAGGCTATTGACATCTCTCCACATGGCAATGAGCACATAGACCTCCACCCCACAATCCCATTCTGAGGACCTCCCTAGGATAGACTAGTGGATGAAGTCAGTGATATGTTTACAAGGTAATTTGCTACAGTGTAATTTATTACAGCAGAGGCTAGAAGACAGACAAGCGTTCACCAACCAGGGTAGTGAAATAAAGCATGGGCTTATGGCTCACCCACAAAGCAAAGAGTTGCACAGCTGCTAGGAAAACTGAAGAATGCGGAAGCTTTTATGCACGCATGCAGAAAGCACTCCAAGATATTCAGTGTTTAAAGGAAAGTGGGGGGCAGGGCTTATAACCATCCTTTGTGTACTAAAAACAACTGAAGACAGAGGGGCTTTTCTCTTCATTTACTTGCCTTTTCAAAGGAAACTAAATGAACAAATAAACATGTTTTCCTTTTGACCCTGTCAGGCAGTGGGTACATGGAAGGGACGCTGGATGGGGGACATATATGTTTTTTTTTTAACTCTAAATCTTTTTGAGGGTTGCCTTGTTCCAGGAGAAGGGAACCGTGTGTCATAAGGTACATGTATACATATGTACATACATATACCACATACACATGTGTGGAATCCAGAGATCAAACCTAGACGTCATTCCACCACAGACATAATAGCACAGCCAAGATGGTAGAGGGCCTCCTTTAGAACCCGTCAGTGCTTATGGTTCACCCTTCTGGGCGTGTGAGGTTGACTGGCCAGCAAACCCCAGGGATCTGCCTGTCTCTACCTTTCCCAGCTGGAATTACGAGTGCAGCCCCCCCCCCCCCCCCCGACTTTTCACTCAGGCTCTAGGGTGGAATTCTTGTTCTCATGCTTCCAAGGCAACCAACTGAGCTATGTCCCAAGGCTCTAAGCAGTTTCGTTTAGATCATGTGACTATTTTACCTACTCAAACATTAAAACTTTTAAATTTTGATGTTACGTTTCCAACTTCTTTCACGGAAGGACAGTGTCCAACCGTCTTCACCCAGCCTACTCCTTTTTCTAATCCCGTACTGAGGTTGGGGACTGTTTAAGTGGAAAGGATCAAAGATATCTAACCCTAACCACTGGGTGCAAATAAAAGCAGCACGTTTTTATTTGAGTCTGTAGCAAAATGTCCCAATGTGATTCCAGACACTGGAAAATACCGAATACCCAGGTGCAGAACCCACAGAATGGTTCTCTGCCTCCAGGATGGCTCTCCACCCTGCCAGCTCTAAGAAACACCACTCGGGAAGCCTTAGCGACACCGATTACCAATTTAAAACGTTTACCCTGTCAAATCAGCTGGACTTCCCTCTGATATCGCTCTCACCGGGCAGGCTGAGGTTGCGGCTTAAATCGCACGTTTGTGTATACGTTTGATTAACTGCTCGCTATCTTGAACAAGAAGCTCATAGATGCAGGGTCTATATTTACTCTGTTCACCTTGGTGGAACAAGTGCCTAGCAAACAGTTGGTGCTCAATATATTTTAGATGATTAAACAGACAAATGAATTCTGAGATCTGCTTTCAAAGCAGAGACAAAGGAGAGATGTTAAGGCAAGAGCTACAAGGAGACGGGCCCTGAAGGATTCTGAGTGAGACCCCGTTAGACCCAGCAGTCCTCAGAGAGAGGCCCTCTCCTATCTTAGCTGTGTTAAGGAGCCACCCATCAATCCCACCAGGAACTGAGGACATACGCTATGCGGCCTCACACATAACGGCTTCGCTGATGGCTTTCAGAATGGCAGGGGATACCAACTGCAAAGAAAGGAAATGAGCAAGACTGAGGCTCTTTTCTCTGGACACCATCCCTTCTAGAATATCTAATAAAACCCAGATTTGCTCGCAACAGAAATTAGCCAAATGAAAGATGCCACCCGGGATATCCTGCACATTGTCTTCTTGGCTTTTATCCTCGAGTGACACGGTCCCTGACCCAACTTATCATTCCATCCACTGCTGGACCTGGTGTCGCTAGAGCTTACTGCCTTCACCTATGAAATGAAGCAACAATGTGCGGCTAAAGCTTATTATTGAACAATGGATCCAGTCCTTAACAGATCCTTCTAATAAACCCAGTGCCTCTGACCCACACGGAATGAATCAAACAGCCCCTGAGGAGGTTTCTGCTTGGTTTCTGTTTTCTTGCTTGATTTGCTCCGCTGAGACTGACCTCTGAGCCTTGCACATGCTAAGCAAAGGTTGTATCACTGGGCTCTGTTCCCAGCCTGTGCCCTCCCATCATAGCTGGTGTCTGAGAGCCTAGTGTTGGCAGCCCCTTATTCTGCTTCCTGGCCATCAGGATGGAAAGCGCTCTGATCTCACGAGCCTTCCCGTAAGGAACCAACACCTCTGGCACTGCAAGGCCATAGGAGCCTAGAATTACTTTTGCCGTGTGTTTTGTTATAGTGACAAAGAAATTTAAGTAAAATACTGTTATTATAGATTGGAATGAGAGAATTTTGGAGAACTTGGGTGAAATAAAATACATCATATGTAGTTCACTTGTTTCTTTTTTTATGTTTTTAAATGCTACTAGAAAATTTAAAATTAGGTGTGCAGCTTACATTATATTCCCATGGGCGGCTCAGTTTGACAGCAAAACTAAAGGACTCGGCTCTGGCAAAACGTGATGTCAAGCAGAAAGTTCTTTTGCACAGTTTTATGAGAACATGTATCCTGGGTGGGTCTTTGTCAATACAGCTAGAATCAACCGAGAGGAGGGAGCCTCAAGTGAGGACGTGTCTCCATAAAGTAGGGCTGTAAGCAAACCTGTAGGGTATTTTCTTAACTAACAATTGATGGGGGAGAGCCCAGCCCACTGTGGTGGGGCCATCCCTGGGCTGGAGGTCCTGGGAGCTATAAGAAGCAGCTGGGCAGCCGTGGAGAGCAAGGCAGTAGGCAGAACTCCTCCATGGCCTCTGCATTGACTCCTGCCTCCGAGTTCCTGCCCTGCTTGAGTTCCTGCCCTCACTGCTTTTGATAATGAGCTATACATGGAAGTGAGTGAGGTAAACCCTTTCTCCTGCGTTGTCTTAGGTCATAGTGCTTCATCGCAGCAGTAGTTATCAGTATGTCTACTGAGATTATATCCAAAGCATCAGTTGACTCTCAACTGTTAGTTTCATCTCTCCAGCGAACCCTGAGAAAACAGAGGAGATGCACACCAGAGCTTGTGTCAGGTGCCCAGAATGCTCTCAGTTAAACCAGAGTAGGGTTTCATACAGGAGATGCTGTGGGAAAGCCTCCTTCCCTCCAGGGAGGAGGTGCTTAGGGTCCAAGGGGGTGTGTTGTACTTCTTCATCCCTGTGAAGGCTCTAATACATATCTGCTGTTGAGGAGAGGTAGGGGATATCTGGGGATTCTTGGGGTAGCCTGAGCTCCTTCTCCTCTCTGTGCATGCTAGTTCTGGGGAGCTCATGATCCCCCTTCCCTCTGTGTGTACAAACTCCCTGTTTGATCCATGTAATTATGAGATAGATACTGGGCTATAGTGGTACCTTCACAAGGAAGGGTTACCCTCTACCATGGTTCCCCAAAAGTTCATATATAGACACTTCAACTCCAGTGCAGTGCTGAGCATTGAGACCTTTGGAGGAATGACTGGGCTCTTCCCTGAGAAACAAATTCATCCATTCATGGACTGGTGACTTTATAAGGTGTTATAGGAGTGCTTTTGTTACTAAAGCAAACTCTGTCTGGCAACATCATCCCTCCACCACAGCACAAAGTAGAAGAGGGCTCCAGGGAGACTCCAGTTCCTTTAAGGGTGTGGTCATGCTCCTGTAGATGCACACATCCAATTGGACTTGGCAGGTTATTTGAAAAAAGAGAAAAGTCACAGAGTTCAAAGGAGATCGGGTAAGGGGTGGGAATGGGAAGGTGAGGAGGAATAAGATCAAAATGCATTGTATGTAGCTGTAGACTTCTCCGAAAGTTAATAAATCTATTCTGTTTTAAAGGAAGGCCCTCCGAGGCTAAGCAGCACCTCTGTCACACTCTTGAACCCCCCCACCCAACTTCCAGACCCATAAGTAAATAAGCTTCTATTCTCTATAAATTATGTACTTGTTCCCAGACATTTTATCACAGCCACGGAAGAGTGTTTCACCAGAGCCTCCCTCCTACCCTGTGCTTTCAGCTGCTAGGATAGGAGAATAAGACCGGACTAGAGCCAAATCTCTAAGAAAACTCTGGCCTCAGTCATCACTGGGCGATGTCCCGTATGGCACAGCCAACAGTCACTAAGGGGAGAGAAAGAGAGAAGTCCAGTGATCCCTCGTATTGCTACCATCGCCCACACAAGCTGAGGATCTGGCTGAGAAACATGTAAGAGATTCTTCTCTGAGGGTTGTGTGTGGCCCATGCCAGACACGTGCTGATCCTTGCCTGGAACAGCCTCCCCACCCTTCCTTCAAGACCCAACTTGAGCTGTTCTTCGGTGACCCCCCCCCAAAAAAAAAAACCCAAGCAACAGATCCTCTCTAACCTCTGTTCTACTGCCACCTCCACATTGCCCTCCAGAATAGTGCCTGGCTCCATTCCACTGTCCCCACCCCAGGCTTCCCACCTGGAGAAGCCAGCTCAGTTCAGAAAGCAACATTGTTTCACCCTGGTCTCTGAGGTTTTAGGGAACATTCAGTCACATGCTCCTCAATTGTCATTACAGCTGCGTGCTAAGCCACAGTTGTGGCAGGCTGGAACCAAACTTCAAGCCACTTAAGTCTGGGGTGTAGTGGCACACACCCATAATCCCAGCACTTGGGAAGCCATGGCAGAAGGATTGACAAACTGGAAGCTAACCTATGCTACACAGGAAGTTTCAGGTCAGTCCGGGATCTAAACTGAGACTCTAAAACAAAATGTTTTTCAAGTCAGTTTACAATGTTTCCTGAGGTTTGTTCATCTTCACATCTTCAGAGAAAACCTTGAGTGTTCCCCTTCAGAGAGCCGGGGGCCCTGCCAGCCTCCAGTGTCACACCACCACTGCCTTCTACTGCTTGAATACCTAATGGGAAATGGCTCGCTGTGTCTTTACTTTTCTGTCTGTAGGACCAGAGGCAATGATGGAGACATAAAAAGAATGCCTAAAGAAACCGATAAGACAGATGCAGATGACCTGGAGACAGAAACAAAGATCCCACCAAGGAAGTGACACATTAGCTAGGTCTTAGATGAGAGAAAAGTGGGCAGGATGTTTCAGACACCAAAACTGGCACCTCCGGGAACAAAGGGTTGAAAGCATCACAGAATCCAGGGCACCGTGAGAAAGGAATTGTTGTGCCTGGACTCTAAGGTATATGTGCTGAAGTACTGCTGAGGAAAAAGGGAAGAACGGGGGGGGGGGGGGCAGACCTTGAAGGGCTACTGCACAGCTGGACTGCAGGATTGTGTCCTTGTATAGGAAATCCACTTCAGAAGCTGAGTGGAGGCTAGCCCACTTCGGAAGGAATAAGGCAATATGATAGGTACTGGACCTCTAGAAAAGAGAAGAGATGTTGCATTTTAGACATTTACTGACCACAAACTGGATAGGTAGGAATGAGGAAATTTAACTCATTCCCCCAAATAGAAGACAACATGGGCACCATCACTTTTATCTCCCAGTGGGGCAGGTATTGCTAATCAATGATAGCACTATTTTCTGTTGAGTCTAGTCTTAGCCACAGATTTCCTCCAAAGTGGCCACCATCTTTAAGATAGCATGTAAACTGAGGCCATTTTCTATCCTTGCCCCAAAGAAATAATGCCAATATTGACATTAGTCTAAACTAAACAACATAAGATTCGTGTAAAGATTCCAAAGAAGTAAAATCCAAAATAGGAACGGGGGAGGGAAGCTTGGGATTACTTTCACTCCAATTCAAAAGAATCATACTGTCACAGTCTCTCCACCACACCCTGGAAAGTAGAACCAGTTTCAAGGCTCACCCACCATAATCTTAGCCTTCCACTTCCCACCCTCACCTCACAAAGAGGAAGGTGGAATCTGATGCAGACAAGAAATCAAGTTGGGATTCCTAAAGAGAGGGGCAGACATTCCAATCTATCCAACCAACATGACTTGTGTCCTAGCTGGGAAAGAGCTGAGGCTCCCCCACTGTCCTACCCTAGCTAGTGAGCCCAGAATGACAGCAGGGCCTAGTACCACAGAGAATGCAGCTCTATGTTCCTGCTGTCTCCACTTAGCTTCTGGCAGGCACCAGGAAGAGTAAACACCACCAGAGTCTTTTGATCCTCCCTTCTCTGTACTTGACCTCTGTCCAGGCCTGGACTTCCTTCTTCTGTCTCAGCCCCACCTGAGAGAGCAGAAGGAAATCACCATCAGGCCTGTGGGGGCGGGTGGGTCATCATCACTAAATCCCAGCCTGCATGGTGCAGGGTGAGGGAGTTTCCCTCCAGTAACTACCCCTCCTTCCCTGGCAGGGTGCCACAGACAGCTACCTGTTTGCTATTTGATCTCCTGTGCAAAGCTCCAAGTGGTTATGGCCATAAAATAGTCGGAACCTGGCACCAAGCCAGAGGAAGAGTGTAGCTCCCACATATGACACCCACCATCGTCTGTGAGGCCTGACATTCCTTGATTCCCAGAGGAAATCTCACAAGAACCCCACCTTCAAGAAGAGACCTAACCAGTGTGGCCTTCAGACACGACTACAGGAAGGAAGTCCTTCAAGACCAGGGCAGGGTCTCTAGCCAATAGAGGACTGAGATTTTAACCCCATCCTCAGTTTCCCTCTCTGTAAAATGGGGACTGTTGCAGTAACTGCAGGTTTTGGGGGAGGAGTTACTGCAGGAACAGCCACAGCACACAGACGGGCTTAGGTCAACTTGACATAAACAAGGCTCACTTGGGAAGAGGGAACCTCCATTGAGAAAAAAATGCTCCTACCAGACTGGCCTATGGGAAAGAGCGTGGTACATTTTATTGATTGATGATTAATGCAGAAGGATCCAGCTACTGTGGGTGATGCCACCCCTTGACTGGTGGTCATGGGTGCTATTAAAAGGAAGCTTAGCAGACTGTGAGGAGCAAGCAAGAAAGCAGCACTCCTCTGTGGCTTCTGCATCAGTTCCTGCATACAGCTTCCTACCCTGTTTGAGTTCCTGCCCTGACTTCCCTCCGTTGTGGGCTGTGATGTAACTAGAAGCTGAAATAAACCCTATCCTTCCTAAGTTGCTGTTGGCCATGATGTTTTCTCACAACAATGTTAACCCTAAGGCAGGGGCTTAGCACAGACTGTCACTTGAGCTGTGGCTCACCAGCTCCTGGTATCCAGGTGATGGGGCTAGCCATCCCTCGAGGTGGTCCTCCTAGCCTTTGGAGAGAACAAGAGACCTGGAGTCACCACACCTTCCCATCAGGCAGCAGGAAGCTTGCGAGGTTTCTACTGTGGGAGGAATTCTACGTCAGCCCATCAACCAGTGTTGTACAATGTGCATGAGAACTGTACCCCAAAAGGCTCGAGTGTTCAACGCCTGGTCGAGAGCTGGTGGTGCTGCTTCAGATGGCATCAGAAGCTTTGAGAGTGAGGACCTAGCTAGATGAGGTAAGTCACTGGAACATGCTTTTAAATTTAGACTTGCCTGGGGCTGAAGAAATGACTCAGTGATTAAGAACACAGGGTACTCTTCCAGAGGACCTGGGTTTGATTCCCAGCACCCATGTGGTGGGTCACAACAGTCTGTAACTCCAGTCTAATGCCATTTTCTGCCTGCTGCAGACACCAGCATGCAGCTGGTACATAGACATACATTCCAGAAGAACACCCACACACACAAAATAAAAATCTAAAACTAAATAAATGAGGTTAGACTTGCTCCCCCATCCCTTCTTTGCTGTCTGTTTTCTGCACACCTCCTCTGCCACAAGTTATTGATGTCATCATGTTCTGCCTCAGGACATGGATCCTAGAGACTGCGGCTCAAGCCCTCTGAAACCATGGGTTAAGATAATTATGCCCCTGTCATTGCTACATTTCTGCCTGGTGGCTGGACACAGCACTGCCAAGTCTAACGTACCAGGATCATCCCCAGGGCCAGCTGAAATTACAAACACGACAGTTGTGGATCCTCAGCCACGCCCCGTTCAGATTCCTGGAACCCCATCTTTTACTAATGTCAGACCCCACACTATCTCATCCCCACACAATAAAACCAGGCTATCCAGACCCCCAAAATGGGAACAAGCTGTGGCTTTCCCATGTGAACAGTGAGGTAAATTATGAGAACAGAGAGGAACCAGGGGCCCCATCCTGTGGCTGGCTGATGCCACTCAGTTAAAGGAAGCACGGGCGTTTCTGAGCAGAGATCAACAGTGAATTGTCTGGCGGGGAAAAGGAGATGGCTGCCTTTTTTTTTTTTTTTTTTTTTTTTTAACCTGATTGGACTAAAAATAGCGTGGGCCTTTTCACAAGGCTGGAGTAGTGCTTCAGGGTGTGACTGCAAGGCATTTTTTACAACTACGCGCCACTCAAAAGCAGGTACACTGACCCACTGCTGTTCCGGAACTGGCAGCAAGGAGAAGGAATACGCATGTCTACCCGTGTCTCTGCTCAGGCTGAGTTCCCCACATCCTGAGTTCCAGCCACTTTCTTTTTTTGTGTCTGTTTTTTTTTTTTTTGGTTTTTTTGGTTTTTTGGTTTTTGGCTTTTGGGTTTTTTTTTTTTTTTTTTTTTTTTTTTCTGGTTTTTTTCGAGACAGGGTTTTCTCTGTGTAGCCCTGGCTGTCCTGGAACTCACTCTGTAGACCAGGCTGGCCTCGAACTCAGAAATCCACCTGCCTCTGCACCCCGAGTGCTGGGATTAAAGGCGTGCGCCACCACTGCCCAGCTTCCAGCCACTTTCAAGGCAACCTTTCTCAAACTTTCTCTCCAAATCCCCTCACCACCAGAGGGGAATTTCCAGTGGGGAAGGAGTGTCTGAGATAGACGCCTCTGCTAGCATTAAATCCCGCTCTAGATCTGTCTATGCCCAAGAGCTCTAAATAACCCAATCTCAGAGTCCCAGGGTCCTGGAGGCTCATTGGTGACTCATCCACCAGTTCATTCATTTATTCACCAAGGAAGTGTTCCCTGGGCCCTTTCTGAACTACAGGAGTCAGGTTTATGCCATGGAGGAGCCCAGCCCTCCCTGGGACTCAGTTTATCAAAGAAACAAACGGAAGCTGGGTCGTCCAGCTTCATGACAAGTGCTCCAGCCAGAGGGCCCTAGGAGCCTAATGAGTGAAAGCCACGTGCCCTTCGGAGGGCACTGGCAACCACTCAGTTCCTCATCTGTAAAGTGGGCATAAGAGCCATGTGGCTAAGTGAGCAATGCAAAGGGCCTTACTGTGGTGTCTGACTCATCCCAAGAGCTCACAGGGTTGCATATGTACTTGAGACCTGAGCAGTGGCTGGAATATGGGGTCTGGGTGAAAGGAGATAGATGATAGAAGTGTGTGCCCCAAACAAGGGGACAGCATGGGTAAGAACAAACAGCGAGCATCTCTCACATAAGTATATTCATTAAGACAAGTGAGTCCATCCCTAACACTGCCTGGAGGACCAGAAACCAGAGGCCAGGATAGAACCCAACAGCCTGGCAAAATAAATAAATAAATAAATAAAAAGTCAGGGAAATAATTCCTAATGATATTCTGCTATACTCATAGGTTGACACCTAGCCCAGTTGTCACCAGAGAGGCTTCCTCCAGCTACTGAAGGAAACAGATGCAGAGAGCCACAGCTGAACATTCATGGAGCTCAGAGAATCCTGCTGAAGAAGGGAGGAAGGACTGTAGGAACCAGAGGGGCCAAGGGCACCGCAGGAAACCCCACAGAATCAGCAAACCTGGAGTCCCAGGGGGGCTCGCCGGAGACTGACCTATCAGGGAGCCCGCGTGGGTCTAGCCTAGGCCCTCTGTATATATGGTATAGTTGTGTGGGTAGGTATCTTTGTGATACGTCTGATAGATGAAGCATAAGCTACTTCTGATGGTTTTGCCTGCTTTGGGGACCTTTGTCTCCTAGTGAGTTGCCTTTTCCAGTCCCATTAGGAGAAGGTGCCTAGTCTTACTGGAACTTATTATGCCATGTTTGGTTAATATCCCTGAGAGGTCTTCCCTTTTCTGAAGGGAAACTGAGGAGAAGTGGGTGGGGAGGGAAGAGGTGAGGGGGATGGAGAGGTGGGGGTGGAGAGAGGAGAAACTCTGGTCAGGACATAATACATGAGACAATAAATTGAGGGGGGGGAAGTGATCCTCTCAAGCCACGCCCTCTAGCTATTGTCCAGTACTTGGTAGGTGGTACCAAGTGGTACTTAAGCCTCTGTGTTTTCTCAGGCACAATGGCCAAGACGTTTGATGGCAGTGGCCATCTTTGCTCTGGCGGAATCCTACAGACCTGGGACAGACTAAAGGGTCTTATTTCTTGGTTCCTCCAAGATTGACCAGGACCCCCCCCCCTTTTCCCTCTTTCTTATGCTTTACATCACTTTGACCCAGGGGAAAGTGTGGGGTAAGCCGTTGGAAAGGCTTGCCTGTAGAGTAAGTAGAGAAACACAGGCTGGGCCAGAGGACTTGGGTTCAAGTCCCAGCTCTGCCACATGGTAACACTACAGCTTTGGATGCCACTTGGTGCAGTCCAGACAGCTCACTGGACTCCTGGCAGGGGCAGATACAGGACACAGGGGGTTAATGAGGTACAATAGGGTTGTGGGGAGGACAGTGGGGTGGGGTGGGGTACAATGAGGGGGGTTGGTGAAGGACGAGGTGAAGGGTAAGAGTGTTGGAGGTGATGTACAATTGCTACCCAGCCTGGTTCTCACTGCCATGAAACAGGCCCTAGGATCTTTTAATGCCCAACCAGGACAGTCTGGGGCACACAGACATGAGCTGTTCACCCCGGAAATCCATCCTGACTGAGTGCCTTTTTCTCCTTTTCCACCATTTACCTCTTTAGCTCCCCAGGATTCCACGAGGGGCAGAAACGAGGTAGCCCAGGCACTTCCAGGACCTAGGCCTGGGAAAATGGAGAACTTCGTTTTCCAAGATGTCAGAAAAGTGGCATGTATGGCCTCTTGTGGCACTGACAGATGCCCTTCAGTGACAAAGCAGTTCTTCTCTGAGGACCTAGGCTCCAGCACTCCCTGAGTTCAGCGTGGAGACATTTAACAGCTGCTAGAGTAGTGGTTCTCAACCTTCCTAACGCTGAGACCCTTTAATACAGTTCCTCATGTTGTGGTGACCCCAAATGGTAAAACTCTTTCTGTTGCTACTTTGTAACTGTAATTTTGCTACTGTTATAAATCATAAAGTAAATATCTGATATGCAGATGGTCTCAGGCAACCCCTGTGAAAGGTCATTTGACCCCTAAAGGGGTCACCACCCACAGGTTGAGAAGCACAGCTCTAGACACTAACCCACCACTGCCTTGCAAGAGCTCAGTGGACCAGCCAACCTGACGTTGGCCTGCGTGGGAAAGTAGAGCAGGGTCTGCAGAGGGTGCCCTCGGCCAGGACTCAATCCCATCCATGCTGGGAAACTCGAGAGAGACCCCAGAGGCCTCTGCCCAGTTCTCTTGGGTGTGCCCTGACTTCAAGATTGCAGCAGGCTCTCTGCCATCATCGGAGAGATTCTGTGCTTTCAGTTACCAGCCTGCACTTGCATCCTGGTCCGAGCTTGAATGCCAGGCTATATTAGGTCATGCAAGCAAGGCCTGTTGTTCTTTCTCATTAGCCACACCGTGCACCAGCAAGGGGTGGCAAAAACAGAGACAATGCCAGAGGGTGAGGTTCCCTCCTGTGTGCCCAAATGCTACCTCTGTAAATATGTCACATCTGGAAATCCAAGAGCCTATCACTTCCCCTGTAGTCTGGGACCAGTCTGGGGCCAGGGATAAGTGACTGAGCAAGCCTGAGGCCCATGGGACTTGTGCCCTCATCTGGGTTTAACATCCACTCCAGCTGCTCTGAGTCCATCACCGTAAAATCATGCTGAACACCTGGTTTCTTCTGGCTCAAGGCAGGACCAAGGCACACCACTGCTGAGTGGGTCAAATCTACCTCCTCAGCGCAGCTCTTCCTGTCTGTCTTGTACCTGTGCAGACCCACAGCACTTTGGTATACACGCCTTTTGTTCTATCATTTCCACGGCAAGACACGACCATCCGGCAAGACCTCTTCTATGGAAGAGGAGGCAGGATACCCATTTCCCAGATGAAAAAGCTAAGACTGTGAATGGGGGGGTGATGTCATCATACAGATAATGCATGAAAGGAGGGTGGCTGCCTATTTCATGGGCACAGGAGCTTGGCTCAGGGTCCAGGCCCTCCTTTCTCAATGGGCTACAGTGACACCCAATGACATTGGCTTCTTCTCCTCAGTGTATACCCTCTGGAGGGGAGAAGTACTGGAAGTTCTTTTGTACTTAACTCCTGCTCCTAAGCTCACAGACTATGGGCAAGGGCAGTGGAGAGGAAATTCTTTCAGTGACTAGCCACTGTGGTTGGTCCTCTCTTCCTGTGCAACCTTAGCTCGCTCACTTACTCTCTTTCGCTCTCTCTCTCTCTCTTTGTCTTTCTTCTCTCCCTCCCTTCCTCCCTCTCCTGCCTTTGGGATCCAGTACACAGCACATCTGGGATCCATCATGCAGTAGACCCCAGTCCCCCGGTTCTCCAAGGTCATCTATGGATTGGGCAAAGGAACAGAGTTGTTCATCTGTTGGTCCACGAGCTTCCTTCTTGATCAATAACAGATCATGACGCCGGTGTTCCCAGGACTATGGCTCCTGGAGGTAGGTAGCAGTCAGGCTAAAGCAAAAGGAGTCGGGGTGGAGACCCAGGTCAATGTCACTCTTTGGGAACAGGGCTGGGTCATAAGATGCTGCATCCACAAGATTCAGTAAGACTGCAGACAGTGGGAGGGAGTCATGGACCAAACCTAGATGTCCTTGACATATACACAGGAAGGACAATGGTAAGTCCTTCCATCATAACTCCAAATCCTTTATAGTCTGTGGGTCAGAACAGAGCACCTACCAGGATACCACAGAAGAGCTGGCCCAGGGGAAGGACCTCAAAGTAACATGGCAGTTCTCCTTGCTTAGGAGAACTGTGGTTACTTCTGTTTCCAAATCTCTATTTTAAGTTGTGAAGCCAAGATCATCCTGTTTGAGGGTCTGCGGAGCCATAAGCACTCATTAAACAAAAGATTGGGGCTCCAGAATCTTCTCTTGGAATCTTCTCCGTTCTTCTGAACCTAATTTCTGACTTTAGATTCTTCCTTCCCTTAAACACATTGAATACCCAAATCTACCCAACAATAAAAGCCCTAAGGTCAACAAGTCCATAGCAAACACCAGGGGTGTCATACTAGACTTCAGTCTGAGAGTGAGACGGGCTTTTAGAAAAAATGGAGGGGAGAAATAGAGGAAAAGAAAAAAAAATCAAACAATATGGTAAGAAGAGGGTCCTGAGCTCATCTTCTAAGGCACTGTGTTTGAGCAGCTCAGGTAGGTCATAAATGGAAAGTGAAGATGGAAAAATGGTACAAGTCGGTGACCTCCCATGTACCTTGGGAAGACAAGAGGAGTAGGACCCCAGACGTGACTCTCTCTTGGGCTGCACAGCTTAACATTGAACACAGCTGCAGACCCCAGGGTTCAAACTCAGAACCACAGAGCCCACACACAGAGCCCAAAGACCCACACAGACCACCCATGGGAATTATTGGCATGAGAGGATGTGCTAGCCGATCATTATGTCACAGTTTTGAAAGCTGATTTTTCTCTAGGCATGCAAAGAGACAGAACATAAAGCTCCAGTGACAAATGCTGTCAGCTCATCTGGTTTGTCTCATAACTTGATGGAAGAATACACCCAGAACCTATTTCAACAACCTTGAACCCATTCCTAGGTTTTACCATGAAACAAATCCCTAGGAAGCCATAGGCCCTGTTCAGATATGGGCATTCTTTAAGCCGTCTTTCTAATGATTATAACTGTTAGACCATAGGAACCATCTGTGAAAACTGCTAGTCCTCTGCCAAACTACAGGAAGGAGAAACTGAGTCTGGGAACAGAAGAGCCAGATGACTAAAAATCTGTCTCCTACACAATCCAGGATGGCTGCAAGTTCCTCCTGGGTTGTATTAAATAACTGTATCAAATACTCTCCCTTTGACTGCTAGAGGGTAGCAGGTTCGATCTCGGATTGATGTGCTGCAGACATGTTCAAAGACCTTAGTGTAGCCAGTTGATCATAACATAAGAACCAGCAGCACTTGAGCAAACACCTAAGCCTCTCTGAAAAGTGCTAATGAGTTCCAGAAGACAAGCAAGGGCAGAGGTGGCAGGGAGCAGAGTGGGCAGAGATAACCGGTAGCGGATGTATAGAGAAGACAAACAGTTATGAAGTGCCAAAGATGAGAGACTAAAGTCCCTAGTTGCTAGAAGAGTTATAAAGAAGTTGACAAGCCCTAGGGACAGAAAACTGTATAACAGGAGCAATAATAGGAGGTATGATCTGATACTCGAAGCCTAGGTACCGTAGCATTAGTTATCCCCGACTGCCAACACTACTGTTTGCTGCTAAGAACAGAAGATTACACTAGCTTAAAGTGCCAGGCAACTAGAAACCAAAACCTCCAACATGATCACATAGAGCCAAAGTCACTGATCTGTGGAGCCTGGGGCCATGAGTCTCTAGCCCTAAGTTCTCAGAGCTGTAAGCCTCAGGGTCTGTCAGTCCATAAGCATTTGGCTCTCAGAGACACGGGTCTGCCAACAGTAAAAGAACCTCTTCACATCTGGTCATAGTGTCTGAATAGAGCAAATGGACCCCAGCTGATTAGTAACAATGGGGCAATATTTGCCAGAGCTTTCTTGGTTGCAAGTGACTGGGGACCTAATTTAGATCCCCAGTAATTTAGTAATTTAGATCAGCTCAAGTAAAAGAAGGGGAAGTTATCATCTTGGGAACCTTTTTAAATTAGGGATAGGTCACACTTCATACACAGTCAGACTTGGGGCTCCATCAGTACCATTGAAATGTGTTTCTTTCCTCTGTCAGAGTTCTATCCTCTCCCATGATGGCTCCAGATGATGGATATACTCAGCACAGACAGTAGCAAAGAACATGGGCTCTCCCTCTCCTAACAATCCCAGCCAGTCTTTGGCATTTCATTACCTAACCACTGTGGTCAGGGCTGGGAACTCACTAGCTACCAGCCTGGATTTAGCTTCTTAGGTTGCTGTGAGGCCCATACCAAACCCGTGGACTGAGAGTGCTGGTTTGTCAGCGTCTCTGTTTGTCAGAACTTCCATCTTTTTTCACTGTGTGAATCACCAGATAAAAGCTTAAATAAAGGAAGAAAGGCTTGTTTCAGACCATGGATTCAGGGTTGGTAGCACATGGCGGGCTGACTCAATGGTTTTCAGGCTTGTGGCGGGGCATCATTGTAGCAGAGAGGGCATAGCAGACAAGCATTGCTCAGCTCATGGTACCCTGGAAGCAAAGAGGAGTAGCAGAGAGGGGCCGGGTCAAGATATATCCTTCGAGGACATCCCCTAAACAACCCCCTTTCTCCCACAAGAGCCTGCCTTCTACAATTGCACTAACCAATGGCACGTGTTATGGCAGAACCTTTCCCTAAGGAAAAAAAAGATTTCAAGAGACCAATCAATGGGCCATGGATAAAGAAGGTGGGCTGGGAGTTTTAGAGAGGAGGAGATAGGGGAGACAGGAGAGAAGGAAGGAAGATGGAGGAAGAGATAGACGGTCCAGATTCCGAGTGGCTTTAATAACCACGGGTAGCTAGGAGTGTCTTATAAGGGGTGGATGATTATAGGACAATTTGTCTTATCTAGGTGGGCAGTTTATATCAATGTCAATTGGCTCTGAGTTCATTGTGTGGACTGGACATTTTGTGGAGTGAGAATTTACTGATGTAAATCTAACTGATAAATTACAAGCCTCTAGAGTTTTGATTTTACCTGGTTATGGGGATTTGTGGCAGCCAACCACAGGGGGCAGATGGCTGGGAATGTGAGTAGAATCCATAGCAAGAGAATCATGAGATGGGCAGTCGATGTATGGGGCTAGCCAGGGAGACGGTGAGACCACCAGGCCCAGAGAGTAGCCTGCCATAGTGTGGCATATATAATATATATGTGGCATATTATATATATATATATATTACAATGAATAGATTTTGAATTTATCAATGGATATTGGGACAGAACCCTCATGGTTTAATCTACAGAAATACTGAAATACTGTGTCAGCACAACCAGAGATTTTTTTTGTTTTTTTGTTTTTTTGTTTTTTTACTAATTTCCTAGAAGTCTCTCAATCCCATTAAGTCAACAATTGAGATGAACCACGACAGTCTGAACACACACATGAAGTGGTCTTGTTATACAAGAAATATACTTGGGGGCTGTAGAGATGGCTCAGCAGTTAAGAGCACTGACTGCTCTCCCAGAGGTCCTGAGTTCAATTCCCAGCAACCACACGGTGGCTCACAACTATCTGAAACAGGTTCCGATGCTCTCTTCTGGTGTGTCTGAAGACAGTGACAGTGTACTCACATACATAAAAATAAATAAATAGAGAAAAAAAAGAAATATACTTGGTACACAAACCATAACTGTGTACCATGGAGCTTATAACAAGGGATCGATTTGCACATAGTCTCCATCTTATGCATGACCTTGAGGCAACACAGAGAGAAGCCAGCCATCTTATTATTTTTCCTCTGCCCCTGTGTAGGAAATTTCTAGAAGTACTGAAGAAAAGCTGTGGATATAAAGAAAGTGAAATACAGTTTCTGGTTTCTTTGGAGACTCAGTTGTGTCGTGTTATGCTTTTCTGGAGGTTGTCTTATTCAGAGGGCATTTTGTTGAAGCAGATATGGGGAAGGATATTTTGCCGAGAACAGACATGTGGTGTTCTCTGGAAGCTGCTTGGAAAGGGGGCATGTGGTGTTTTGCTGGAGGAGATGCTTGAGAGAATATGTGATGTTTGGAAAGAATGTAAATATAACCCAACAGACAGCAGACGATGGTATGGCCTTGGTTCACCTTGGCACTCTTTGCTGGTCTTTTTTGGGTTTTGCTAATTCTGGTCTTTGCTGACTACAAGCTTTCTTTGCTGATCATCACTCATCATGCACCATAGAGGGAAATGCACCAAAGAATGTCTCCTGATATTCCAGTGGCTTCTTGCAGCTTTTGAAGAGTCAGGGAGATTTGGCAGAGCCTTAGGGTTTCTTCTGGATTGAACGGCCATTGCTGAATTATGTACAGTGTTTACTAGTAGATGGAGCTGCTGCTGCTGATTCATGTGAATTGAACTGCTGATAGCCTGACAACAAAGATTGGAATCACCCCCAAAGTTTCTAACTAGATCCACATTCTCCTTTGTTCTAGTAACCTTTCCTTCCCACTACCTCTGGTAGGTAGTGGGCTACAAGGGAGGTTAAAGTATTTAAGAACCCTCACTAAAGTAGACATTGAAAAATCTGAGCCTACAGAAAAGTAAAAATAAGTGTCCTACACAATAAAGAATTTGAGAGGTACAGCCTACTGAAAAGGATCGCATGAATTCTGTGTCCTCCATTTGGTTCCCATGGTCTTTCCCCAGCCACAGGAGGTGCTCAGACCTCATCTGCAAAGCTGGGAGCAGCCAAATAAGTCATTGTACTTTCTACAGGAAGGCCCAGAAACTGGGTCAATGGAGGAATTCCCAAGATCTTCACCACTGTTGCTGGGACAGAAAGCAGGGCACTGGTGTCATTAAGCAAGTATCATCATCAAGAGGAACCGATACCCATAAGACAATATCAAATACCAAATCTAAAGCCTAGACAACTGAAACATATGAGAAAGTAATCACAGTGGTCAGAGATCACCATAACAACGGAGAATGCGCTATGACAGCATGAAGCAAGTGAGGAATGAGAGGGTCAAGATGAACCCTGAGAATGTGGAGTATGGCCATAACTGCCCACACATGAGCAGCAGTGGCGATGAGGAGGTCCAGGCCTTGCCAGAGATGAGTCCCAGGATCCAGGACCCTGGACACAGGACACAGGACACAAGCCCCAGGACACAGGGTACAGGACATAGGACCTAGGACACAGGACACAGGACACAGGAGGAACCATCTCCATGTACCCAGAGCAACACTGACCTTGATGTTGTCTTTCAGCAGGCTCCATAGCACCTATTGTTGCACACAGCAGGGGGCTGCCATGAAGATGAATAAGGAGCTCTGAGCCTTATAAAATGGTCCATGCAGCTGCCTTTCTGGTGCTTCCTACCACAGCCAGCCTTAAAGAATGGAAGCCATGTTTTATCTTCAGTGACACAATAAACACTATTCTCTCTCTCTCTCTCTCTCTCTCTCTCTCTCTCTCTCTCTCTCACGCTCATGCACACACACGCATGCATGCACACACACAAGCAGGCAGGCACATGAGTCAGCCCCTCCCACGAATTCAACATCTATGGATCAAAACAAACTACATGCATGCTAAACATATATGTGTCCGTTATTCCTCAAACAGAAGTATAAAAATATACCTCTTTGTATATCATTAATATTATGGTATATAACACTAATACCTAGGGTTATAGGGAACACAGAGAAAAATTAAAGCCCATGGGAAGGTGATACAGATTATACACTATTTCATATAAGGAAATTGATCATCTGTTGTAGGAAATATTAAAAAGAAAGAATATAGCAAGTTCCCGAGCTATGCCCTGGTTCTTTCAGCCCTGTTGGCCTGGCCGGCCACATACTGGCAAGCAATGGTCGACCTGCTTTTATCTTGTGGAGCTCTGCTCCATGATCTCTCCACCCAGCTTGCTAGGTTCCCACTGGCAGGTCGCTACCACACCAGCCCAATGCTTCAAGCTCCCCCATGGTGCACATCAGGCAAACCCACACTTTGCTGCTGTACCTTTCTCTCTGGAACCCAGATGAGCCCTGGCCTGAAGGAAAACAACACAAACTTAGTTCAGAAACAGTGGTAACTCAACCTCTGGGTGCATCAACTAAAATCCTAATCTTGTAAACCTAATTAAATCTAAATCCTTCAGAGGCGAATCCTGATGGATCTGCCATGATACCAGGAAACTCTAGCCGCTACATCTTACCCCTAATGCTGTCCCCGTTCCAAAAGGACCTCTCTCTCTCCTGCTTCCTCTCTTCCTCCCTCCAACCCAGAAGTCCCTCCTACTCACCCAGTGATTGGCTCCTTTATTCATTCACAAGAATTCACATGAGTATGTAACTCACTCCTTGTCCAAAGCCCCTCCCAGGAGGGCGGAATTAGCATCAAAATACAAACAGCCCCAAAGCTGTCCACAACAATCATCCTCAGAATTTGATATCCAAGCAGACTCTAGAATCAATTATCATAGACATTAAGTGATTAATTTATATAAAAGTGTACACACAAATGCATATATGTGCGCACATCTCCTGCCATGTGTTAGTGTACAGCGCACAGTTGTTTTCCCAGAGGATGCCTTCAGGATCTTGCACGTCTCAGGCCCATCCAGGACTCCTTAGCCGGCAGGACAGTCCTAGCGTACGTATCTTTACTAAAGATAGAATTTTGACTACCCACACTATCTTTAGTCTGCGACTGTTTTAGGTTCTCAGAAGTCAAAAGCCCTGTGGTCCTATTGGCTTCGATCTTTTTTGTTTTGTTTTGTTGTGTTTGAAAAAGTCCTTACCATGGCTCGGGCTAGCCTGGAACTCTCCATGCTGGTACCTTAGCCTTCCAAGCACTGGGATTATAGAATGCACTACCAAACCTGCCTCTTACCCCTGTGACTGGATCAACCTTAGGGGAATATTTAAGGAGCAGGGATGGTGGTCCTCTGAAAACAGGACACTTCTCTGCAGGACAACACTGCCCTGCTCCAAAAAGACATTCTTTCTGTAATACACATCAGCCTGTGTGTGTGTGTGTGTGTGTGTGTGTGTGTGTGTATGTGTGTATGTGTGTGCATGTGTGTGTGTGTGCGTGTGTGTCTGTGTCTGTGTGTGCGCATGTGTATGTGTGCATGTGTGTGTAAGAAATGCATCCAACACTGACTTATAGCCTCTAAGTGTGTGCTGGCACACATACATATGCCCCTGTACATGCACAAGCAACCGCTTACACACACACACACTAAAAAACTGTGTCCCACACATCATTGAACAAACACCCCATTTCCTCCTAACCCATTTTAGTATCTCTTTAGGAGCCACGCAATGAAAATAAAAGAAAAGCAGCATGCCTCTCTGTACTCGTCACCACATTTGTCTCTGGGCCCATTGTACACATGCCATCAGCTATGTATGAACACATAGTTTCCGGGTAGTATCTAGAATATCGTCACTGGGAAGTGGAGAGGCGTCAGCTATGGCCATCCGGTACTGCCACAGTCTCCCAAGCACAGGCTTCTATAATTCCTTGTTTGTTTTTTTGTTTTTTGTTTTTTGTTTTTTCAATTGCTGCACTGCAAAGCCTCACACTTGTTCTCTGCCTTGCTTCTTACACTGCTGGAACGTTGCTGTGTTGGCCGGATGGAAATGTCCTCATGTCTCCTGTGGCAGCCCTCAGCAAGGCTATCGGCCCCCTCACTATCGTTAGCCCATTGCCTATGTGCGGAATATGAAGCTCTTCTTGGTTGTGGGTTGTTTTGTTTTGCTTTTTACCTCTTGTCATTTCCCATTGCATGTATTTCCTTTTGGTGGCTTCGTCTTCAGCTGTGAATGTGTCTTTGGTGATTTTCTTAAATGTTTATGTTCATCTCCCCTCCTCGCAGCTTTCCGTTCTTTAAAACACCAAAGCGTGTCTTCTGTTCAGACCAGAAGCCCTGTTACGTGTTCCCCTCTGACATAAAGAAAATTTCATTTTTGCCATTTTGTAGGAAAATATTTAAGTGTCTACAAGAAAAAAATAGGGATAAAAATTTTCCCCAGGTGAATTTCACACTGCTTCACAGACAGGTTTCTTTGGTTTTGTTCTTAATATGTAGAGGGTTTTTTTTTAATTTGTAATTAATTAATAAGACTTTCTTAATGGTCTGGGTAATTTTATAATAGCCAGGAAGGTTAAAGTACTTCAGAGTGCCAGGATGTACTTAAGCCTGTGGAGCCCAGGTTAGGAAGAATAATTGGTCCCTTCTTTCCGTTTGGTTTTGTCTCCCAGAGAACTGAGCATAGACCCTGCAGCGTCCTGCATATGAGGCAGATACTCTGCCATTGAATCACAAACCTTACCCTAGTTTGCTAGTTCCTAACCGCAGAATGAAATCGTATAGTACATACTCATGAGCATTGCTAATTTCTATACAAGATCTTTCTTGTTGTTGTACAGGTGAGTTTTTATTTTGTTTAATTTTTTTAGAAAGAGCTAGGGCATCCAGAAATATCTATAGTCATGTACTGAAAACTCTGCCCTTTTATTCACTAAGGTTTTAACACCTTTATTTACCCTGTTTCAGAAAGCTATGCTTGGTCCTAGCCCCTGCACTGATACACTACCGTTGTCTCTTAAGTAAACCTGCTAACTGAATGCAGAAAATGTTAAGGTAAGATTATGAGCTAGCTATAAGAATAAACATTCTTTAACAACAACAAAACATTATCCCAAACCTTCCCTCTGCAGATAGTCATGAATAGTTCGGTTTGTGCAGAGTTTTGTTGTTATTGTTTGGTCCCTATGTGATCACATTTGACCAGTTATAACCAAGATTTTTCTGTGTGAAAAGGTAAGGGACTGGGAGGTGGCTCCCTGGATAAGCACTTGCCCTCAAGTCTGAGGACCAAAGCTGAGGTACCCAGATCCTACACAAATGTTAAGTAGAAATGGCTCCCATCTGCAATCCCTGCACTGAGAAAGCATGAACGAGGTAACCATACCTCAAACTGGCAGCTTAGTGGAACCCAGTGAGTTCCGAGTTCAGAGAGAAATACCGATTCAGTAAATAAAGAGCACTTGAGGAAGATGTTGGACATTGGTCACTGACCTCCAAATACACACACATACACACACACACACACACACACACACAATCACACATCTATATATGCAATAAAAAGAGAAATGTCCTATAAATATTTCATAATCTGTAATTTTTCCAAGTGGATTTGTTTCTCTTTAAATGTGTAAAATGTTCCACTGTATGAATGCTGCCGAGTTAATGCTCTATTTTTTGGCAAGAATTTACTGTTTCTGGTTCCTCTCTATCTATTCTCACACACACTCATGATGTGTTACCTCAGCAGTTCATGTATCCTCTCCATCACTGGCAAGATGGGCCCCAGGCCCCTTCACCCTGAGAAGTTAGAATGGAAGCAAAAGGCAGTGTGTGCTGTCAGATGAGTAGACAATCCATCCCTAACTCCATTGGCCAAGCACCTCACAGCAGCCACTGCCCGAGAACCTCCATTGTTATGTAAATGTCATGCAGCTGCTTTACCCGGGAGTAAAGGGCAGTTAAAGAAACTCATTACAATGAACTCCTTTTGCTCTCCATTATCTTAAGAATCTTCTTAGAACTAGGCAGGGAACCCAGAGCAGATACTAGATAGGCTGTAGCTCTGTAGATTTCCCCTCACAAATCCTGGGCAGCGTGAGGGATGAATGGGAGAGGTTGGATGGGATTGAGGTTGAGACCTCCATAGAGGGCTCATGGGTATCTCTGCCCTCCACAGAATCCCCTCTCCAGGCAGTCCTATACATTCTTCAAGGTAGCAGAGAAATAGTATATGGGATTCTTCAGACAAAGCGACAGCAGCCTTATGGAAACAGAAGAACGTCACAACCAGGAGAGATAAATCCAGCATGGGGCCACAGAGCAGCAAGAGAACTAACCTTCCAGGAGCCTAGTTTTGGGGACGTTTCATTAGAAACTCTCTAGCCACCACTGATCATGTACAGGTCTTGAAGTTCCTCCAGTCTCACCCTCTCTCTCTCCTGTAGAGCACAGGTCTTTCAGCAGGCAGGCTGCAAGAGAAATAGCCCAAGAGATCCATTCCCTGTTGTCAATCCCTCTGAAGCGCTCTCTTTCAGGGATGATGAGGGTCCCACACAAACCTTCCAGTCCATCCCATGTCTCAGAACAGCTTCCTAAGCAATGGCCTCCCAGCTCTCAAAATAGAGAGGGAAAGGTGAGCAATACAACTGAGCCTATGCACCCAGTGCCACATCCAGCCCAAGCAATTGCCTCAAAACACCAGTGACTCCTTGTCCAAGTTACACCTGCTCAAAGCAAAAAACAAAGCTACATGCATAGGACCTGGATGCACTGTCTAGGTTTTAGTGTTAATCTAACACACCTAGAGTCACCTGGGAGCCTCTCAATGAATAGTCATCTAGATTAGATTAGCCTTTGAGTATGTCTGTGGGGGAGCATCTTGATGGTTACTTGACCCAGCCCACTGTGGGCGTCATAGTTCCCTAGGCAGGGGGTGTTAAACTATTTAAAAACGAAAAAGGCCAGCTGAGTAATTGAGCAGCAGGGATATGTTTATTTCTCTCTACTCCTGACTGGATGTCATGTGCCTTGAGTGCCTGCCATGACTTCTCTCAGTGATGAGCTACAACCTGAAACAGTAATACAAATAAATTCTTCCCTCTTCCAGGTTGGTTTTTATCTGGATTTGTGTCATGGCATCAGCAGTGGACCTAGAACAGTCTTTCCTCTCCAGGCACCTTTCTGTAGACTCTGAGGAAAGAGTCACTCCACTCCATCAAGTCTCAGGAGAGAAAGGATTAGGTGCAGGCAGAGAGAAGCAAATTTGAAAAGGTGTAGGAAAGGCTTGTCCCAGAACAGTGCGTTGATAGTAGATAGTGTCCCAGACCATTGAGTTGATAGTAGATAGATAGAGTGTCCCAGATCATCGAGTTAATAGTAGATAGAGTGTCCCAGATCAGTGAGTTGATAGTGTGTCACAGGTTCCCTAATGTCCTTGGAAACAAATGACTGTTCTGAAGAACTCTAGACAGACTGGCACTGGAGTAAGTAGGGTAAGAGCCAGACATAGGCTTACTACCTCCTCTGATTTCAAGAGAAACCATGGGTGGAGACATCCTGCAAATATCATGAGCATGCAGTATGTGCCCCCAGTTCTCCTGGGAATCTCCCACCCACCCACCATCCCTGTCCACTTTAACCCACCCCTCCCACTTTCCGGGAGTAGATAAGGCTGCTGAGGTGGGAAAACCAGCTCCATGGGCAGGCTGTTCTCCGCATCACCAAGGCCAACTGGTAATTCTCCAAAAGGATGTTTGCTTTTAGCCACAAACAGGAACCTCTAAGACAAAACCTGCCCTGAAAGATATCTGTTCACAGAGGCGGGATCCATGGTTCAAACAGGGACACTCTGGGTCTGCACAGAAACTGGCTAGGTGACCTGTGCAGGAGGAGGGGCCTCGGGCTTCCCTGAGTGTCATTATATTGGCCCCCTAGCATCTCTAGCTTGGGTGACTGACATGTATTCCTAGTCAGTTTCTACCCAGTGGCCACAATGATTGTTCCAAACAAATTCAATCGTTGCCCTCTCTCATCTAAAAAGATCCCAATAGCTCCCACTGCCTCCAAGACAAAGTCTTTCACCAACAGCTGCATGCATGGTCTAGCCTGTGCTCCTCTCCATTCACTCTCAACAGTACACCATCCTCCCAGAGGAATCCAAACATGGGACTCCCCTCTTCCATCCAGCCACTGCCATCTCCTTGTCTGACTCATTCCAATCTCTGCCTCAGTTGTCAGCTAGCTGTCCACTTCTCCATACATCCTTCTCTGTGCCTTAGCCCAGCTCAGGTTCTCCCACTGGGACCCCGTGTCTTCATCTGTCACTGTCCTGGTGCCATTGGTGTTGGTCTCCCTCACAAAAGCAAGAGCTCTGATCTCCTTGTTCACTACTCTGTCCCCAACTCTACCAGTTTGATCACCGTTTAAAAATATTTAACTATTAAATGAAAGAAAGGATGAAGAAGAGAATCTATCATTATTGTTATTTCGACATCTCCATGCCTCCACTACGACCAGAGTTTGAGAGAGAGAGAGAGAGAGAGAGAGAGAGAGAGAGAGAGAGAGAGAGAGAGAGATGGATAAACATGTGTCCAGGGAATGTGCTAAGATAAAAAGTGAAGGCCCCCAAGATGAAGAGTAAGCAGCTGAATCCCCCATGTATCCAGGTATATCTGAGGACACCGGCTTGGGTCAGTCCCCACTTCACTGCAACCAGCCCTCAACCTTAAGAGTATCTTTTCCATGCAACTCAGCTGCTGCTTCTTGGCCCCTGAAGCTCAGGCTGTGACATATAAAAAGCCCAGAGAACTCTGGCTAGGATTCTCAGGGCCTCTTCGAGTGTCAGGGAAGGAGAATAGGAGGATGGTGTGTGGGCATGGGTATGTGCACACCTATCTGTCCATGTGTCTATGTGTGCAGACACACACACAGTAAGCCGTGCTCGTAACACTATGGATACAGAAGGACCCAGCCAGCTAATTCTACTTTGTGTTCAAACTCCATCTTATGTCCAGCCTGTCCTCAGTTTGAACTTGGTAAGTGGAAAAACCACAGCTTGGTTCCAGGAACCAAGACACCCTACCACCCTTCCAAGTAACAACCACTCCACCCTTAGTAGGGGGAAATGCCCAGTGTCAGGTACAGGGCAAATAACTCAAGTTATAGCAAAGTTTATGATGTTAGCTAGAAGTTTATGCAAGCTATGCTTTCTAAAATGCCAACCAATCATCTAACTGCCAAGTTAGAAAGCCCCTTACCCAGCTTCAACCGTATAAAAGATAAGGCTGACACCAGCTCAGCACCATCCACACCCATCCACCATGTTGGAGAGGTGGGAGAGTCTGAACTCGAGCTTGAATAAAGACTCTTTGCTTTGGCATAAGAGTTGGACTCCTGGTGGTCTCTATGGTCTGTAGGGACCCCAAGATCTGGGCATAACAGATACAGACTCTTACATCTACAAAAAAGAAAGAAAGGTTTGTGTGTGTGTGTGTGTGTGGTCTTTGTTTGTTTGTTTGCTTGCTTGCTTGCTTGCTTGCTTCTTTCTCTACAACTAGCTGCCCAGTGATCTAAGCATCCGGCCCTTGGACAAACTGCAGGAGTTAGGCAGCTCCCCTCACTCTGGCTCATCTCCCCAAGTGCTATCACATCACCTAGTCCTGGCTTCATTTCAGGTCTGATATTAAATGTTCTCTGCTTGCCTCTGCCATGGACACTGAGCTGGGCCCTCCCTGGAAGGCTAATCCTGGGAGCTCTCTCTACTCTGTCTGAGTCTTCAGTGAGGACTGTCACCAGCAGATCAAGGTGCATGAGTGAGAGATTCTCTGCTTCTCTTCCTGCCCAAGGCAGCTTGGCAATGGCTAACCACCCCCACCCCCACCCCCTAACCCCTCCCATCAGCGGTGTCTACCAGCACCAACCTTGCAGCCTGAGTTGAGGTAGTTTAATCAGAAACTCCCTTGGGCCCAAGGGTGCTGAAAGCCCCCAACTGTGTCCCTTGGAGGGACTCTGCCTCTCTTGCCAACTCTGCCTGCTCTTGTGCCCAATCCTTCAGCCTCCCTTCCTTCACCCCTTCCCGGTGTGCTATCTTTTTTGCTCAGACTCAAAATTCCAAGAGGACCTCCATTTCTAGCTTTGATGGAGCTGGAAAGCACGCTAAGAGCCTCACCAGCCTGGCCTCCCTCCGTCCCCGAAATTCCTTAGAGCTGGATAACTCTTCTCTTTGGTAGAAAGCAGGAGAGCATGTGCGCTGAAGAACCCAGCACTGAGAGCTAGTGTTGGCCTACCCACTCCCCTTGGCCTCCCTTTGCCAGTTTCTTCTCTGGCACGCATGCCCAACTCTCTATAGTCTAGATCTTCCACCCCAGATGAGCCGGCTCCTGTGTATCCATACACAGAAAGCACTCACACACACACACACACACACACACACACACACACACACACACACATACACACACACACATTCATACAAGTGTATGCATGCACCCAGGCATTCCCATGGAATCACACACATACACTCATACGTGCACACGTGCACACATACATACAGGCAAGTTTGGCCCACATCTGCATACCACAACACAACTCCAACCCTTATTGAATACAGTACTCCTGAAAATGAGTGTCCTCGAGAAGAATTGGACCTGTCTCTACACATGCTTCACCTAACAAAGACAGGGGACAGCAGATTTAGTCTCTCATATCATCTTAAAAATGGATCAGTAGAAAAGCCCCTAGAGATCCCTGAGCCAAGTGTCCCAGCAAACATGATTCGATACAGCTTGTGAAACACAGCACACCAAGTCGCCAAAGGGACCTGTCAAAATTACTTTATATGGACTGACATGTTCTGTGTATTTAGGAATACACACACACACACACACACACACACACACACACACACACACACACACCAGCAGCAGCACCACAATAACAGCAACAACTTAAGGAAAAGAGGCCATGAATTTGAAAAGATAAAAAATCCGAGGAGGTAGTATATGTGGAGGGAAGTGGAAGGATTTGAAGGGAGGGAAGGAAAGGAGGAGAAGATGTAATTATAATCTAAGAAACTCTTTTTAGAAGACACTACATAGATGATAACCAGATGAACAGGTAGATGGTCAGCACTAACTGGACAATGTGTGGATGCACAGATCCATGGATAAACTAGAGATAGATTTAATTAGGGCCACAGAACATGTCTAAATGACATTAGACAAAGCAGCAAGTTTCCTTTTACAAATCTCTCCAAGAGATAAGCTCAAGGTCCCGCAACTAGTCAACACCAAAACGAAGACCAGAAAGCAGGCTTCTTGATCCCTCGTTCCCTTGCTTTCTGTCCAACAGGCCATTCCCTTTTCTGTATCAAACTCCGTCAATTGAAGTGATCAATGCTGTGTCCAAACTGAACTCTGGCGTTTGTAACTCTGCAGTGTTGTGGCCTGGCTCCCGTTATAGAGACACCCTTTGCTGAGATGGGACTCTTTGCGTCCCAGAGTCCCAGGCCCGTTGAAGA
>CM052703.1:6898098-7304594 GCA_028551405.1 Uromys caudimaculatus
GGAAAGCAGCCCCAGCACTTCTTTCTTGGCTCCTCTTGAGGCAAACAGAATCTGTGGTAGGGATAGATGGTGACAGACAGTGAGTCCAGGGGAGGAGAGGAGTGAAGCAAGCCCGGGAAGATGCATAACTAGTCAGCTCTCCTGATCTCTTGTTAGGCAGTGTGGGAGCTGAAGAGGCTGAGGCCACATCTGGGCTCTCAAATGCTGATTGAATTGAGTCATCCAGAAGGAAACACCGGGACCACGTGATTACTTCTCACCTGAATCCTTGAACAAAGCCTTGTGGGAAGAGGCAATGCAATTTCCCAGAAGGTCCTAAGCCCCCTCAAGCCCATTGTCCTCACAGCAAGGAATCTAGACAGCTGCATGAAGCAGCTGTGACTCTTGGGGACCATGGGGAGAACAGTGGAGGGTCATCACCCAGTCTTTTCTCCTTGTGGTAAGATCCATCTTCATCCCACCCCACCCCCACATACACCTTCACAAACTGCTGCCTGAGCCCTTTCAAACAAACAGCAAGCCCTGCTGTGAACCCAGAAACCCAGCAATCCAGTTTGGGCTCCAGCCCTCATGTCCTTTTCTAAGCAAACCCATGTCTCAGGCTTCTCCACTAATGTATTAGATGATGTCAAGATCCCAGACCCTCCTCACACTCTTATGCCTTCTCTTCCCCTTTGGGCAGTATCTCTGGGGATACAGGCAAGGCAAACACTTCCTCAGCTAGCAGGGCAGAATAGAGCCCATGGTGAGCTATGTATCTATCTGCCTCTATGCCTAGGTCACACAGCTCTGGTCCTGGAGGCCTGCCAAGCTGGCCTATTGTCTAGCACTGTTTGCCTTTGGGGCAATGGGTGCCCTAGAATAGAGGGATTGGAGCCTGGATGGGGGAGGGTGGGAGCAGGCTTCAGCCTCAGCGTGGGAAGTCAGTCTTGGGCCAGGAGTTGGGGGGGGGGGTGATTTGTGAAGCCTCTGAACAAGGATTACTGGCAGTAAGTGCCTCCTATCTGTAGGCTTGAAGAACCTAGACGACTACATCCTCCTCTAAAATCTCCTTGTCTTCCTCTCCTAAGCTTCTCAGTCCAAGGGCCACTTAGCTTCCACCCCAGCACAAACCCCTTCACCTAGGCAAGGTGCTGCAAGCATATCGAAAAGGCACTTAGTACCCACTTGTGTAGGTGCAGAGCTGGGCTGCACACAAGACACCTGGCTGTACTTACGAAGTTTGCTCTTCCATCAAAACCAAATTCTGTCATTTGTATTTGTCCCTCAAACGCAGCTCCTCACTGATATCTCTCCACTCAGCTACATCAGGAGACCTTCCCCACAGTCATGCAAAGGGTTCATTGGGGCTCATCTTCCTAACTGGGAGCCGCTTTTGGCCAAGGCCCCATTACCTACATCGATGGGACCCTAAGCAAGCCACTTTCACCTGCCCACCCATATGTTAGGTGGGAGCCTCAGATCGCTAAGACCCTTCTGGCATTAACGTGCCATAAACATTGTCGTGAGAGTCTAAAGCCCTCCGAAGCGAAGGGGCAGATGTTGATAGGAGAGAGAAATAACAGGAAGCATACCTCTGGCTAGAGAGAACTCAAACTGCCAGCTAATACATTAGATGCCTATACCAAACTGTGGAGTATTTACCGTATTCTCTATTTGCACCTTTTACTGTTTGATGCACATTTTCAAGTGTATTCCAGACTTTTGTATATATACACTTTAGGATAGATATGTGCTTTGTGGAATACACATATTTGGGGGTATATAGACACTTTAGGGTGTATGCATACCATTCACTGGATACATCTGCACTGCGTGTGCAATGCGCTTACATTCAGAGGAGTGTGAACAGCACAAACCTGGAAACTCTGGGGTTAGGAGCAAAAACTCTTCCCCGAGATGAAATGGAAAACAATGAAACTTATACACCTATTAACCCTAAGTAAGCCAGTTGCCTTCTGCACTGTTTCTTTATCTGTAAAATGGGAATAACAATACAATTTACCTCATAGCATTCTTGTAAAGATTAAAGAAGGTAACGCACTGAACAGGCAAACTGTCTCACATACAACAAAGACATGAATGGTAGGTAGTGTGTTTGCTAGTGTTCAGGTGTTCAAAGACAATCTACAATGTGTGTATTATCAGATAATCCCAGAGTTCCAAGACTTGAAAACTCAATTACTAGACAGGAGGACCACTTAATTCATTTTTATTTCACATTTGATCTGTAAACTTTTATTTAAAAAAAAAATCCACCATCATGAGCAACAAGTGCTGACATTTAGTTTTCCTCTCATGAAGTCAGGTCGCAGGCCTTCCACAGTCCACCTAAAATAAGTAGAAACCAGGTTGTAAACACGAAGTCTCCGCCTACTCTCTGACTTTGGCAATTCATTACTGACATGATCTCAGCCAGAAAAGCAAGGGGAGGTAACACTTTGATACCCAAGAGCTCTTGGGGCTGGCGCTGCACAGTGTGGCAGGCCCATTTGTCTTCTCACACTGTTTACCTTGGCAAATTGTATCGGATTGGTTTCTTCCACAGAATTTCCCCTCTTGTGTGTCTAAAACAGCAGCTAAAAGATTCCCCTTAGTCAGCACTTTCTGGGGGAGGGAGGCACACGTACAAGATAGAAACATACACACTCGTTCTTCTCCAAGCCTTGGCCCCAGAGGAGACCCTCAAAGTCAGTTCTAAAGTGAGTTACTGGGGCAAGTGGTGCCTCAGCGGATAATGGCTTTATACACAGGGCTGATGCAAGGCAGAAGGTTCATTTCCTTCTGTCTTGGTCCATCGCTGTAATATTTACATAGGAAAAGGCAATTATGCTGTTAGGCACAGGGGAAAATGAACAGAAATCCCTTCCCTGTCAGGAAATGTCAAAGCAGGTCCGCGTCCAGGGGACAGTCACCAGTTACTGCTGAAAAGCACTGAGAGCGACTTAATAACAATGGAAAGGGGCTTGCATTGCAAAGGAGCTCGGTCTGGAGCAGATCGCCCACTGTCTGTGACTGGGGGGGCGTCTCCACAGCCATGATTTCAATATTGCATCAAGGCCAACGCTGAGTAACCCAACGTAAGCTATCAAAAATAATGTATATTTACAGTGGGGGTAGGGAGGGCAGGCAGGGCTGCCCTGAATGATTTTTTTTTAAAGTGGGGGGGGGGGGGATAATTAGCCAGGGCTAGGAAACCTTTGGCAGCCATGCCCTCTCTCGTACTGTGCTTGCTCTGAAGAGCTTGGGAGAGTCAGACTTGGGGAGAAGATGACAATATCATCAGGAAACAATGCTGATCGGGGGTAGCCCACCCGGAAACTGGCCGCGGGTTGGGAACAACCAGCAAAAAGGCGCATGCGTTCCTGTCAGCCAGAACTTTACACATGGTAACAAAAGGTCTCAAAGGCCACCTAGCTCCCTCCAAGCAGGGTATCACACGGAACAGGTAGGTCCGGGGTTTCAGAGTGCTAGGGCTGCAAGCGTAGACGCGCCCCCTCGAAGCCCAGGGCCTGCATCTGACCAGCGTCTGTAAACGGGGCACGGACCATGCGCTCACACGATGCGTTTTCTGTCCCCACGGCAGAGGATCTTCTTGAAGGCGCGTCGGAAGTCGTGGTTGAAGATGGTGTAGATTACAGGGTTCAGCGAGCTGTTGCAGTAGCCGAACCAGAAGAAGAAGTTGAAGAGCTGGTAGGGCACCGGGCAGCCGACCGCTATGAGCGTGTAGGTGAAAAAGAACGGGAACCAACACACCACGAACACGCCGATCACCACCGCCAGCACGAACGTGAAGCGTTTCTCGCGGTTCTGCCTCCCGCGCCAGCGCGACGCTTTGGCGCCCCCGCCACGCTCCTCTCCCTGCCCCGACCCCGAAGCTCCCGGCCCCGCGGCCCCGAGCCCGCGCCGCGGCAGACTGTCCCCCGGCTTCACCTGGCTCGCCCGGGTCTTGCCCTTGGCCCGCGGGCCGCGCTCGGGTCTGCGGGGCCCCGGGGGCCTCTCGGCGTGCTCGGACGACGAACTCTCCTCTAGGTCCAGCGCATCCCTGTCGCGCGGCCCGGCGGGCGCGGGCTCCCCCGGGGCGCCGTTAAGCTGGGTGGGCAGCGGCTCGGCCTCGGCGCCTACGGGACCCACGCCGCGCTCCGGGCCCAGCCCGTTGGGCCTGCGATCGGCGCTCCCCGGCGGCGCGGAACAGGCGTCCGGCCCCCGGCGGCTGGGCGGCACGCGGGTGCGACGCTTGGCGATCTGGTAGATACGCACGTAGACCAGGATCATGATGAGGCAAGGCGCGAAGAAAGAACCGATGGACGACGAGATGACATACCACTTCTGGTCGTTGATCTTGCAGCTCGGTTCGGCCGGCTGCTGCCCGCCGCCAGCGCCCTTCTTCTCTATGGAGATGAGTGGCGGGAAGGAGATGACGGCCGAGATGACCCACACGGTGACAATGATGGCTTTGATGCGGCGCGGCGTGCGCTTCAGGTTGTACTCGATGGCCTGCGTGATGGACCAGTAGCGGTCCAGGCTGATGGCGCACAGGTGCACTATGGACGACGTGCAAAAAAGCACGTCGAGAGCCAAGTAGATCTCGCACCACACCTTACCAAAGTACCAGTAGCCCATAACCTCGTTGGCCAAAGAAAAAGGAATGACCAGCGTGGCCACCAGGATGTCCGCTGAGGCCAGCGACACCAGGAAGAGGTTTTGGGGCGCTTTGAGCGCGCGACTGGTGAACACCGCGATAATAACCAGCACGTTGCCAAACACGGTGAACAGCATGAGCAGGCCAGCCAGGCACACCAGCGTCAGCGTCACCTGCAAGGAGTAAGGGGTGGCCCGGGTGCCGCCTCCGGGCGCCTCGGTCCCGTTCCAGCTGCTGTTGCCTGCATCCGGCTGCAGGGAGCCCATGGGCGCAAAGCTGCCCTCGGCCAGCGGCTGCTCCTGGCGGAACATGAACGCGGGTGCTGGTTCTCCTGGGCCTGCTGCCAGCTGCCTTCCGGCCCCGCGGCCGTGGGTCCTCCTTTTCCTCCGGTGCGCGGCTCGTCCCGCCGCGCCTCACATAAGGAAGAGGGCCGCAGGGAGCCAAGCTGGGGACCGCTAGTGGTCCATGGACTGGAGCCTGCGAACTGGCACCGGTTCGTCCTTCCGACGCTACGGGTGGGTGCTTTCTCTCTCCCAGCTTCCCAACCACAGCCAAGTTTTCTTTCTAAGCGGCAGGATCGAGTAGGGCCAGCTGGTGGCTAGAGATTTATTCTTTAAGAAAAGAGAAAAGAAATTATCGGTGGCCCGATGATTTGGAAAGATGTCAGAAATTTATACAAATGCATTTAGCTAGCCATCTATACCTTGACTCTTAAGCTGAGCGAAAGCAGGAAGTCTTACCCCAAGAGGCAGCCGAAGGGTGTTGGTGCGGACTCGGGGTCTAGGTCTGTCTTCTTATGCCCTCAGAGAGATTTCCGACTCTGTCGCTATCCCCCAGACGCGGTGGCGCGGGCTGGGCCGGACCTCCGGCGAAGGCGCGGACTCTGCCTCCTCTAGGAGCCCCACGGGACTTCCAAAGTTGTGCGTCCTGATGGGGCTGGGACGCGGCGCACAGAGCTCGGGGGCGGCGGTGGGGTGAAGGGTGTGGGGGCCGCATGAAGCCGCCCACCCCACCTCGGTCCTCAGGGCCAAGCTAGGTAAGCGATCGGCTCTCCAGGAGCCGCGGTGGAGCCAAGGGTGGCTGCTAGCCGGGAGCTGGGTGGGCGCTGGGCGCCGCAGAGCCGGCGGGGGTCGGAGGACCGCGGGAGTTTTAGCAGGACTCCGGACTTGGGGCTGGAGGCGCTGGGGTGGCTGGGCGGTGTGCGCCGCTGCTGGGCGTCTGCACGGAAGCGGGAGCCGCTGCTGCTCCGCCGCTCTACGCTGGACTGGTTTTATAGCCTCAGGATGAAGCCGGCGTTGCCGAGCAGCCGGCGTCAGCCCCCACGTGGGAAGTCGACCCTCCTCCGCCCCTCGCGCCTCCCCTCCTTAGGTCTCGAGCCCGCACCCGCGTCGGACCCCAGAGAGCGCTGCCTCGCAGGCTGGACCGGCCTTTTGGAAAGGCGGGTTCGGAGAGCGAGGGGCTCTAAGAGAGAGCCTAGGGAGTGGGGAGCGGCCCCTGCTGGGAGTTGGCCGTGCAGCTACTAGCTGGCCCTGGAGACAGTAGCAGGCACCCAGCGGTGCACCGATCTAGCTGGGCTTTAGCAGGAAAAGGTGCCAGGGTGCTGGGACCCGAATTAGGAGAGGTAGCGTGGCATAAGAGTCGCTGGCGAAGCAGCCCCGCCCCAGGCCAGGCGCAGGTGCTCCTGGTGGCTGGGATGAAAGGGATCCTAGAGAGGTAAGCATGTGCAGGTTCCTAAGGAACCACTGGCGGAATGGGCCAGCACCCACGCGAGCAGACCAGGCCTGAGTTATCCATACTCAGGGAAGAGACAACCACGTATTCTTGCAGCCGCCGAGCTGTCTGCGGGACTCTCAAGGCCTGGAGTCTGCACTGCGCCCCCTTGAAGGGCGGTGGGGAAGGGTCCTGGAGGGGTAGGCCCTGAGCCGTGACAGGACGAGAGCGCACTGACACCTGCTGGCAGCTGGTCGTCACGGCTGGAGAGCAACTTAAGGGCTCCAGGCTCTCCTGGAGTCCTTTCCTCCATTTTTCTCCTGTCTTGGGGGCAAATTTGGACTAAGCTGAGGGAGGAGGGAGCAGATTTCAAACTGCACTATGTCATGATGCAGAAATCTTCAGGTCGTGTGTATCTACCTCCGATGAGAGTGAGGCTCGGAACCTTCTACAGATGGGAGAGTCCTGGACCTTCCTCTGCTCACCCAGCTTTAAGTTACTGGGAACCCTTAAGCATTTGTTGAGACACAGATATTTTATGAAGAGCTAGAAAAAAAAGAGCGCCACGACATTATAAGTGGATATAAGCCTTAATCACGCTGCTTTAATCAGCACCTACTGTGTGCATGAATTAAAGTATCACACTGTATTCCACAAATGTATACAATTATGCGTTTATCAAAAATAGTTTTATGTTTATGGAAACAGAAAAGTTAACTACCCTGATTTGGTCATTACATTCTGTGTCTAATATTGAATTAACGTACAGTATCTTACACATTTGCACAATTAAACGTAAAAGAAAAACATCTTGTTAAACTCTACCCCACTTACATGGGCTTTTCTCCTACATCCCCAATACGCAGACATGCACACACATCTGCACATCTGTCAGAGAGGGCAGGGTGCTAGCTGAGGAAGAAAGGGTGTTTTCCACGCTCTCTCTGATGAGAATGGGAGGAGCTTGGGAGTAGATGGCAAGGTCTCTAAGCATGCTAGATGTCCCACCACAGGCAGGAGTGTCTGTCACATCACACTATGCCATCTGAACTCTTCAGATGAGCAGCAGGAAGATCATGACGTCCCAGGGAGCACAAAATGTCAACAGGGTGGACATAAGACCTAAGAAAGCATCTGTCACACTTCAGAGATCACTAAATCTAAATGTCATATGCAGTCATCCAAGCTAGGATCCAAGGTCCGAGCAGATCTTAACAGATGCCTCACTGGACACCAAAGTGCAGGCTCAGGTCTGACTGAGGACGGCAGGCTTCATGAATGACCTTGACCATCAGTTTCAACACCGACTAGTCACTCAGTATTTGATGGTGCCAGTAAGTATGTCTCAGATGTCTTATTTGAATTCAGTACCTTTACCCCAATCCTTCCCTGGTGGATAGCCTCTGCTCCCAGGCATCACACTAAGAAGTCCTCAGAGCCTCAAGAAAACCAAGATGGCTGACTGTCCCCTCTTTGTTGAGACCCTTAATCCCTGTCTTAACCCTCTGCTCTGAGCCTCTTGGCAGGAGCAGGGCCATTTCCAGTGTGACTGAAAGTAACTATAAGGGAGTGTCCAAATTACGGGAAGATTTTTGAAAAGCCAATGGAAGCTACAAAGAATGAGCTCAAATTGAGAATCTCAGCCCTGAATCTCTGATACGCAGACTCTGAAAATAATACCGCAGACCTCAAAGGAGCTGAGGCAGATCATACATTGGATGTTGTCATTGGTGGTCTGAGGGAGATTCACCTCTAGACTTACCCATGAAGGTCTATAACTATTAGTAAAAAAATAAATACCAAAAATCCACTTCTTAGCACTGAACACAAGTTGGGCACAATGCTAAGCAGTTTATAAGCTATATATTATTTTGTCTAATCTTTTGCTTATATAAGTGGGAGAAAATAAGGTCAGCAAGGTTAAGTATACATTGCCAGCCATTTATTGGACCATGTTCTTGAATGTAAGCCCAAGAAATTTTCCACCATCACCCAACCAACTGTGAGGCTCTGCCCTCTGGACACTGGCAAAGGCCCATGGAGAGATTTAAGCTATCGATGTAGCTCAGAGTGGAGTGCTTACCAGCATGTACAAAGCCTTGGGTTCAATCCTCATTACCACCACATAGGCTGAGCTGGACAGTACATGGGAGATACAAGTCAACCTGTTACATAATGACTTTGGTCCTGTTGGGAGGAAGAAAGGGTGTTGGGAAGTGTCCCTCCATCCTGTCTTCTCCTCCAGTTGTGACTAATGCAGCAGGATACATGTGGGGGACAATGTATACCCCATTCCACTTCTGATGCTCACTGTCCTGGTATAGAACTCTATGGGAGACTGAACATTTCCCATGTTCTCTGCTATAGAGCATAAAGAGATGAGAACCCCTCCCTCTCCTGGGTATCAGTATCAGCCTGAATAAACTGTTGTTCAGGCCTACCCACTCACATATGGTGGGCTCATCTTTTAATCCTAGAGTATCCCTGAACAGAGATGCTCACAAATCACATTTCTCAGGGCAGAGATGCCTAGTTTTCATGAGGCCCTGGGCTCTATCTGCAGCATCATGAAATATTTCTGGAACAGAAATTGAGAATACCAGTTTAATACTAGCATTAAAGTGTGGTCTTGGTACTTGCATTTTTAACACACACACACACACACACACACACACACACACATCTATGTAAATGTTTGTGAGATGAATAAATCAATTCCCCATCTGACTGAGCTGTCAACAAAACAGGCCCACAAGTAGACAGCCAAGATGGCTAATACTTCAGGCCCAAATCAGGATTCAGCTATGCTACTAATTAATCTGTGGATACAGGTATAAGACTGAGGTGGTTTGAATGAAAATGGCCCCCAAAGGCTCACAGGGAATGGCACTATTAGGAGGCGTGGCCTTGTTGGAGGAAGTGTGTCACTGGGGGTGGGCTTTGAAGTTTCAGAAACTCAAGCTAAGTCCACTGTCACTCTCTCTTCCTGCTTCCTTTGGATCTGGATATAGAAATCTCAACTACTTCTCCAGCACCATGACTGCCTGCACGCTGCCATGCTTCCTGCCATGATGACAATGGACTAAACCTCTGGACTGTAAGGCAGCCCCAATTAAACGTTTTCCTTTATCAGAGTTACTGTGGACATAGTCTCTTTGCAGCAATAAAACCCCAAGACAAAGACCCTCTCATTCTATTTTTTTTCCTAAAAGAAATATTTAAGTCAACAGAGGTGTTCTAATTGTGTCAATTAGATGATTGCCAAAAAAAGTGAACACTGTTTAAGGTAAACAATCTGTCTTCAAGTTACAGCTGGTTCCAGTGTCAAGCAAGACCCAAATGTGCCTTGGCATCTCAGCCCTACTTTTATAAGTTGCTTACAAAATGTTCCTCACAGGCTTTTGTGTTGACTGTTTGCTCCCAAGCTGGTGGCACTATTTTGAGAGGTTGGGGCAACATAAAGAAGTGAGAGACTTAACTGAAGGAAGTCACTGGGGACATGCCTTTTGCTGAGGTCAGAAGGTAGCATGTCTCCCACAGGCCCATGTATTTGAACACTTGGCCTCCGTTGACAGCAATGTTTAGGGAATTGTGGGTCCTTTAAGAGGTGGAGCTTCATTGCAGGAAGTGAGTCATTGGGGATGGCCATTGAGGTTTTATAGCTGGGCCTAACTTCCTGTTGAGTCTGTTCCTGGGTTGTGGATAAGCAGGTCCTGCTCTGCCACCGCCATGATGGATTGTATTCTACCATACTATATGCCAGAATCAATTCTCTCCAGTGTCCTTGAAGGTCATGCCTGGTCCTTGTCCATTCTGCATTCTCTGTTTCCCGGTGGCCATAAGGCAAGCACACTCCTGTTACCATAGTGTTCTTCTCTTTAAGGGCATGGGGCTAAGTAACATGGCCCCAAACTCCACATTCAAACACAAACCACCCTCCACCCCACCCCCCAGAGAGATGGGACTTAAACACAATACTCTCACCCATCTGAACATGAGCAGGTGTGGAACAGTGTTCTCAACTATTGTTCGTGGCGTCACACAGCTAGAGCCACAAACATCTGTCCATTCAGTGTCTCCTTGAGAGAGGAGGAGGGAGGACTCACTAGAGGGAGATCCATGCCTTCTCGGAAACTTTAACTCCCCCATCATCTCACTTTCCCTGTGCCGAAGCCTTTAGCATCCTGAGATTATTGCAAGTTGACAGGAGGCAGAAGGAAAGGGGCCTCTTCCTGGGGTGTTGTATAGAGCTGTCTTCATCTGCTCTCAGGTCTCACCGTGATGACAGATCTCTGTGGCCATTTACAAGCTCAAGCAGTAAGCTCTGCTTCTGCCCTTGTCTTTCCTGGCCTGGGAACTGGAGCCAGGTGTTTTTCTATCTGTGAAAGCCTCCAGCCAAGACCAGAAAGATACCAATGGGTTCCAGGATCAACTCTAGTCTAAGGATGCCGAGGAAGGTTGAACTCTCTGTAGAATCTGCTGCAAGCTTACTCTACCTAATGTGTTGTGCTTTGACTGAGTGTGACCATGAAGAGTTTGTGTGTGTACATACACAAAGCATGCCATTGCCTACCTCAGGGTTCTGGGACAGTCCTCAAAGATAAATGCCTGCTCCACCCCAACCTGCTAAGGTATAATGTTCTGCTTTGTCCAGACACATGAGGAAAAGCAACCCCTGAGCTGGCTATGGTGAGCAATGGCTATTTATTCTTGCACTTGACACGTGAGATAGGGCACCAGCCCGTGGGCACAAAGGAGACATTTGTTACCAACAGTAATAACTCTTAAGCTAACATTCCATTAATCTAATTAGGTAAAGTGAGTCACCCTTGGTGTTTGCTTAAAAAAACCATGGAGACAATGTACCTGAAACATAGGGAGAGACAGAAGGGGGGACAGAGACAGAGAGGGGGAAAGGGAGAGGGGGGAGAAGAGAGAAAATGAATCTGGATATAACTATTACTAAAATGATCTTTTCCCATTCTCCTCAGTCAAGAACAACCCTTCCTTGCTCAGGAACCCCTGCCTGAAAGGTCCTGAGAGGCACTTCAAGTGAGCCACTGATAATTTAGACTTGGGATCGAAAAGGCAGAAGTTCCGGCCCTGCTTCTGCCATTAAATAATTGTATTTACTTGACTTTGCTGAGCCCTAGTTTCCACATATGGAAAACAGGAAATAGTTATACACAGCACATACAAGCTTTTAAATGGAGATTAAATGTGTGAATGCATAGAAAATATTCAGCTTAGATTTTGGCTTAATGGCTGCAAAATATACATTGCATTTTTTTGTCTAGCACCACTTTCTCCTTTATTAATCTGAATATCAATGCAAATAGATCCTAGGATCTGACAGTCTTAGCAATGGATTGTTAATAAACCAAGCCAGCACAGAAATACGAAGTAAAAGCAAAAATAAGTGACGTTAATAGGCTTAACACATTTGGTTACATTGGTGTTACATTTGTGTGACGGGTAAGGGTGTGTGTGAATGACAGCTGATTTTCATAATTAAGGAGGAGATGCACGGGGCTCCTTACCCTAGAGAAGACACACAAACACTAGTAAAATCCAGAGAAGCAGTGACATTGGGCTTGGCAGAGAAAGCCTTATAGCAGGTCATCCATGCTATAAAATCTGTAACAGATGGAAATTAGGAATCATCTCTTTTAGAGGCAACTCAGTTGTGTCTGTATCTAGAATCCGGTGTGGACTAGACTGTAGGAGTAGGAGGCAGAGAGGAGGGGAATCCAGCTGTTAAAGCTAAGGAAGCTTAAGCTGGAAAAAGATGCAGATACCACCAAGGTGCAAGTTCTTTCACAACTAGCACTAACTCTACTTGAAAGAGACCAGTAAATGGCCTGATTAAGGTAAGTGAGATCTGGTCCTATCCATGGGGCAGAGATGGGTTTTGGGCAAGGTGGATGCAACATTTCATACTGTCACTAAGGGGCGGAGTCATCTTCTTGGCTCTCTTGTTATTTTCTCTCCTTTCCTCTTTCCCTCCCCAAAGGAAAGGAGATGAAGCAAAAGCACAGGTTAATAGATATAAGGAGTCAAAAAGTCTCTCAACATGTCTGGAGAGAAGCCACCACTGTCTGTCCCAGCTCTGTCCAGTTTCACAGCTGTGAGGCAGGGTAGTGGACCCCTTTCTCTTCCTCGGATTGAGTGACTCCACAGCCCACACAGCTACTCCCCACTTTACTCTTCCAGTTGGTTTCCACTCTGTTCAATCAGAACATTTGACTGAAATGAATGATGCAAAAGCTTTAATTAATAGTAAAACTATATTGAGCATCTCAATGAGTCAGGTCCACTGACAAAAATAATGCACAAAGCATAATTCAGTCCGTCCTGAGGACTCTTTTGAATACTCAAAATACAACCAAACCTTTACAAAGAGCAAAGAGTAGTGGGGCACACACATTTAATCCCAGAACTCCCACAACAGGGGCAGGCCAATCTCTCTTAAGTTCAAACCAGCCTGATTTAGATAGTGAGATCCTGTCTAAAGAAGAAGAAAAGGAGGAGGAAGAAGAGAAGGAGGGGGAGAAGGAAAAAACAGGAAGGAAGGAAGGAAGGAAGGAAGGAAGGAAGGAAGGAAGGAAGGAAGGAAGGAAGGAAGGAAGGAAAGAAGGAAGGAAGGAAGGAAAGAAGGGAAGAAGGGAAGAAGGGAAGAAGGGAAGAGGAAGATGAAAAAAGATGAAGAAGAAAGGAGGAGAAGGAAAGGAGGAGAAGAGGAGGAAGAGGAGAAGATTAAGGTTTCCAGCAATGATGGTACTCTAATAATCAGATTACAAGACAACTTTTTGTCCAATCATAAGGAAATAAGAGACAAAATAGAGATATTTTAAATGATGTACCTCCTCCTGCAACAGACATTCCATGAAGCAAATCTATCCCAACAGCCTGCCTGCCCCCTTCTCTGCCACCAAACATTCAAGTGAAATATTAAGAATTACAACTAAAACATCCAGAAAACACAAAAGCAACAACCTAAAAAGTAAACATTGGTAGGCAGGTTAAAAAGAAAAGACAAAAATTAAAGAAACCCGCATGTGAGGTCTTTACCCTTCATCCCCCAGATCCTGCCCTCTGGGTCTTAGGCGGGAATTCAGCAGAGTGAGCAACTAAAAAAGATGGAGAAACTATTTTTCTTTGCAGAGAAAAAAAATTAATGACAATTTATGAATGCTTTTCCTTTGGTGTTATACCTAAAACTTGATTGCCAGACCCAGTTTCTCTAGGCCCACTTTTTGACTTCTGTATTTCAATGTTGTATTAGATATCTGGGTCTCTTGCTCTCCATACAGAGCTAACTTAGACTTTTACATCTTATGTTTGTGTTTACAGTTCATTCTAGATTTTAGGACTTGAATTTGTTAAGTACACAGGCAGACAAGCAGATAGGCGATACATAGATAGATAGATAGATAGATAGATAGATAGATAGATAGATAGATAGATATAGATAGATAGATAGACAGGATATATAGATGATATAGACAATCATATTTCCATATCCCTGAAAAGGTCATCATTACTGCATTGTCTTTGCTCCTTTGGAAAATGGGCTGTTGAAAGTTACCAGGAAGATAAAAAATTTTATCAAGTGTTTTGTTTTGTGTTGATATGATCATGTGACTTTTCCCCCTTAACTTGGTGGTGTAATACATAATGTTGAAACAGCCTTCTATATCTGGCATAAACAATGCTTGGTCACGTATAAATCTTTTTATACATTATCAGGTAAGATTTGTTAATATTTTGTTAAGGATCTTTGCATCAATGTTCTGAAGAGGTATTTCTATTGAATCTTTTCATTGTAAGGACTTTGTCTGGGTTTAGTACTGTGATAATTCTGACCCCAAAGAATGAAAAGAGAGTGCACTCACCCCCTTCTATCTTCTGGAAGGAACTGTAGAGAACTGGCTGTATAAACCATCTAAAGATACATGTATTTTTTAAAAACGTTTGATTAATTCAACTAAATATAAGTTCAGACTCAGTTTCTTAAACAGAACTTGTGGGGTTTTTTTTTTCCATGTAAATCAGACTCAGTTTCTTAAATAGAACTTGTGGGGGTTTTTTTTTTCCATGTAAAATTTGGCACATTTTATCTTTCAAAGAATTGGCCAATTTTGTTTTAGCTATCATTAGGGGCATAGAGATTTTTATAGTATCTATTATCCTTTTTTCCATAGGAGCTGTTATGAGATCCTTGCCTTCATGCCTTCATTTGTGATAACAAGAATTAGTAAGGTAGTAGAAGTCATAAGCCTGGCTACAAGCGTATGAGTTTACTAATATTTTCAAATAACTTGTTTTTGTTTCATTAATTTTCTCTACTTTTTGTTTTATATTTCACTAATGTCTACTCTCTCTTTTCTTTGGATTGTTCTACATTTGCTCTTTATAAAAATTTTTCTTAGGTTAAAAACTTCATTTTATTTTAGATTTTTAAAATATATATATTTTTTCTCAATGCACAGGATGTTCTCAATGCTCCTCTGTGCTCTGCTTTCACTATTTCAAACATTTTGACAAGTCTGTACTTTTGATTTTCATTTAGCACAAACTTATAAAGGACATTCAAGATTCCTACTTTTTACAGTTGTTTTTGCTTTATATATTTTGATAGCCTGCTCTTAGTCACTGGCTGCACTGGAGACTGTATCTTTAAGAACTGCCTTTGATCAGATATTGTCCCTTTACCTCTTGACAGTTTTCCTTCTTCTAAGTCTACTGTCAATATAGCTGACCAACATCGATCAGCGTTAGCATAGTGTATGTACTGGTTACTTTTCCGTTGCTGTAATAAAACACCACAGACAAAAATGACTTACAGAAGAATTTATTTTGGCTGAAAGCTTCAGGGGCAGAGTCCATCCCTGGTAGGAAGAGGCTTGGCAGCAGGCAGCTGGGTCAGAAAGCTGAGAGATCACATCTTCAACCAGAAAGCTGAGAGACCAAAGTGGAAGTGGGTGTATGACAGAAAATACCTATAACCTAGATTTTTTAAGATGTACATATACTTTCCAAACTTAGGATATAAGAGAACAAACACAGAATTAAGTTAACCACCCTACAAAAGACAACTATTATTAATTTATGCTTAGACATGTTCTGGAAAACAAACGCAATCAGGACTACACCACCAACACTCCTTGAGTCTGCTAGCCTCCTTGCGACCATTCAGAACTATTGCCAAGAAGCCCCCTTCCTTTAAGGCTGTACTCACAGCTCCAAAATCACCTCTTCCAAAGCTAAAACTTTAGAGAGGAAGCCATGTGAGTGGCACCTCGGTCCTACATTCAATGTGACAGACAAAAGAAGACTGCACTGAGAGTCTCACTGTCCTATGTACTTCTGGACTAGTAGATTTATCTGAGACAAGATATAAATTCAAACCCCTAAAGTCATCTCCCAAATTAAAACAAGTTTAGTAATAAAAAAAAGCCATGCAAACACAAACAGCTGCAGATAGTGTATACATATGGCTGACTCGAGCCCTACACTTGAACTGTCTTGGCTTAGAAGGACAAGTGTGAAACTTCAAGTGTACTATATGCATTTGCAGGCTCGAGGGTCTCAATGAACCCTCACCATTAGCGTAACCAGGCCCCACTGATTAAATCACCATTCACCCGTTTAGCCAATTTCAGCCAGAGGTGAGCAGGTGTTATGATTTGGTGAGGGAAGAAACACAGTGGAGGAACAACACTGCTTATGGGGCCAGGTGTTGCTGCTTCTAATTTCAGCAGTGATGTGATGCTGTGAGTGCAGCCCATTCCTTTCCCTAGAAACTCCCTCATCCGGAATGTAACACAGTCAGATTTACTTAAAAAGAGGGGGAAATTAATTTTATGACTCAACACACAGCTGACCCTTTAAAAACGAATATTTAAAAAGCCAAAACAGGGTAAGTTTTTAAATGTTTCAGAAAAAAAGTTGTCATTTTCAAAAGTTTGTGAACAAAATGAAATTTTGATAATACAAATTATCAAAAACAAAGAAATTCAGGAACAAGTAACAGTAAAAGAGAGAGCCAATAAATTCGTTTAGATAATTAGGCACAAGGAAACTCACTACATTAAACTTGAAGGTAGCCTAACTATATGAAAAGTAATTTGTAGTGCTTGTTTGAAAGGCTGACAGTCGCCCGGCAGTGGTGGTGCACGCCTTTAATCCCAGCACTTGGGAGGCAGAGGCAGACGGATTTCTGAGTTCAAGGCCAGCCTGGTCTACAAAGTGAGTTCCAGGACAGCCAGGGCTACACAGAAAACCAAAAAAAAAAAAAAAAGAAAAGAAAGGCTGACAGTCAGTCACTACATGGTATCCAAAAGCACCCCACAGGCCCTCTAGCTGGTGACATTATTTTGAAGTTCATTATTTTGAGCTTACAGAAGGCAGGCCTGGCTGACGACTTCAATCTCTGAAACAGAACCAAAAGAAACCTTTGTTCCAATTTCCATCAAATAATCTGTTATAGTAATAAGAAAATACACAAAATTGGTACCAGCTAGACATCTGGAACTTTGGTTTGGGAAGGAACAGTACCAACCCTGGTGTCGGATATCAATTGGTGGTTCTGGTGAGACTTCACAAGGGCAGAAGGCTACCAGCACAGGCTGCTTGTACTTCAGGTGGGGGGGGGGGGGGGAGAGACTGGGATGGGTGCTGGAGGCCACGCGTGTTACATCCTGGTGGAGAATTTGGCTATGCTTTATATGCTGAAATCCTGAGTGAAGCTGGACGGAAACCCCAACACGGTTTAACACGTAGGCTGCCGCGCTTACTGCTTACAGCTTTTACCCAAATTTACAATGATGGGTGAAAGGAAAACATCAGAGAATTTGAAACATGGAGTTTGGGGAAGAAAGAGAAGTATCAAGCTCCCATAAAGCAACTGTTGCTATGTCCACTGTGAACTTAAGAGATTCAGCATGATTAAAGAGAAGCTAAGCACTGAACAAGAGGACAGAGGCCATGCGGGCAAGGCCTCACCCATCAAAAACTCCCGGGTGTAAAAATTACTTTAAGGATACTTGGTTTAAAACAACAACAAAAAGGCTAATAACCCTCCTATATACCTTCACTAAAAGGGCACAGAATTGGCATTTTCCCACGGTTCAGCCAAACAAGCACACACGAGGTCACTGAATAGGACATGTTTACTTCTTGAGTGGCAACTTTATTTTTAAAGATTTTGCGGGCAACAAGATCTCAATACATTACCCAGACTATTCTTGAACCTTTATCCAGCATCAGCCTTGAGTTTGAACCACCATGCCTAGCTGAGTATCCGTCTCTTTCTTCTTTTTTTCCTTTTTTTTCTTTTCTTTGACAGCCTTATGTCTATGGGTACACTGTAGTTGTCTTTAGGCACACCAGAAGAGGGCATCAGATCCCATTACAGATGGTTGTGAGCCACCCACCATGTGGTTGCTGGGAACTGAACTCAGGACCTCTTGGGACCTCTGCAAGAGCAGTCAGTCTCTAGACGAGTTCTTCCTCTTCCTCTTCCTCCTCCCTCTTCTTTTTCTGATGGGAGTTATTTTTGTTTGTATTATTGGGGTGGGAGTACTGGGGTTGAATGAAGACCTTGTAAATGCTAGGCTACATACATCTCTCATTTAGCTATATTTCAGTCCAGAATCTGTTCACTTTAAATGGTGTAGACTATACAATGTTAACTAGAAACTTGTAATTCAAGCTTTCAGAATTCATTCCAACTGCATTCTCCATCTTTTATATAAGTATGAGTTAATATTTATGTTTTCTTGTCTCTCCAAGAGTTTCTATCTCTACTTTTTCATTAGTATTCAACTAGAAATCACCAGCTCTCCTTTCTGTGTAAGATTCTAAAACTCCTACAGAAAAAGAACTTTGATGTTTCCATTTTACTGAGTAACAAACCAAAACTTGTATGTTTAAGGCAACAGTCTGTGATTCCTATTTTACTAACCAAATCTTACAGAGAGTCTCAACATTATTCTTTTTTTTTTTTTTTTTTTAAAGCAACTTTTAAATATGGAGATTAGTATCACTGGCATTTCGTGAGAAGCCTAACTCATTCATAGTCAGTCATCACCCTTACTCAAGTACTATCTGGATTTCACAAGGAGCCCTCCTCCTAACTGGAGTCTATTTTGGTTTGTTAGTAGAAAGGGTAATGAAATTAAAGGAATCTTCCAAGACCACATGTATAAAAAGGTCTAGAGTTTAGATCCTGAAAAGGCTAATAAAACCCCATCTATATAAACTTTAGGAAAAGGTTGATAATACAGTATGTACTTGAGTGTTTTCTACAGGTAAGACTGTGACCATTTCCCACTTCTGTTGTAAAATAACCTAAATAAATGTAGGGAAACCAAACTGTTCAACAGTTTTCATATATTTTCATTTTGAGAAACCATGTTTTTACAAGAAAAGACACTAGACCACTACCTCTCAAGCTTAAGTTCTATGATCTTAATATCAAAACAACTGATATGAGATTGTTTTAAAAAACACACACACACAAGCTCTAGGTAGAACTGTAATAAATTCCTTTTATAAACAAAATCTTAACTGAAAAGCCACAGTAGATGGAAAAGGAGAAAGGCTATTACTTTGTAAAACCCAGTGAACATCTACAATAGTTCTACAGCACATTCAGGCATTCTAGGGTTTGATATCTTTACCTGCCTTCCATTTCTTAGTTGCTCCTTACAAATTTGCCAATTATGAACACAGATTAGACCTCAAACCCAGTCTTGAGTTTGAGTGCCAGAAAAAGCAAAAATCCAAATTTTTATCTTGATATTAGTTTTAATTTTAAAAAATAATTGTTTAGAACAAAATATCCAAAAATGGGGGGGGGGGGGGGAAGAGGAGCAAAACAAAAGAACAAGCAGCAATATTTACTTATGTATAATAGTCATTCATTGTATGGAAGGTGTGTTTCAGGATTGTATCTAGGATGCACTTGCTCTGGGAGGTGTTCTCAATAATTAAATTGACCTAGACAAACACTACCAAAAATAAAAATACTATGTAAGGGGCACATATTTACAGTTGATATTCATAAAGGCAGTAAAGCAAAAGAAAATATTATCAAAGAATCCATGCGCATCCTACCTAACTTCCACGGAACTACCAATGGCATCAATGCAATGTGCCGTTTCCACACCTGCACTACCACCTACTAACCAAGGAAGGAGGAGACGGAAAGGAGCAGTACTGGACTGAATTGTTTGAAGCCAGTGCCCCACGTATGGGGAAAGTGCATTGAGTTCAGCAGCAACACCGCACAGTGGGAAGATGGTGTACTCAGACACAGATACTCCCGAACAGAACGATGGACACGGCGAGTCAAGATATAAAACCACAGCACACTGTTAAATAACGTGGAAACGAACATATACTGCAGTCTTTAGAGAGAGACATTCATCTCATTGTACAAATAAGGGAGACGTCTTTAAAGTTACCTATTGTAGTTTATGATATAATAAATACATATCTATATAGCATTGTATATACATATATAGAATGTGTGTTTATGTGTTATTTACTTGCCAAATTTTTGTTCAATTTTTGTGGATCTGCAACTTTCAGGAATAGGGAAAAAAAGAAAAGAAAACCTTTCACCACAGATTTCTGCTCCCACCCAGTAAAACACACTTATTCTAAGAAAGGTTGATAATCCCCGCCCCAAAGATTCACTTCACATATTTGCTTTAACAGTTCACTGGAGAAATAAAACTAGTGGAAATTTTGATTTCTAAATGTATATTTTCTGTTTGCCAGCTGTTTTGACAAAGTATCTTTAATATTTAAACTAACTGATACAAATTCTTTAACAGAATATAAACTCTATCTGACTGATTAAAACAGAGCAAATCAAAATAGTCCAGTGATTCACTCCGATTGTAAACAATATATAAAATTTAAATTTCAAATTTCAAAATAAGTTAAAGAAAAATTCTACCCTCAGTGCCTATGCTGTTATAAAGATCTGACAATTTTATGGGGAAATGTATATGAAGATGCAACAAAATTTTTGGCCCACATTTTCCTAAGAGAAACATATATTTAACTATACTATTTTGTCCCTTAAATTTAATGATCATAATTTGTTGGAAGATTTTTAAACAAACTGGCATATCAGATTACACAACAGAAAAACATCCATCAAATTTAGCAAAGAAAACTTATATAAGCCTTTTTTTACAGAATTAAAAAAATCTAAATGGCTATGATTCCTCTATTAGCAGAAACACATAATGCAGTCTTTATAAATCTGCCATAGATCAATATCCACACAGATACAGATACAGATATGAAAGATTAATGGCAGTCTATTTTTGAACAGTGTGTGGGACCAGCAGTTTGTATCAGACCATGGCACGATAGGGACCCTGCATCTTTAAGAACTGAATAATGAACGAAGGCCCGCCAGCAACAATTTGAGGTGGGAGGTGACTGAGTGGACAGTTCTCAATACTCATGATTGACAGCTTGCTGCAGAGAGCAAGCTCAAAGGGGAGGCTATGAAGGTTGGGGTTGTCATTCAAATACAGCTCTTCTAGGTTTTCCAGTGTACCTGTTTAGGAAGGGGGGGAAAAAAAACTTAATTACTACTCTTAAAACTCTGACAAGTGTGGATTTTAAACTGCAGCATATTCAAATCAACTGGAGAAACCTTTTACAACTCCACTGTACAGGTCACTTTCTATACCAATGAAATCACAATGGTTATGAACCTGAAACACTTTTGGAAACACTCAGGTTCCGCTGGAATGGCTGTGAGTTCACATACGGATTTTTAAACCTTTATTTTAATCAAAACACAGACTCCTTGCCAATGACACTAGGAAAACAGTGAGCCAACAGCCAGCAGGACAGCTGTATCTAGATGCAGAATGTTAAATCTCAGGAAAGCCTATATGAAGTAAATTACTGTCCTCATTTATGCATGGGACATTAGGGCTCAAAATCTATCCAAAGCTGCAAAGATGGCTAAGACCCAATTTTTAAATTGTCTACACTTCCAAAAACATTCTTTTCTGCTTTCTCTTGCTTCCAGAACAGGACATTATAAAAAGTAGACCATAATCCATAGAATTACTAACTTAGGAACTACTCAATTAACTTGCACTGCCAAAATTCAAAGTAGCTGTATTAACTATATAAGGAATAGATATTAAATACATTTGGGAAAATTCTAAAAGTAAACTTAGGCACTGACAGTAATCAAGTACTACTACTAACCCAAAAGCCCTCTGAGCAAGGCTCTTCTGGAAGCTATGTGGAGGGGCTTCTGCCTGCAGTGCCAGCACTGCTATTACAAACAAGATCTAAAGGAGGCAAAGGAACCACAGTGGCCTTTCAGCACAGACATTGCTAATTTAATTCAGACCCATGTAACTGTTAAGTTTGGAAGAACAGAAAATAATTTTAAAAAAACAAAACATTTGTTTATAAATTGAGATTTATTAAGTCTATGGACAGCATTCTAAACCGTTCTCAAATGCAGTATTAATTTTAACAACTCATGAGTAAAATCACTGGCATACCATTAAAGCTCTGAGCTCACTATAACTAATTTGCAAAGCAGTGTATCCTTCAAACCTATCTGTTTGAAAGCACAGAATCAACCAGCAGTGTCACCCATCCACAGGTTCCTACCAATTTCCTCAGGAAGGTGAGTGAGCAGGTTCTCTCCAAGACCAAGGTGCGTGAGGTTGGTCAGGTGACCGATGCCTCTGGGAAGAGTAGTCAACTGGTTGTTTGTCAAGACTAATTTCTAAAAGATTAACAAAATAAAAAAGTTACACATGCATTTCCTACAACTGATGTGCACTTAAACTGATGTATCTAACAAATGCAATAAATTAGGTAAATTGAGTTGAGTAAGACTTGCTTATTATTTGTTAGAACGAAAGCACATAGGGTATTTCATGTTCATAAGGACAATAAGACAAAATTCTTTATTTCAAGAATTCTATCAAAATCTAAAGAAAAACTTAATTTGGAATTGTTTCTAAATACTTTCGTTATACAATCCCAAAGCCACTGGGAGAGCTTTACCTGCAGCTCCCTGAGGTAAGCGACCTCACTGGAGAGCCTTACCTGCAGCTCCCTGAGGTAAGCCATCTCACTGGGCAAGGCTTCCAGCTTGTTCTCTTCCAGGTCTAGCTCTCGTAACTTTCTAAGGTTTCCAAGACCATGGGGAAGCTTCTTCAGAAGATTGTTCGATAATATCAGAACCTAAATAGAAATCATTAAGAACATTTTGTGACTCAAAACATTATATATGATGTTATGTGGACTAAAGTTTATTAAGCAATGCTAATTTCCAAAAATGAGTATTAAGCGTAAGTTATAACTAATACAACATTTTAAAACAGTAACCACAAAAAGATTTTAATTCAGTTACTTAAAAACTATTGAAACCAAGAAATAATTTACTTTTAACTAAATTTTTAAAAGAAAAACAAAACTATTTGACTTGAGATTAAAATATTGACCGTGAATAATTATAAGTATTAATAAGAACCTTATTATTCAAAATTCCTTAAAATATTCACTTAAGGAAGGCAAGCAACTGACTTACAACTGTCTAGATCAACCCACAGGAGTTACTCTTTAGACATCTCATTTCAATGCATCCTAAAACCACTAAAGGGCTGAAAAGGGCTGAGGAAGCTAGAGTCCTTTGTCTCAGATATCATTCAGCATCGAAATGGGGAGGCAACACTGGGAACTGAAACAGGAGAAAGAGCAGTAAATTGGAAGATGACATGACGTGCTCAAGCAGCCTTTCACGAGGCCGCATATCAGACACCCTGCATATCAGATATTTTTAACATTACATTTCATAACAGTAGCAAACTTACAGTTATGAAGTACCAATGAAAATAATTTTATGGTTGGGAGTCACCACGAGAGATTATATTAAAGGGTCACAGTATTAGGAAGGTTAGAACTACCATGTTATAATATAGTAAAATATAATTATTAAAAGTTTTAGAAACATCTTTAAAATAGCATATTTGCTATATTAGTAAGCTGTTCATTAAAGATAAAAACTTCACTAATCAAAGACAATGGCAGTCATTCTTGACTAAAGATGGATCTTTAATTATGAAAAAAGTTTTTTTAAAAGAAAAACAAATCAAAACCTTCCAGACCAGACTCTAGGATTATGCACAGAGCTAGAAATATGGACAACACATTATCAACACATGGGGGAGTGATATAATTAGGTCAAAGTCATACAATAAAAGGCTCTGAATGTCAATCTGAAAAATCCATAATTATTGACAATGTCATGTTTCCCAAAAGGAATTAAGGAAAAATGTTTTAAAAGGTGCTGAATTCTAGATGCCCTTCTCTTCAGAGATACAGCATTTAAATCTCTAAGCTTTTGTTAGGCAGAGAAGGTTCAGAGAAGTCAAACACTATCCTAAACAGGGCTGTGCACCTAATAGAGTCTAGTTGTGACCTTTTCTAATTATAATCTTTAGCCAATAGAAACTGCTGACATTAACACAAAGCTTGTAAGGTAGACTGTAGGGTTTTGAGGCATCCTAAATTGCAATACCCAAATTAACCAGTAAGCCCCATGTCCCAAGGACCAGGTAACTTCCTGGAATGTTGGGAGTTGTAGTTTTTTTCATGGAAAAGTGCAGTGGCCTATGAGTTTTTCTCCATGAAAACCTCTACAGCATGCTGTTTCAGGGCCACTCAGCTGGGAAATTCCAGGGAGTGGTCCTGACCAAAGTCCATCTCTTGGTCAGTATTTAATATTTAGTAAAGTTTGCTTCAAATTTGGCCCAAATGGCAGGGTTGTTTTTTCTCTGGCAAATGTTATCAGGATTTACGAGAATTCACACTCTATACTCACCTCAAGAGAAACAAGACCAGACACGTCCTCTGGGATCTTTGTGAGCTGATTAGTAGCTAAATTCAATTCTACCATACTGGTCCAAGTTCCAAAATCCAAAGGAAGTGATGTTAACTGATTGTCCTGGCAAAGACAAGAAGCATTCCAGGTAAAACGATAGAAATAAACACACCATTTGTGTTTCTCTTGGCAAACAAAATACTTCAACAGAAAACCTTATTCTCATTTTTTATTATCTAAATAAAAAAAGAAAACAGGAGCAAAATGTAGGGAAAAAAAACCTTCTGAACTACCCAAGTTTTAATTAATTAGGCTTTTATTTTTAGGTTAAACTAGATTTTCTTATGTGGGTATATGTAATAAAAAATAACATACAGAGAAATTGCTCAAAATTTCAAAGATCCTAGTGACAAATGGGCTTTCTTCACTTTATAATAATGTTCAGAAATCACTAGTAAAATAGAATGTTCAAATTAAGACATGGACAGAATATTGGCAAGATAGCTCAGTGGGTAAGGGAACTTGCCAGCAGCCAGACCACCAAGGTAAATATGGCAGAAGGAGAGAATTGGCTGCCAAAAATTGTCCCAGATCCCCACACATGAGACATGTTGCTTAAGCATCCACATAAACACAAACAAGCAAATAAATGTAGTTTTCAAAAACTGTTTTAAATGCTAAACAATGGTGGTGCACATCTTTAATCCCAATACTTGTAAGGATCTCTGACAGAGTTCAAGGCCAGCCTGGGCTACAGAGCAAGTTCCAGGACAGTCAAAGCTACATAGAGAAACCCTGTCTTGAAAAACCAAACTAAATTAATTAATTAATTAAAAAGTATTTGTACATATATAAGGAGGAAAAGTGTCAAGCTCCATTGCTTTTTCCAAGAAAATGTTTTGTTGATCATTTATCACATTTGAGAAATTTTAAGACAAAGTTCTAGCTTCCCATTATTTGACTGAAACCTTAGGCTAACCTGACTAGACAGATATACTCTATAAACACCAGAGCCAAGAAAATGTCTATTCAAATGTAAAAACTAGCGAACACCTGCACTCTAACCCTACTAGAAACTGAGACAATTCCTTCTACTCATACTGAGGACTACACCCAGCGCTTTGGGCACACTAGGCAAGAAGTCTGACGCGAAGCTAACCCACCAGCACTGCTGTGCAGCTGACCACTGGGCAGGAAGGCTAACACCACTGCATCTGTTATCACATGAACAGACTACAAAGAAATCTTATGTTGGTTTTAAGATTTTCTTGAATTAACCTTTTTTCTTATATGCATCCAGTGAGTTATCATGACAAAGTATAGAAACGAAGAAATCACAGATTAGACTGTTAAGGGTCATAATTATGGGACATGGTTGAAGACAAAAGGATGCAGGATGCTATGACAGAGCACTCTGCCTGGATCTGAAGAAACCTAGGTTTCCTGGACCCCTACCCTGATGCAGTCAGGGTTAGATCTGTGATCCTTTCCCTTAGCTTCTAGAATTTAATTCACTACAAATTAAATCACAAGACTAATACTTTTCCATTTATTTTTCTCCCTCCACAGTAAATTTCAAAATAAATGTGAGAGCTGCTCACAGTAGGGCATATGGACAGGCAAAGAACCTGAGAGTAACTTATCAATCACTCCGACAGCCAAAGAGAAATGCTGAGAAAGCTCAGCTCATTGTAATTACCTAACACCTTAGAATTTAACATAATAACCAGCATATTTAAGACAACTTAAACTTGTGTAGGGAGATATTTTTGCATACTTTATCTTTTACTTAATAAACTGAGAATATTACAAAAGATATTAAACACTGTCTTAGTCTAAAGCATCAGTTTTGGTGGTTCCATATAAATATATTACTTTAAAAAATTAAACTTCTGGCATAAGTTAGCATTTATGAGATATATGGTTATACAATATATATCCTTATAGTTGCATTTCTACAAACATCCATAATTGTTCTTTGAGGACAAACTGCTAAGGGTATCTCAGTTTGAAGACATCTGTTATCTACTGAGATATTAAGGATGCTTTAGCATCTTTGTTAACGGTTTAGATTTCATCAACAAGGCATTACCTACTTTGTATATGTAGAGTAGAAAAACATGAATGAGAATCACAGCAAGTACACGCGCGCGCGCGCACACACACACACACACCAGATGCTTACCTTCATATTCAGCTTACTTAGCACTTTAGCTCTGGAAAAAATTCCAAATGGGATTTTGTTGATTCGATTGTGTTCCATGTTGAGGGAATAAATGGTGGAAAACTGAGACGGGCCTCCCACTGGATATAACTGGAAGCAATTTCTAGCTAAGGTCAAGCTATTCAATTTTACAAGACTGGATAAAAGACTCTGTAAAAACAAAATAAGTGTAAGATTCAGAAGTGAACCAATACTCACTTTAAACAAAACAGTATCCTTATATGGAGCAATGATAGCCTGGTTGGGGTGGCTCTGTGACTATCTTCAAGGACAATCATTAAACATACCTAGAGTCTATAGCAAGCAATAGCCAACACCAAATTAAATAGAGAAGAACCCAAAGCAATTGCACTAAAATGAGAAACAAGACAAGGTTGTCCACTCTCACCACACCTGTTCTACAGAGGACTTGAAGTTCTAGCTAGAGCAGTAAGACATCTGAAGGAGATCAAGGGGATACAGATTGGAAAGGAAGAAGTCACGGTATCTTTATTTGCAGATGATACAGTAGCATACATAAATGACTCTAAAACTTTCACTAGGCAACTTCTACAGTTGATAAACACTTTCAGCAAAGTGGGTGGATGCAAGATGAACTCACAAAAGTTAGTAGCCCTCCTGTATACAAATGACAAATGGACTGAGAAAGAAATAAGGCAAACAACACCTTTCACAATAGCCCCAAATAATATAAAATACTTGAGGTAACTCTAACCAAGCAAACAAAGACTTACATGATAAAAACCTCAATTCTCTTAAGAAAGAAACTGAAGATATCAGAAGATGGAATGGTCTTCCATGCTCATGAGTCAGTAGAAATCAACATAGTAAAATGACCATCCTACCAAAAGCAATCTACAGATTCAATGCAATCACCATCAAAATTCCAACACAATTCTTTACAGTCCTTGAAAGGACAATTTCCAAGTTCATATGGAAAAACAAAAAACCCAGAATAGCTAAAACAATCTTGTACAACAGAAGACCTGCAGGAGGTCTCACCATTTCCTATTTCAGGTTGTACCACAGAGCTATAGTAGCAGAAATCACATGGGGTTGGAACACAAATAGACACATTGATCAGAGGCATAGAATTGAAGACCCAGATATGAATCCACGCACCTATGGACACCTGATATTTGGAAAAGAAGAAAAAATACACACTGGACAAAAAGACAGCATCTTCAATAAATGGTGCTGGTCAAAACTAGATGTCTACATGTAGAAGAATACAAATAGATTCATATTTATCACTCTGCACAAAACGTAAGCCCCAGTGGATCAAAGACCTCAACATAAAACCAGATATACTGAACCAGATAGAAGAGAAAGTGGAGAATAGCTTTGAACTCAATGGTACAGGAAAAGGACTTCCTGAACACCAACAGCTCAGGCCCTAAGATCAACATTTGATTAATGGGACCTCATGAACCTGAAAAGCATCTGTAAGGCAAAGAACACCATCAACTGGACAAGGCAACGGCCTACAGATTAAGAAAAGATTTTTTACCAACTCCACATCTGAAGGAGGATTAATACCCAAAATATATAAAGAACTCACAAAACTAAGTATCAAAAAACCAAATAAAAATGGGATACAAATCTGAACAGAGAATTCTCAACAGAGGAAACACAAATGGCCATAAAACACTTAAAGAAATGTTCAACATCCTTAGCCATCAGGAAACTACAAATCGAAAACTTAATGTGGAGATTCTTACACCAGTCAGAATGGCTAAAATCAGCAATATAACTGACAGCTCATGCTGCTGGTGAGGAGGAGTAAGAGGACACCCACCCATTGTTGGTGGGAGTGAAAACTTACACAACCACTATGGAAATCAAGACAGTCGTTCCTCTCAAAGACAGGAACTCATCTACCTAAGATCCAGCTATGTCACCCTTGAGCATATACCCAAAGGATGTCCACTGACTACAGAAACAGTTGTCCAACCACCTTCAAAGCACCTTTATTCATAACAGCTAGAAACTGGAAACAACCTACATGTCTCTCAACAGAAGAATGGATTTTTAAAAATGTGGTACATTTACACAATGAGCATTACTCAGCTGTTTAAAAAAATGACATATAATCTGCAAGCAAATGGGATGGAAGTAGAAAAAAATCATTATAAGTGAGGTAACCCAGATCCAGAAAGATTAATATGGCATGTATTCGCAAATATGTAAGTATCAGCCATCAAATAATTGGTAACAAACCTACAACCCATAGACCCAGAAAGGTTAAGTACACATGAATCTCCCTTAGAGGGGAAAGTAGAATAGATTTCATGGGAGAACTGGAGGCAGCCTGGGATGGGAACTGGAGAGGAGGGGAAGGGAGATATGGCTGAGGGAGGGAATGAGGAAAGGAAGATGGAACTGAGGGGCATTTGAGGGACGGTATGGAAACCTAGTGCAGTGGAAACTTCCTAAGCTATATGAAGGTGATCCTAATAAGGTCTCTGAATATTGTGGAACACAAAGTCTCAAGTGGCCTCACTGTCACCAAATGAGGCTTACAGCACTAGAACTAGGTTGTATTGAACTGAGTTGTTGACAAAAGGGATCCCATGGATACCCCAAAATGACCCAGGCTAGTGCTAAAACAATGAGTTGTTCCCCTCAAACTGATAGCAGGAGGGGAATAACTTTGCCCCCAGTGTTGTCCACATTGCCAAGGGCAACACCCACACAACTCATTGAACATGGAGAAGTCAAGATGGTGCCCACACGGAGCCTTCATCCTATACTCTATTGTCTTTGGTACTGGAAGGTGTCTAGAGGCCACTGAAAGAGAAAGGTAAACACCAACCCAGCCACAAAACCTTTGACCTGTCTTGTCTAAAAGATGTGCTAGGGCAATGGTGGCACAGAGCTTGTGGGAGCAGCCAGCCAATGTCTGATTTGATTTAAGGGCCACTGCCCGAGACAAAACCACACCTGACACTGCCTGGGTGACCAAGAACTAGACAGTCAATAACCCAAAAACTTAGGACAAAACCAAACACTACTGGTCTGAAAAAAAAAATAACAGTATCAATAAAATGACTCCTATTGATATTCTGCTATACTCATATAGAGTTTGAGACTTCTATAGACTCAATACACACTTTATTGTAAGAAAGACATGAGCTGAGTCTACTGTATGATCAAAGGTCTAACACACCTATCTCTAAGTATAAGATTAGTATAAGATTAACTCAATACCTGCTCTGGGTAAAATGTTCAATAATCAAATGGCTCCTCTAGGAATATTAAATTTAGTAGATGAATATACTTTCTGATATTGATGCTTTTCTATATGGTAAAATTTGCAGCAGACAATCATCAAACAAAAATTTACTAGGTACACAACCCTATCAGTCCCTATTTTAGCTTCCTATTATGTCAGGGAAGTGCCAAGCATGCAGACACAAAAGAAATCTCTGAATTTACTATTAAACCCTATTTAAAAATAAATACATAAATCATACTGATTAAGAAAAATAATTAGAAATACTATATAATTGTGTTATCACCAGTGATGTTCAAAGTCTGCATCCTCTGTAGCCTGCTGACAGGATCTGGAGCATACCCGCAGGATTACAATATTCACTCTGAGACTCACTAGAGATTTGTGTGCTCCCTAACAGGAGAAACTCTGCTGCCAACTAGCACAGTGCTGAAGCCAAGCTCTACCTTTAATACCTTGTGATTTTAACCAGTTATTTTTTCTGAGCCATGGTTTGTTCATTGTGTAAAATAATGATGTCATATAAGCTCAAGTGAAGACTAGAAGAGATAAAACAAAAGAGCTGCTAGTATGTAATAAATGCTTGAAATTTAAATCCCTATATGCAAAGGAAGACACTGGAATAACTGGAAACAGAGAGGAAGTCAAGATGAGATAGTCAAAGACAAAAGTGTTGGACTACAGTTTAGAAAACACTCTGGACTGAGGTGTCTGTTAGCTCAAACTTGAAGCAGTTGGACACCAAGTTCAGATGGTGTCTGAGGTGTGTGTTGGTATAGACAGCAAGGACAGCAGAAGGCATCAAACAGCTGTGGAATGAGGAAATGGAGCAGAAATGGAAACTTGCTTTTTCTATACAATGCTAAACAGCTACTCTAGACATCTCTGTTGGAGATGAACTGGTAAAAATGGTGCATAAGAACACCTTGCATGATAGTCAATTCAAGAGAAACATTTTTAATCCATGATATTAAAATATTCCTGGGGTTTTGCTACAAATGTAGCAAAAAATAAATATTTAATTTATCTTTCATAATATTTATAAATAAATATTTAGTTTATCTTTCATAATATTTATAAATAAATATTTAGTTTATCTTTCATAATATTTATAAATAAATATTTAGTTTATCTGAAATTGGCCCCAAACCTCCCTTAATTCATATTTCCTATCTATACAATGCCTGCCCTCAAATTGAAGGGTTATATTTAAGAGTAAATGAAACCACGTATACACAGCTCTTAGTTTCAAACTTTGAGCACATATGCTCAGTGTTGTTAAAGTTTTTTCTTTTTGTGTACATGTCTACATTAATACTAGTACATTCTCAGATGTCAAGTAGAAAATGCACTCACTTTTACCAGCTCTGAGTTCAAGAATAAAATAGGCCTTTACTACAAACTGCTGTCATGATTCATTGTCTCTAACTCAGCTTGCAAGTTTCCTAAGTGGCATCTAATGGATCTTACTGTTTTCCTATTGATTCCATGTTATAAACAGAATCACACATTTACACTGAAAATATGTTACTTCCAAAAAGCACATAGATGATTTTAAGTAAGACTTAATGATTTCCCATAGTTAGACAAGGCCAATCAAAGGCTTCCCCAGTGTCTCTACCTGAAAACAGGCACAGGTATACATAGTCACACAACCTCTCAAAGCAGACCAAAGAGAGATTTTTATAATCCTGTTATCACAAGTAAAAGGAGGCTTTAACACACACTCCCATTTCCAAAACATGGAAAAGCTTTGTGGGGTCCCAGTCTGTTTAAAAACATATGATAAAAGATCAGTTCTCATCAGAGATTGCAAAAGGAAAGGGATAAATAGTGGGGCATTTATTTTACTTTATTTTATTTGCAATAAAATAGTAAATATGCCAATAAATTGACTGAGCTCAGATATTAAATATAAAACTGAGCACCTATGACAATGTCTATATCCTAGCAGCTCAAGAATTATTAGTCTTCCTTCACTAACAATAAATCTGTATATAAAATATTTTTCAAATGTTTAAACTTTATAGGAACTCAGTCTTATCTAATATGGTGACAACACCCAAAAGGAATCTCCTCTAGAATCTATCTGGACATAGAGGCACACATGTAATCTCAGGACTCAGGAAGCTAAGGCAAGGGAACAGCTACATGTGTAGGACCAGCTTCAGCTACATAGCAAATACCAGATGTACTGGCTAGTTTTGTGTGTCAACTTGACACAAGCTGGAGTTATCACAGAAAAAGGAGTTTCAGTTGGGAAAATGCCTCCATGAGAGCCAGTGGTAAGGCATTTTCTTAATTAGTGATCAAGGGGGGAGGGCCCCTTGTGAGCGGTACCATTCCTGGGCTGGTAGTCTTGGGTTCTATAAGAAAGCAGGCTGAGCAAGCCAGGAGAAGCAAGCAAGCAAGCCAGTAAGTTACAACCCTTCATGGCCTCTGCATCAGCTCCTGCTTCCTGACCTGCTTGAGTTCCAGTCCTGACTTTCTTTGGTAATAAACAGCAGCATGAAAGTGTAACCCGAATAAATCCTTTCCTCCCCAACTTGCTTCTTGGTCATGATGTTTGTGCAGGAATAGAAACCCTAACTAAGACACCAGGTCAAAAGGCTACAAGGCTACAAGGCTACAATGCGGGCTGGAGAGATGGCTCAGCAGTTAAAGAGCACTGACTGCTCTTCCAGAGGTCCTAAGTTCAATTCCCAGCAACCACATGGTGGCTCACAACCATCTGTAATGGAATCCAATGTCCTCTTCTGGTGTGTCTGAAGACAAGGACAGTTACTCATACAAATTAAATAAATACATAAATAAATAAATAAATAAATAAATAAATAAATAAATAAATAAATAAATAAGTCTTTTTTTTAAAAAGGCTATAATATAAGGTCTTATCTGTAAAAAAAAAAAAGTCACGCTGAGAAGAAAAAACCTAATTAATATGCTAAGTGATCAATTTTGGGCGTGTTACAATTAAAAACATGGGAAACATTAAATAATGAGGTCTTCCATCTTGACTATTCTGAATTATCAGTATTATAGGACAAAAATCCAGACAATCTGGTCCTTAGAATTGGATCTGATACTTTGGACTGAATCGTCCAGAGTGAGGTAACCCAGACCCCAAAGGACATGCATGGTATGTACTCACTGATAAGTGGGTATTAGCTATAAAGTACAGAATACCCAGGACACATCCCATAGACCCAAAGAAGTTAAATAAAAAGGAAAGCCCATGTGAGGAAACAAAAGTCTTGGGAGACAGAGGAAGATACCTATGTGGGAGAGGGGAGGGGAGAGAAATAGGGGGACAGTATCAGGTGCGAGGAGAGACAGGAGAGAGACCCAAAGGGCCAGGAGAATCAATGGAAATCTGCAGCTGAGGGTTTGGGGGCAGGGAACAGAACTCTAGGAAGTCCCAGGGATAGGGAACGTTCCCAGGGGTCAACGCAGGTGACCTTAGCCAAGATATCTAACAGTGGGAACCTGAAAAGGCCACCTCCTGTAAGGACTCCCGGTGGAGGGACAAGGACACAAACCCACTCACAAAACTTTTGACACAAACTTTGTCCTGTCTAAAAGAAATGAAGAGACAAAGATGGAGCAGAGATTGAAGGAAAAACCAACCAATGACACACACAATTTGAGACCTATCCCACGAGCAAGCACCAATCCCTGATCACCTATCAATGATGCTCTGTTACGCTTGCAGACAGGAGTCTAGCATAACTGTCCTCTGAGAGGCTCCACCCAGCAGCTGACTCAGATACAGACACCCACAGCCAAACACTGGATGGAGTTCGGGGACTCTGATGGAAGAGTTGGGGGAAGGACTGAAGGCCCTGCAGAGGATAGGAACCCCACAGGAAGACCAACAGAGTCAACTGACCTGGACCTCTGAGAGCTCTCAGACACTGAGTCACCAACCAAAGAGCATACATGGGCTGAACTGATGCCCCAGCACATATGTAGCAGAGGACTGCTTTGTCTAGCTTCAGTGTGAGAAGATGCTCCTAATCCTGCAGACTTGATGTACCAGGGTAAGGGGATACCCAGGAGATGCCCCACTCTCTCAGAGGTGAAGGGGAGGGAAGTTGGGGGATGGGGGAAGGACTATAAGAAGGGGACAACATTTGGGATATAAGTAAGTAAATGAATGAATTTAAAGGAAAGGACTGTGTAAAGGTCAATGGGTAAGCCCGCAGTTCCTGTATTTCATGTTACAATATTATATTATGCTTGAATATAATAAGCAAACACATTGCCAAGGATGCAGACCAGTGGCATACTGTTTAATACAGGAAAGATAAGAATTAAACTGCATGTCACACTGAAACCCATTATTCTATAAACTCATTTTTACAAAAGAAAGGATGGCTCCAGAGTGCAAACGTTAGTAAGAACTGTCTTCTACCAAGACCTGAAGCAAGCAAGAGGCAGACAGACCAGATAGTGAGATAAAAACTGACTTTTCCCTACTAGACAAATGTTTTTTCAAACAGAATCAGCATAATTCAAGTTAAAAATAAGGTGTTAAAATATCTGATTTGTTGGCTGTTATATATTAAATAGGCTTTGATATTACTGCACTAATAGGGTAGTAATTTGGGATCACAAAGAATTACAGCCAGTATTAATCATGACAATAAATAGTGCTATACAGATGATTCTTTCCAATTATCAGATATATCTTGTTTCTAGCTAAACAGGGAAGCTGAGTTCTAAATCAAGTCACAGAGTTTTACCTCAGAGGCTTAAGTTACTACTGCTTGTTAGGAGTAAAGAGGGACCACAGCTAGGCTTCCATTCTGGTTTCCCCTTCTTCCCCACATTAAAAGATCAGTATGCTCTTATACACAACCTTTCTTTTTTGGAATTTACCTCAGTGGTGGTTGGCTGTACTTTGATAGCATAGTCATTAAACAGTCCCAATAACTAAATTATGGATCCAGCTGTAAGACTGCCTAGATCTCCCTCCATTATCCTGCAAACTAGTTTCAATTACACTTGCTTCCTCTAAGCTACTTCTTACCTCTGGTAGAGTAGAGATGTTATTGTTCTCTAAATTTAACTCCTCAAGTGCACTGCATTTTGCTAATGATCTGGGTATTGCTGACAATCTATTGTATCTCAGGCCAAGGCGATTTAAACTGGACAGGTTTCCTGTAAATACAAGAAAAAGAAATTTATCATTCAGAAAATCTTTCACTGTCACAAGTTACAGCCTAGATAGTCATTAATTACTCTGAAGTATTATTTCAGCAGATATTTAAACCAAGGGGCTTACTAGAAAAATAATGAAATAGACAACATTAAGTTAATTTTTAAATGAACTATTAGAAAGCTTTAGCATCATTTAACAAGTTAATCTTTAACTTATAGCATATGGTTTTGAGCATCTCACACAAATGCTACCATGACATCCAATGATATCTAAGCATATCCGATTTGAATACACATTAGATAATACTGAGCAAATACAAAGTGAAACATCTTTTTGTTGTTGTTTTATTTTGTTTTGTTTTTTCGAGACAGGGTTTCTCTGTATAGCCCTGGCTGTCATGGAACTCACTCTGTAGACCAGGCTGGCTCGAACTCAGAAATCCACCTGCCTCTGCCTCCTGAGTGTTGGGATTAAAGGCGTGCGCCACCACGCCCAGCAAAGTGGAATATCTTATTCCCCAATTATTTTCTAGTTTTATTGTTAAGATAACATAGGAAGCTACACATAAGCTACCTGAATAAATGGTGTCTATTATCATAAAATATTCACCCAATATTTACTAAACTGCACATATAAATTTGTTTTGATACTTAAAAGGGCATCAGTAACAACAATTAAATCCAGTATATTCCTTCGTCATGACTGATTCATTTCTAACTACAAATCACACTGGCAGCTCTGACATTTCTGGATGAGTCAGGTTAAAATGGCAACAGATGCCCTTCTTTCTACGTTAAACAGTTTCCCCAATGTTAGAGATCATAGAAATGGATGCCTGTCTCATGTGTGTGTATTTGAGACTTTGCACTTTCTCCAATCTACTGACATCCATTTCTTTCTTTTTGCTCTCATCATTGTATGACCCATCTTTCTAGATGCAACATTACTGAGATAATTAACACAGCTAACAGCACCAACCGAGCCTTCACACTGCTAGAGAGCAGTCACCATGCCACAATCCTCACCAGGCAGTCTTCACATGCTGCTTCCTTCCCTTCTCAGTAAATAAACTTAGAGCTAGTTCTTACCCTTCACACTGCCTTAGGAGTCTATACCTTGAATCTAATAAACTGTAACACAGAAACCCTGGCAAGTACCTCTGCCTTCCTACTAGACTACAACTACTCTACAGGTTCACCACTTACATTTCTTCTACAATCCTGTTGGGATGTTGGGCTAAGAATTTGTAGTTCTAATTAAGTAAGATTCCAAAAGGTGTAAACCAGAATACAGAAAGCAACAATAAAAACCTACTTAGCAAAAACAATCTGAGCTTGCCTTCAAGTAATTTCTAAATTAACTCAAGATGCTTCACTGGTATCTGTCTGATGGTACTCTGGTAAGACATACCCACTTTAAAGAGGGCTGGAGGAACAAGACACAGCAATAAAGAAAACAGGACTGATTCCTTTCCAAAGCACCAGACAATTTAGAGATCAGAAATAAGAATAAGAACCAATCTTTACTATTGTTACTACTGTTCTATGATACTAATATTTTTGCTACTTAAAAACACTGGATTAGTAAAAAATAAAAGAATCTATTGTATAACTAAATATGTTAAAGTTGTATACATACTGGCAAAAATGGGAACATTTACATGTACAAGAAAAAATGGAGATAGCACAATACAATAGGAAAACCAATGGATTTTATATTATTTATAACATGTGCAGCATGAACACACACCATTTAGAAAAGTGAAAATGTTCTTGTAAACTCTGTAATCCTGAGGGGTCAGAAATACTGCTGGGTTTTAGCCTGTCAGTTAACTGGGTAGTCAGACAGTAACATTTACAAACGAAACCTTATGAGATTAGTAAGTAAACCTGAAGAACTATGTTTCAAAGACAGACAATTCTTGAGTCTGGTAATATTAATTATTAGTTCAAATAGTTAAAAGCTATGCACACTTTGAGGTTCTATTTTATTGTGCACATGTGTTTGTGTGTGCTGACACATGCAAATGGGCTCACAGGCTTGCCCGTACTTGTCTGTGTAGGCCAGAGGTTGGTGTTTCATGCCTTCCTCAATCACTCCCTACTGGTTTTTGGGGTTGTTTTTGGGTTTTTTTGTTTGTTTGTTTGTTTGTTTGTTTTTTGATAGCTTCTTACTGACCCTGGAATCGGCTGACTTGACTATACTGGCTGGCCAGCAAGCCCTGGGCATATGCCCATCTCCACCTTCCCAGGTTACCAGCACACTCTGCTGCACCTAGACCCGCTGCAGACACAATCAGGTCCTCACACTTTCACTGCAAGCGAAATGGTAAGACTTACAAATGTGTACACAGAAACACTAAACTAGCACTTCTTTCTCTAATACCAACTGAGGCCTATCCTCAGGCCACTCTGTGATCTCTCAGTGAGTCATGGGATGATCAGAGATGGCTGTTCCTCATGCTCAGGACTAATATGTTCTCTTTTCACACAGACTGCTTGATTACAACCTTTGATCCTGGAACAGACCAGTTCTAAAACTTCATGATGCAGTTTACTGAAACTGCTTCTTTACATAGTGACCCCAGAGGACCACCAGACTCAAGGTTGAGGTTAAATCTGTGTAAACATTTTTAAGTCTTAACATTTCTAAGTCTCACATTTCAATCTCTTTTCAAGAATGCATCATTCATAATAAAACATTTCAGATTACACTGTTATGGCTAGTTTACTTAGTTGAGTCTTGTTTTCTAGTGTGTTTTCCAGCTGGATATGTAGTGCCCTAAAAGTGAAGCCAAGAGTAGGAGAAACCCTGTAGATAGTACACATTTGCATATTTAACAGAGCAAAATCATCTAAAAATTTTAGTCTCAATTTTAGCCTCAACATAGTTTCCTGATACCTAAAACTCAACTTTATCCTTGAGACAACACAGCTTTGACAGGCTTCATGATGCATCTACATAATAGTATCCCTGATACTTCCTAAGATCAATGGGGCCACAATAATTATAAATGCTTAATTCTACTTCTGTTTCCCCTTTCAGATTCTCATAAATGCTACTATCAAAACATTAGTGCAAAGCCAAGCAAAGAGCACCCACAGTCGATAGCGCTGGAAGCTGTATGATACTAGAGGGTATAGCAAGGAGCTCACGTGGCAGACTGAATTCTAAAGACTCTTATATAAAAAATATTTACTTCCTTAATTGAAAATGTTTCCTAAACAGTTTTATCTTGTCCAAATCAGTCCTTCAAATTCTGTATCCTTAAAGTACTCCTCTCTTCTGTCTCTTTGCTAGTCTCCTTCTCAAAACAAAATTATTATGGTAACTGTCTTTGAAGATTAACTTTTATTACTCAGTCTTACAGCATTAGTTGATATAAATCTACTTTTCTTTTCATGTAACTGAGGAAAGCTAAACTAGCACTTCTTTCCCTAACCGATCAGATGCGCTCACATTACTCAGCGTCATTCCAAGGCTCCTGGCTCTCCCTTGCTGACCCCGACGCTGCTATAGAAAATGCCAAATATCACAGTCCACCCTCTCAAGATGCTTACTTCTACAAATGACTATTATGCTCAGAGTATGACAGTAGGTGAGAAGTCTGACCAAAATGCTTTGGATATTTATAGAAGTAAAAGTCAACTCCTAGCAGGAAAGATCAAAGCTGACCTTATAAACCAGGTGGGAGAGTTATTCAAAGGAACACCCCTGCCTGGTACAACGGAAGGAAATGAACAAAGAAGGAAATGTAAAGACATAGAGGAGGGGATCAGTGAGCCAGCTCTCAACACAGAGTGGCCTGACGCCATGCCTGAGAACCCATAATCCTTTAGACCCCACAATGGTGGACCTGGTCCTGAACGTTGTCCTCTGGCCTCTCCTGTGCATGTGCCCATGCTTGAGCAGGCAAGTATGTACACATACACGTACACACACACACACACACACACACACACACACACTGAATGAATGAATGAATGAATGAATGAATGAATGAGAAAATTTATAAACTGTTAAATGAAATGTAGATGTAAGATGTTTACACATAAGACAGGAGCTTGAAGGCCAAAAACTGGATCCTGAGCTAAGGCTTTAGGCAGCCCGTCCATGACACCCAATGAAAATAGCTAAGAGGCAGCACTTGGTCACTTTCCTCACAGCTGAAACCAAATACCCAACATGAAGCAACTCAGGGGAGGACCGAGTGCTTTAGCTCACAGTCTGAAAGCATCATGATACCTTCAGGCAGGGGAGATATGCAAAGGGAGGTATGAGAGCAGGAGAGGTAGCTGTGACCACAGGAGCATAGAAGAGGCTGCTCACATCTTGATAAACCAGAAGTATGTCCCATGTGTCCCTGTGACCCTATGACACATTTACTCTGCTAGGCCTTTTCTCTTAAAGGTTTCACGACTTTCCAAAACAGCACCACCAGATGGGGACCAAGCGTTCAAATACATATGCCTGTAGGGACATTTTACATCCCAGGCATAAGAAAACCCCCATAGGCAGGTAATCAGTGTGGAGTTAGCATAAGGTATGTAATGTGACATCACAAAGAAGAAACACAAACTCTGGCAGCTTCTTATCAACAAACCTTTCTTCAAAGCTGTCCGAGTTCATTTCTGTTGCTGGGATAAAATACCCTAACAAAAGGCAGCTTAAGAGAGAAAAGGTTTATTTTAGCTCACTATTCCTGGGCAGTCAAGGCAGCAGAAATGTAAAACATACCCACACGTGAAGCAGAGAGAAATGAAGTCCTTGTGTGCTCACTTGCTTGTCTGTGCTCAGACCAGTTTCTCCACTCACACAGTTAAAAGACTCCCTGACAAGAAATGGTGTGCTCCAACAGGCTGAATTAAGGCACTCCCTGTAGGTCACCCTGATCAGACAATCCCCACAGAGACTCTTCCCAGGTGACCCCAGGCTGCATCCAGCTGAAAGTCAACAATTGCAAAGGTCTTCACTGACTGTGCCCCAGTCCTGCTCCCACACTGACATAGAAGAATGATTGGCTCATTCCCAGCTGCTCCCCCCATCCACACTGCTGAGCTCATGGACTATATTGAACACATTCGCATTTGTTCACGGAGCTCTTCACCATCACTTCAGCTAGATTTTAGATCATACAAACTGGTATTTAAACACACTCGGTGTTATATTGTTAACTCTTTCATATATTGAGTTATTTCCTTCAACTGACTAAAAATCTTTTAAGGAGCCCTGTAGTAGGTATATTTCTCCTATCATAGAATACCCTTTAGTGCTAAGAACCCAAAAAGTATTGATTTATACTTGTTAATAGTTACAAAAGAGCCGGGCAGTGGTGGCGCATGCCTTTAATCCCAGCACTTGGGAGGCAGAGGCAGGTGGATTTCTGAGTTCGAGGCCAGCCTGGTGTACAGAGTGAGTTCCAGGACAGCCAGGGCTACACAGAGAAACCCTGTCTCGAAAAACCAAAAAAAAAAAAAAAAATAGTTACAAAAGCTAAACATTTACTATCTGTCCTTCTTTCCATTAGGAATAAGATATAGAAAAAAATTTACAAAAGGCCTACAAAATTCTCTTCTTTGTCTAATTCTCACTTTATAGAATAACATGTCTTTGAAAGTGAGACTTCTCTGGACCTAGTCTTCAAACACATGTCAGATTTCCACGTGAATATAATTCTCTACAAAATCCACAGGGAAACATGCCAGTATAAGCCACACAGAAAATGGTAATTTTTCTCACTTTCTGTACTCTTCCTATTTAGCCAAACTTTTAAAATCACAAAACACACAAACAAACCTTATTCTCTTCTCCAGATTACCACAGGTGCTAGTATGTGCCTGATAGCTTTCTCTCAACATTTATTTATATGTAAAAAAAATCAAGGGCTGATATATTTGATCATATAATTCTATTTAACAACTCTACATAGTCTGCGTGTGTAAGTACCAGTATCTATCTAATCAACTAATGTCATGTTTCTAACTGTTTAAAGGAATTCAGCAATGCAAACCTTCATTCATACATCTGTGCACATAGCAGAGTATTTCATGGTTTGTCATAGAACAGTTATTTTAAACTATTAAGAATATGATGATTACATAGTTAAATCAATTTTATTTCCACAAAGTCAAAGATTGTGTTAATCCATCCGCTCTTTGAAAGACACAAAGTAAGACTGTACTTTATTGCTGGCCTATAGCCACTGTTACAACAAAGCTAGTGAAGATGGGAAGTTTCCTTCAAGTATAGATTGTGACTGTTTATAAAAGGCAACCAACCTTTAAAAAGAACTATGGCATCTCTCTCTCTCTTTCTCTCTCTCTCTCTCTCTCTCTCTCTCTCTCTCTCTCTCTCTCTCTCTCTCTTTCTCTCTCTCCTTCTTACTAAGCCCTTCTCTATTACAGAAACATCTGCCAAGGAGTCTGAGGTCTACCAGAAGAGCAAAGGACCAATAACGGAAAAATTCCTACTTCTGCTCCGTCATCTGGCACGCCTCCTGCAATCACTCTACAGCAGAACAAATAAATACAACACTTTAAGTCTCTCTTAATCCCACTGAAATCCAGTCACTCTTCATGGACAAACAATAGTGTGGTGATGGATTTCTAAAGGCTGAGCATCTCAAAAGCCAGTAAATAGAACCAAACTAAATCCCACCCTTAAAATCAGAATAGATTTCTAGAATTCAAACATTTCAAACTAAAAATGTTGTTGTGAAATGCACAACATTAACTAGGACTACAATAGTGCCTCCCTCCACCTTTCCTGCACCTTTCCAGTAGGGTTAGAAAGAAGGGGAATTTTAAAAAACATGTACCATGGGAAATCTACGCGTGCAAATGGCTTATCATTTATTTAAGAGAATGTCAAAGAAGTGTCTGCGTTCAGCCGTGCTCCTAATACTTTCAGCAGATAGGCAATACCAGCACAGTTACGTGGAAGAGGAGGGGAGAGGCGAGTGGTATCAGAGTCTTACATTTACTCTGATTCTTCAGCAGTAGTTCTGGCTCTAAATTCTTCCCATGAGTGGTTCTAACTACACGCTAAACTGCAACCTTGAAGTCAGGAAATGGTCTGCTTTAATGCTGAGACATTCAGACTAAGAAAACAACCAGAGTTGAGTGTCTCTGTATAAATGTAGGCTGATCATGGCCGAACACCAACAGTTGGCTTTTTTAAGTGCTTAGCTTTGACTATAAATTACTCTGCTCCACTTTGACAGCTTGTTTTCTTATGCTGTCAAATTTTTAAAACATGGTGAAATTACAAGGGTAAAAATTAAAATTAGATACTTTCAGTTTCAGCAAATATAAAAGCATCTTTAGGTTAGCTCTGTGTAACACTTCAGTAAGGCTAATCCAAACGGTCTTGATTTTAACAAAGCAGAAAAAAATTAGTAGGAAGAACACACTATGCTAAAGATGGAATAATGCCAAAGGTGCATTTTTTTAAAGCAAACTGAAGAAAAAGAAAATTTAAGTTTTGAATGTAAAAAAAACAAAAACAAAAAAACAAAGAAATACAACTATTTCAAAATCCAACAAACTTGTTACAGACAACACTGCACTGAAGTCATTTATAACCTTTGTTTCTGTTGTTACTGCTGTTGTCTGTTTTCTTTTGAGAGAGGGTTTCTCTGTGTGACAGCCCTGGCTGTCCTGGAACTCCCACTGTAAACCAGGCTGGCCTCAAACTCAGAGAGATCCACCTGTCTCTGTCTCTCGAGTGCTGGGATAAAAGGCGTGTGCCACCACACCAGGCATAACCTTTGTTTCTATACCCATAATCACTCTGCATTTCTTCAGAGTGCAACAAAAAGACCTCTGTGGACTGGCCTGTGCTTCAGCCTTGAATGCAAGGTTTTGTTGCATCCTTCTCTCTTTATCTAATTTTGAAAAGAAATAAAAAGTTGAATATTTATCCTATTTTAGACCCTTTCTCCTCTGATTTCATAATGGTTATCAGAAATCCCAGAATATTTTACAGAAAAGCAGGTTCATCCTCTGAACAAAATGACATTGTAAGAAGACTTAAGATTATCCTTTTGTTCCCAGAGACCTCTGGAAGTAGAAGAGGGTTCTTCTATGCAGTCCAGTGTAGTCTGAATCATTCAGCAAGGCTTACTGAAGACTCTGACTTAACTAATCAGCTACCCTTCCCGTTGTCTTTTTACCCGGCTCAGGAGCTGTAGTGACCCTGGCACTGCTGATGTAGGAACCAAATGGAAGTGAGTACTGACAAGAATGAACAGTCTCACAACAAAAGTTGATATTAAATAAATCAGGGAAGCAGCTTGGCTATTTAAGGTGGGGAGTGGATAAAGGAAATGTAAGGTGTTATGTGATGTCAGAAGTGAATTTAGGGCAAGATTTTTTAGTAAAAAAAAAAAACAAAAAAACAGAAGGGAGGGTAGCTGTTACAAAAATAGCAACTCTACAGGGCAGAGAGTAGCTTTACTGCTTGCTCATTTATTTTAGTCACATTTTAAGAATGGGCTATGATGATAGTAAATAATGAAAATGTTCATAATAACAGTAATAATAGTAATTTTTAAAAGAAAAAAGTATCAATATGCTAATTAGATCAAGCTTGCCAATGACTATTCCAAATGAGCTGTTCTTCCCCAATAAAAAAGAATCTCAATTGTCAGTTGAGGAGAGTTGATGATGGAGTACCTGCCTAGCATGTGTGGGGGCCTGGTTTCAACCCTCAGCGTGCCTAAGAAAGTAAAAAACAAAACAAAACAACCTATAAAATTTAAGTATATAACAGATTACAAGCCAAATGTCTAGTTTCTCACTAAGTCTCAACCTTTAGCTACTCAATTATAAAATATCAACACACTAGGATAGAAGGGAACACAGAAGACAAAATTAATTATTTAATAAACAATACATGAGAAATGACTATAATGTAAAACTTCCAATACATATTACTTAACTTTGACTCCACCCCAAAACATAATTATTTTATCTCCCAGCAACTAACAAATTTATCATATAAATGCAGTATTATTTTAAATTCTTATAATTAATGTCTCCATTCTCACTGATTTCTAATACATATCTGTGATCTGATCATGTGAGACATGAAGTCTACAATATCTTCTTAATCCTAAGAGATTAATAATGAACTCAAGGACTGTCTGCTTTTTCAGAAGACCCAGGTTTGATTCCCAGCACCTACAGTGCAGCTCCCAACTTCTGATTCCAGTCCCAAGGAACCTGATCCTCTCTTCTAGCCTCATTGGTGCCAGAAAAAAACGCCCATACACAAAACAAAATCATAATGAAGTCAAATGCCTTCATATCTATAATACTTGCTTGTGATTTATTTTGATTCGCATGTACAAGACCCTGGGGTTCAAATTCCCAGTGACACACAATAAACAAATTAAACCACAGAATTACCTCTGTTTTAAAAAAGAGGCATGTAAGTAAAATTAAGAAAACTAGGAGAAAGAAGGGTTACATGGGTTGATTCTCTTTCTCAGAGGAAGTGTGTCTAAGGAACCCTAGGCCTACTTCACAGGAGATCCTTATCAGCCAGCAGCAGTCTGTGCTCTCTCCATATGCAAGGGACATTGCAGTATGCTGACCACAACACCTGCGCATTACTTCTGAACAAAACAGGGATACAGATAAATTCATAAAAACACTAAACACTGCTAAGACTATCTGAGAGGAAAAAAATGGATCAATAGCCAATTCCTATATATCTACTTAATTGTTGGAATGAGTAAAGAAGGCTAGAACCTGCTCAAGAAACAATTTAGTAACCAGAAACCCAGGGACTCAGCAGCCTGAGGTCTGTACACAGCTTTACAATGGTCTTTTTTTGTCTTATTTGCAGTGGACTAAAGCAACGCTTTTTTCTTTCTACAACTAAGCAAAATTCTGGATTTTATGGAAAGTTTTTGTTTTGTTTTGTTCTTGTTAGATTATTTTTAACATGATAAACCTGTGAGGAAAAAAGAGACCATCAAAATTAGGCAGTTACTTTCTCTTCACTATTCAATCAGCTGTTCAAAATTAAGCCAACTTGAAGACATTTATTTCAATGTAGCAATATCCAATAAAAGAAACTAAACATGTCACTATGCAATTTCCAAAAACAGATAGATATTAAGATAAAAATTGAAACACTTGTTGAGCTGGCCCAGAAGTATACTAGAGGAATGTCATCATAAAAGATTAACACTGAAAAAATATATAGTTCTTAAACTTCAGAAATAAAGACCTGATTCTCTGTATGGTTGGGCAAAAAACCTGTCACTTATAATGTAAAAAAAAAAAACAAAACCATTACATTCCAAAGGGCAGAACCAAAAGGCAGAGCTACTTCCTAATTCTGTAAGTTACTCAAGAGAAAAGAACCGAATCTAATAACTGTGTGCCCGGCCCAACTGTTTAAATACACAACAACTATGGAGGACATCACTGTGTCCATGAACTGTTTTGATAAAACTACTACCAGACAGGCTTTAGCTAACCAAAATTTGACTAAGGCAATTACAGCAATTAGACAGCTGATGAATAATAAAATTAAAACAACAATGTAGATTAGAAAACAGCATTACAATTGTTCTGACACTGTAACTGACACAGATCTGAATGGAAAAAGTCTCCCAAAAAGTGCAGGCAGCAGGGCAGGGTAAAAACACACTCACTGTCTGGTTCAGCTGCACTGGAATAATCTAATGTTCTATAAAGAAACTCAAACTGCTTAAAAAACATTCCTAATACGGAAAAACTGTGACCCAGATGTTTTCACTGGTGAAATATCAATGCCATGGGTTTTTTTTTCTTTCTAGTTTAGTGTGTTTATGTGTTTTGCCTTCATGTTTGTCTGTGCATCACTTAAATTCCAGGAGGCCAGAAAATGGCATTGGATCCCCTGGAACTGGAGTTACAGACAATTGTGAGCTGCCATGTGGGTGCTGGGAATCAAACTGGGGTCCTCTAGAAGAGTGCCCGGTGCTTTTATCCACTGAGCTATCTCGCCCGAGTTACGCCATTTTTATATAAACTTCCAAATAATAAAGAGGCACATTTTCAAGTTATTATATGTGGCCAACTTTATTAGACAAAACTGTATTTTAAAATACTTTATGAGATTATATTTGTTACAAATAAATAAATGACTCTGCTAGAGCAGCTGGCCGGTGAGGTTCTGGGGTGCCCATGTCTCTATCGCCCCAGCACTGGAATTACAGGAATAAGCCAGCATGTCCATCTTTTTATATGGGTACTGGGAATCTAAGCCCAGGACTTCACAATTGTACAGTACTTTAGCCACTGCATAATCTCCCCAGCTCCTTGGTAGACAGCTCTGAAAATTGCGGTTTTGATTCTTTTTTGTATCAGGCTGAACATGAACATGTTCACAAGTACAGAACAGACTCCCTCTATGCTCCTTCATCTGAGATCACGTCTCTGACCATCCTAGTTATTTCAGTAATTTTAAAAAACAAAAAAAGTAGAAAGTAATCGCCATGGTTTCTAATATCCTGAATCATCAATCTGTTCTTTTTATATTTTAAATGTGTTTGACACATCACTCCTATAACTTGTTACATAATGCAGACAATTTTGCCTTTCCAGTTTAAAGAAAAAATACTTAATTTAATACCAATACTATTATGATGGGACGATCTATGGGCCAAGAACTAGAAAGGCATAAAACTCAGTATTTTATCTAATACATAATTATATATAATATCTAAGTCTCAGCTTGGTTTTCTGTAAAGAAATTGTTGACTTATATGATCACCTGGTAGTTGGTAACTCAACATCTCCCTCCACTTTAATACAGAAACAATAACAAAAAACAAAACAAAACAAAACCCCAAAAACAAACTGAAAACACCTTCCAAAATAAACGACTTAACAAAACAGTGGCTAGGGGTGGTAGCCTGGAAACAATCAGATACTGGGTGTCTGTCCCCAGAGAATTTCCCAAACAGAAGCTGCCGCTGAAGGGCTGTGTCATGTTTCTGTCAGAGTTAAAATCTAAGTCCTGCCCAGGTAGAGCCCTTCCGGGCTGCTCCTTTAACACAGTGAGCCAGAGGTAAGCCAGTCCTCGAACAAGACACCAACAGTCCTCTGTGTCATCCAAGAGACTACAAAAGCCCTCATGCACTGAACACAAAATTATTAAAATTGCTCCTCTAAATACCTGACAGAAGCAAACAGAGTAAAAGGACAGCATTACCATAAATCTAAAATGTTTTATTAACAGGACCTCTCATATATTTATTATATCAATCAAGAACAGATGAGATTTTTCTAAATAACAAAGAATTTATAAAAACATCCTTTTTGGCTTATATCCATATCTGGCAATTAGAAAAAGAACAAGACTACACAAATATAGAATATTACCACAGCTCTACTCTTTGCAATTTGGGAAAATCCTTAAAATATATTTTAACCATCTTCAAGGCATCTCTTACCAACTCAACATTACAGATGAACAACTTTTAAACTATACTGTCATGTTTTAAAACCTAGACAGCAGTGATTTTATTTTGCAATGTGGTACTTTAATAAAGAAAGAATCACATTCTACAATAAACTGAGCAGAAACCCCTCCACTCGACAGTGAATATTCACTAATGCAGGTTTATCTTGTTTATGATCCCAAATGAGTTCATTTCCTAAGATCTAATTATTTGCCTTATCAAGAAATAGAATAGTAAAAGACTAGTTTAAAAGTTTTATTATTACTTTGATAACTCTGATTTTATATTACCAAAAATGGACCAAAAATAGTCCTTTTCACAGCCATGTGGTCACAGATCTCAGTACCTTCCTTCTCCCCTCATACCTATTGTATCTGGGAGGTCTAGTAGTTCATTGTGCTGCAGGTCAAGGTTGGTTATCTGGGTGCAGTTTCCAATCTCCTTTGGAAGGTGTTCAAGTTGATTGTGAGCTACATCCAGGGTAATGAGGTTACATAATTCACCTGTAAATTGATCAACACAATAACAGGCATTAAAGAATATATATATCAGGTAATTCTTGTAAGCAAGGGAGTACATTTATGATTTCTAAGTTCAACTTCTTCAAAATAGTAAATTATCTACTGAAGACACTCATGCTGTGGAAAGTTCAGCTCAAGCACAGAATCCCAAACTATTATTTCAATAACTGACAGTTGATGAAATCAAAATGCTGCTCCTAAACTAATGCATGACCACTTTATGTTGTCTGTTCTTGGTGCTGTCTTTTGGTCCTAAGCATTAAGCCCAAGGCTGCATCCATACTAAGCATGCACTCTTGTCACTGAGCTACATACAAACATACAAACCACCCTCCAGCTAAGCCTGTGTTATACAATTCCTTTTAAGCAGATATTTTGACCACAAATACAAATATATTCTAAGATTTTTCAAAAACCAACTAATTTTATTAACCAAATTCACTACATACTAGAGACATCTTCTACATCAGTATGTGTGCTTTCAAAATGCATGTTCCAACAGTCTATAAATGGCTAAATCAGTATTTCAAATAAAAATTCCTTCTCAATTTAATAGAAAATGAAGGGTTTTTTCCTCTACCCTTTCTAGGTTAGAAAGAAATACACTGAGAATTCAGATTTCTCCTAACGGTGTGTTAAGACCTTTTTCTATTTTAACAGATTTGTTGGTTTGCACATGATATTTTTGTTTGTTTGTTTGTTTGTTTGTTTGACACAGGGTTTCTCTATGTAGCCCTGGTTGTCCTGGAGCTTGCTATGTACAGCAAGCTGGCCTAAAACTCAGAGATCCGCCTACCTCTGAATAGTGAGAGACAAGAGGTTGGAGATACTGAAAAAAAGTAAAACTATCAAAGATTAAAGAGCATGGGGCAAATTGCTAATTGACACATTTATAGACAAAGGCAACAAAACATCAAAGTCTGATTTCATCAAAAGATTCTATCAAGAGAGGAAAAAGAGACCAACTGAGAGAAGCCATTTACAGGTTGTGGATTTGATACAGAATACATATATATTTGGAATACATTAAAAAAAAAAAAAAAAAAAAACACTATAAAACACCTTTCTCAGTCCCCAAAGAAGCCAATTTAAAAACTGGCTCAGGCTGAGTACAGTATCACAAGATCTCACATGTAGGAGACTAAGACAGAAGAAAGTCTGTCAATTTAAAGCCAGCCTCCAGTTTATTCAAAAAATAAAAAATAAAAAGGTTTAAAGGTATTGTTTAGGTTTTTGAATGACATTACATACATGGCCAATAAGCATAGGTAAAAGTAGTGAACATATCATCTAAATATCAGATAATTAAAAGAGATCCAATTTATTACTTTATCTATTAGGATACCTATTACTGGAAAACAGAAAATGCTGCGGTGCATGTACAAAAACTAGAACTTTGGGTTCAGCTGACTGGAATAAGAACTGGTATTTCTGTGGCAACCAGTAGAGTAGCTTCTTTTAAAACTAGGAACATCAATATACAGAATTCTAACTCTGGGAATTCTAGACTACAAACCAGAAAACTGGAAGCAGGGACTAACTAAAAATTACAGCAAACACCTGTAGAACAGCGCTCACAGAAGCATTATCCATTAACTGTCAAAGAGTATAACATCAACTGTCCAGAAGTCAATGAATAAGCAAATGTTGTATGTATTAATAATAAATATTCTATAGCTTTACAGAAAAGTAGAATTCTGATACGTGCTAAAACTGATTAAGTTTGAAAAAATATACTAAGTGAAATAAGTCATATACAAAGGGCTATAAACAATATGATCCTACTTAATGAGGTACTTAGTACTTAGACTAATCCTATTTCTAGATGGAAAGTAGAATAGTGGTTACTGGGCTCAGAGAGAACTAGGTTTAGAGGAGGGTAGGAGTGGCAGGTTAATGGGCACACAGTCTTATTCTCAGATGATGAGAAGGTTCTGTAGCCAGATAATGATGATAAGCTGGACAATATGAATACACTTAATACCACTAACCCTCCAAATAAATTCTGCGTCACATCTACTTTGTAACAATATAAAATATATGGTCAACCTAAAAGCCAGATTCATTTTTCCATTAGATAAGAAAAGTCTCAAGGCAGCCATCATCTTGGGGGTAGGAGGGTACCTAGGCAAGTACAATGAATAAATGAATATGCATCAAAAAGACAAGAATCTACATCAATAAAATTAAAGAGAATAGAGATAAGTCAACTTACGTAAATGCTAGTTGTTTAGAAAAAAACTAATATTGATAATACTTGTAAAATTGAAATGATAAAAAAAGAGAAAGAGAAAACATATACTACAAATATTAACAATGAATAAGAGAGTATATTCTACAAGCCTTGGTTTTGGGGGGTTTTGAGATAAACCTTGCCCTGTAGTCCAAGATGATCTTGAACTTGTACTCCTATGATTTGCAGGCTCCCAAATGGTGAGACTATAAGAATGTATCAGCACACTCAGCCCAGTTCTTACAGTTTTGTTATTTTTATTGTTGGTGTTGCTATTGTTTCTGGTGGGGGGACACAGTCTTGCTATTTATACCTAAATAGCCCAGAGCTCACCATGTAGACCAGGTTATCCTCAATTTGTGACAATCCTTCTGCCTTTGTCTCCCAAGTGCTGAGATTACAGCCCAGCCTACTATGTTTAAAATAATCATGAATCATGAATTCAAAAATTTAGGCTATACAGGACAATTCCTTTGTAAAAAAATATAACTACCAGAACCCAACAAATATGAAGCTTCAATGAGATACTCTATACATTAAATACATATAACTAAGAAGTTCTCCCTCTGAAAACTGTAGGCACAAATGGTTTCTCTGGAGACTCACATCAAGTGCTTAGACAAGAATTAACTAACTCTTATGTCTCTCTCACAAAAAGGTGCAAAGGGGGAAGCATTTTCCAATTGGGCATTTTATGAGTCTAGCATTACTGTAATATCAAACAGTCAAAGCCAGTACACAAAAGGAACCTATAGACTAACTGTCAACGCCCTCTTTATATAACATCACGCACACTATGTACAGGTGACACTTAGAGACATAACGTAAGAATCACCAATTGCACATATACAATACAGGTTCTGTGTTTGAAAAATTAATTGTAATTCACCACATCAATAGTTCTAAACACAAATTATTTGATGACTGATGTCAGTACTTGACAAAATTAAAAATATTTTAATGTTAAAAAAATCCTAATAAGGAACAGAGAGGAAATTTGTACATTAATTTAGCTCTGATTTTTCATTCTGATACATAAAAGAAACTTGAAGTCAACATTCCTGTCCTCACAATACTAACTAAAAGGCTGTGAATGGACAACTCCTGTTACACTCTTCAGAGACTTGAGGACAAAGGGCAAATTCATGATCTAAAAGCTACAGAGTAATGTGAATTCTGAGATTCAGTTTACCAGACATAAAAGCTGTCCCTTAGGAGGGCCCGCTCAAAGGTAAGCGCTGCTGCAGACTGTGGATGCTGCAGACTGTGGATACCGATGAGATGACCGAGGAGCCTGCAAGAGTGAAGCCTCATAAGAACAGCCCTTCTCTCTACAGGCCTCAGGGAGAGGCCTCAGGCAGGCTCTCAGAGCAAAGTCAGCAGAAAATGAGTGATTTCACCTAAGCATTTAAAGCCACAGAAAATCTAAGACAACCCCCCACCCCACAATCTATTGGGTTAAATTTACACTAACAGCTGCTCTGCTTGTTTTGGTACAGTGGGCAGACTTCAGATGAGTCTTTTAATAAATACCATATGGCTATCTGAGGGCTCCCCTCTATACACCTATACTCACACACACAATCGTGAGGACTGTATTATAGGATGCCAAAAGTCATTGTCACATTAGGACTTTAGCAACATATTCTGTCATTTGCTGCAGTAATAAAATTCTCATGTTGTCAATACCTGCTCGTTCTAATACACAGAAGAAACAGACTGAGCAATAGATGTACTCAGGCAGAAGTACAGCTTAGCTACTTTGCTACATCTGTCTGATTATTAACACTTTGGTAAAATAAGTGGTCAATATTAGTACATATGACTTAATTAGATCTTAGAAAATTAAGGCTTCTTTGAATGAGAGAGAATTGACCCAGGAATATTATTGTTCCTGAATGTACAGACAGAATTATGCATGAACCCTTCATAAATACATAACTCAAAGATTCTGAACAGCTCTGCTTTAAAGGAACATGATAATGCAACAAGGGAACTTTATTCTTCTAACATGGTAGGAATTACCCGGATTCCTCCTACCCCCAAAACGTACTTCCTGTGTATCTTAGTAAGTATGTGTGTGTGTGTATGTATGTATGTGTGTGTGTATGTATGTGTATGTATATGTATGTGTGTATGTATGTGTGTATATATATGTACATATCTATGTGTGTATGTGCACGTATGTGTGTATATGTATGTGTGCATGTGTGTATATTTATGTATGTATATGTATGTATGTATACAAATATAAACAGCTTTTATTGAATAGCTTATCACTTTAAATCTATAGAATTATGTAAATGTTTTTGACTAATTTTTCTTATGAAAGAAAAGAAAAAATCTACCTACAGAAGAACCAAACTAAGTACTGCATTATATTTTTCTTCAGAAACCATGCAAAGACAACAGTAGAGTGAAATACTAAAATACAGGCAGGGCGGGGGGGGAATCATCCACCTATAAAGGTCTCTTACCAATAAAACTACCCTTCAAAAGTAATGGAGAAACAAAGACTTGTAGGACTAACAAAAATTGAGGATACCTGTACTCACTAGACCTGATTTACAAGAAATACTAAAATAAATTCAGGGGAAAAAAAAAGAAAATAATATATACAGGAACTTAATCAACATAAAGAAGGTAGCAAAGAAAGAACACAGCTAACTTTTTTTAAGCTCATAATTAATATAATAGGTATCAGTTGATGAAAACCTTAATAGCAGTAAGAGAGTCTCCGTTCATGAGAAATGGAAGCGTTTTAAGGCAGAACAGCAGAACCGGCACACACTTGCTATAAGGCGTCCGCTCTCACCACAGAGTGGACAGTGCTCACTGCAAGCAGACTAATACTAACCTAATGTGCTAAACTCTACAACAAGCAAGCAACACCCCTCAAAAGGAAAGACCATCGAGAGCCTGCACGCCTGCAATCCCAGCACTTTAAATGTGGTCAGAAACCTAAGGCTATTATTAACCAAGAGAAAACTACAACAGCTAGAGCAATTTCATGCAAAGCATACTTCAAAACAAAGTAAATTATCAGGGATATAGGAAAATATCACATAATGCTAAATGAATAGGTCAATTCTTTTGTCATGTTTTAGAGTCCTTTAGTGTTCAGCAATAATCATAATAGCCATTCTAACATTTGGTGAATGGTTCTCAATCTGAAGCACCATTTTCTCCCTTCTCAACTAGTATCACTCTCCAAGACCCAGGCTCTCTCCTCCAGATCTCCTCCGAAACAGCACAAGTCTAAGCAGCAGCCAGGAGCAGCTGAAAAGTCCTCCTTTCCTCCCCTCTCCTGGTCCTCCCCCTCCTTCTCCCTGGGGACAACTCTTGGAAGGCAGGAATATACAGATAGGTACACCTCTTTTCCACATCTTTTACAGTGCTTAGTGCAAAGCATCATTTTAACTTTTTGTTTTCATTCCTTCCCCACTTTGACACAAAGTCTCTTTATGAGGTTCATATAAGATTCAAATTCTCCATCCCCTGACCCTGCCTCCCAAGTGCTGGGACTATAGGCACAAACCACCACTGATGGCTTGTCACTATCTTTTGTAACAGTAAATGCTTAAAAGTTGTTTCAACTCCAACTAAAATAAATTTCCACTAATATAAAGGAAGGTGCACACCAAATCTAAAAGGGACAGGGCAACTAAATACAGCAAGTTAGATCAAGGAATATGGTTAACTTTGGAGCAGCTGTGATTCAATAGAAGCTAATTACTATTTTGTAATATTTCTCAAACTCAGCAAGCAGTGTGCCATTTTAAACTAGACTACTTTTTTGTTGGTGTAGAAGGCTCTCCCCTGTATGTAAACAGCACCCCTATAATTATGCCATCAGCCACTTCCCAATGAGTCTCAACACTAGGATGAAATAAGCACACGCAAACTAGCTTTCACTTACACTCAATGGCCCTGGCTGGCTTCTGCACTTTGATAGTTCATTTTGTCACTGAACAGTATCCCACTACCGACCAACAGTTTATCCATTTATTTCAGTTGCTTCTTATTCTTAGCAATAAAGATGCTAATTAAAACATTCATGTGTAAGTTTTAATATGAACATAAATTTTAACTCACTTAGGTATATACTTGGAAGCACACATGGCTAATTATTATGATGACATCATTTAACTTTGTAGTGCATGAATAACTGCCATCTAAATAGTCAAACCATTTTGCATTCCTATTAACAATAGGTAAGAATCGTCAGCTAAATTAGAGATTACCAGTGTTTTTGATTTTTGACATACTGATGTATGCAGTGCTTACGATTTTAGAGTGGATCTCATAGGATATAAGGTGGTTTTATTAAGGGGAGCTAGTGATGTGATGGTGTTCGTTCTCAAAAAGCTTAAACATCTACTGTGGCAAATTATGAATGGAACATTAGAAGAACACACGTGTAACATATACACATAATTATGAGTAAAGAGAAAAGCAAATCTGGCTGAGTGGATTTTAAAAGACTAGAATATACAAAATGAGCAAAAACTACCCTGAGAGCACAAGAAAAAGTAGTAAAAGAAGGTAGGGGGAAAATCGCAGGCTCAGCAACTTCATTGTTATTTGCTAAGTTTAATAGAAACAAGCCCATATTTGTTTTAACTGCTATTTAGAAACCACCAAAGAAAACCCAAAGGATTAAATGTTGGGGTTTCATATTGTTGGTCAGGTAGGAATGCAGATACGCATCCTCTAACTTTATACAAGAGAATAATAATGCCAACAGAAGAGGTCAGTCACACAAAAAAGGACATATACACACATATATGTATGTACATACATATATAACATATACTTCCTCCCTATAAAATCAAGTCAAATGAATGTACTTCTGTAGAAATCCATATGCTGCATTATCTCCATGGGCACAGCGGCAGGAGGTAATGATGGAGACCAGCGTCAGTGGCTGGAGCTGGGGCTCTGTTTAGCTGGGACACTGACTACATGCTTTGCAAACCTTTGTTGCACTGTATGTTAATGGCAGGTACAAGCTTCTGTAAATATTCTTCGATAAAAAGATAAACAAAAGCATTATCTCAATTCTTTGCTTTGAACATTTAATCTAAACTATGACAGAAAAACTGCATGAAGGTTTGGTTTGTAAAACTTGCAAAAATGGAACAATCTTCAACATACTTTAGTGAAAACATATTTTATTCTACAGCATATTTTATTCTATAAAAGTTTTCTAAAGTATAATTTTATAATTTTAAAGTATAATTTTATAGTTTTATAAAGTATAAAGTATAATTGTATTTCAATTTTTTAAAAATACTTTTGTCTCTAGAGAAGAATTACAAAATGTTTTCTACATTTTCTAAGCATGACATTGACTAGACAATAAAATATGCCAGACACATCTCTTCCCAAAGGTGACTGTAACGTAAATGACAGTTTATGATACAGACAGTGTTAACATCCAGACAATGGTGATGTGATTCTTGCTGTCCGAGGGAATACCACCTGGGATGTAGACTCACGCTCATCAAGCAGAAAGGAAAAGTGAGGAGGAGAAGTCCTACTTTCTCCCCTGTGGGAGCAGCAGCTCCTTTAAAGCACTAGCTGCTTTAACACTCAGGTCCTGAGACCTGGCAGATCCCCCAGGCATCCAATGTTTCTTAATACTCTTTGACTTTAATATAATTAAAACAACACACACACACCACCTACCCACTCACCCACCCACCCCACACACATTTACACATGACCATTCAAGTAACAAGTTTAATGACTATTATAGACTAATGCATATTTCTAAAACTTAACAGAAGATAAATTACTATTACCTGGGCATTAATTCAAACAATCATGCATTCTCTTTTCTGGGTTCCACACTGGACACTGAAGAAACAGGCTACAATACAGTGCATCAAATAGGAGTTCCTTTGAAACTGGAAATTAGTAAGACTATATATAAATTATTAAAGGGTGCTAAAGAGGACCTGTACCCAAATTGGCCCTTAATTGCTTGCTTATAAAATTCAAAGTGGAGACCTGGAAAGGGGGAAACATTTGAAATGTAAATAAAGTATAAAAAAATAAAAATTAAAAAAAAAATGTCAGCATTAAGAGCCATTCTTCTGGATCTTCAAGGCCACTCATGGTAAAGATTTCTTCAGGTTTGTTTGCTTTTATCTAGGATCTTTCTGTGCAGCCCCAGGTGGGCCTCAAACCCTTAAGCCCAAGATCTCCTGAGGGTTTGGAATTGTATGATATGCCAACACAACCAACTAGTTAATGATCTTTAACTTTATGACTTCACTAAGTTGTTTTTTAAAGAAAAACTTATTGTGTACCTACTGGAAGTCAGCAGTAAAGAAAGCTAGTCTCCATATTCAGAAACTTACACTAGAGAGAGCATGGGAACAGGATTCAAAAGAATAGGATGTAACTGCTATAAAAATAAAATGGGGCAAAGAAATGGAAAGAAAATGTAAATGATGAGGGCAGTCAGGATGAAAAATGAAATAAGCATGTGCACGCCAGAGCTGAAGGCATGGGTGGGGAATAAGGGGGAAACCTGGCATGTACTAAATATCAACTAAGGAATATGAACCATTTTGACCAAATAGTGAAGTAAAAATTAAGGCTTTGAAACAGATGATTAGAAAATTGTTCCAAAAGCCCATTTTCTCATAGATCTGAAATGGATGTTCTGCAGGAAGGTGGGAAACCTTAAGAGTCTAGGGTAAGTCATTCCAACTAGGTAGCAATCAACACAGTACTTACTGTAAGAGCTACTGGGGGAGGTAGAAAGAACTCAACCCCTAAAATCACAGAACTTTAACAAGATTTCTAAAACAGCCCACAGTGGCTCCTCCTTCAGGATAAATACATATACCGATTAAATAATTACCCCCTTCCTTTGAGTAGACTAACCTGCAAAATATGTTAAACATGACATGTGACATCTGTGATTACACTACAAATGACTGTGGCTTCCACCTTGCTATACTCTTCTGATTTCTTAAAGCTGTCATCCTTGATGAAGCAAGGTCCCATTGTCAGCCGACCCTGACGATGACATTTTGAACTTAGGTGTGTAACCTTTTTCAGGTGAGCCTTCAGATACCACCCAAAACCTTGGCTCTCAGCCTGATGAGAGACCCTGGGAAAAACAATCTTGACTTAGAAGTCCACTGAAAACAGTTCTAACTGATGAACAAATTATCACTGTTTTAAGAGTTATGCCTTGTTACATAAGAGATAATTAATATAGGAATTACGTAAAATCCTCATTCTTTATTATGACATTTCTCATAGATATGCTTGTGGAAAATAATCTCATCAAAAGCCAGAGTTCTATTAGTCTGAGAAGCAAGAAGACAAGGTTCAGAGTTATTAAAGCAACTGGAACTGCAGTAGCAGAAAGGAAAAAAATTACAAAGAGTGAAGTCCCAAATCTGCGGTACATAAAAAATAAGTATGTGTGAGAGGAGATTATGAGGAGCCTAGAAAGGAAACAGTAGTTTGAAAGCAAAAAGAGCAGATCAGACTCACTATGGTACCAAACAGTTCAGAACTTTAGCCCTGCCAAATTAGAAGGATTAGGAAACAAGAGTATCAAAAGAGCTATATAACAGAGGAGAGGGAAAAATAACCACAGCTTAAGAATACAGGATATTCACTAGGTTTTTAAGGGCACAATCAAACAAAACCCCTAAGAGCTGAATATAAATCTCTACAAGATTACAATGACTTGAAGGAAATTTAACTACGGAGCAAACAAACTGTTAACACTTACGAGAGGGTGATAAGAGAATTCATCCATAATCACACATAATCCATTCAAACCATCCAATCAGCAATGACTTGATGCCAGTCTGAACCACAATGGCTAAACTGAGCTAGAAAACGAACACACATATAATAAAATGGTTCCTAGGGCAGCAGACAAGAGCTAAACATATGCTCTCCAAGACCAAGGAAAACTATGAATCTTCTGTTTGTCAAGTTACTGCCCAAAAGTGATACAAGTTACACAACAAGCAGGAAAGGACTAGTCAAGACAGACTGAAGTGCCTACGAGCTGCTTTAAGGCAGAGTGTGAGACAATCGCAAATGAGGAATGGTAGCAAAGAGCCAATAAAAAGCAACCCAATAATTCCCAATAGTAGTGACGCAAGGCTGAGAATAGTCTAAATATCTGCCATTTAGAAGAGCCCTCATACAATACAGTCTATTTGGAAGAGTCCTGAGAAAACCATATTGGAAATAACTTAGATCTAAAAAAAAGAACAATTGTAACCAAAGCTTAAAAGGAAAACACAAAGAATCAAACTGATTCTGAACTGAACTGTATGCCAAAACTGTATGTCCAGTATTAGCTAAAGTAATTCAACAAAATCTAGATCCAAAAATGCTGTAACAATGCTGTGACATTCAATGTAACCCAGCACCCAAATACAGAAAGTATGATCTCTGATGAAGAAAAGAAACTAAAGCAAGAAATGATAGAACAAGAATACTAAAAATGAGTTTCCCTAAGAAAAAATGAGTCCCACAAGACAAAAAGAAAATATGGAACAAAAATTTCACCCAAATGTAATACACATTAAAAAAAAAAAAATTTGAAATATTGATTAAATAGGATCAACCAACAAGTAGACTTAGAGAAACAAAGCAATCTGACAAACAAACCTTCACTGCCCACCACTTTAAAGACTGTCTGTGGGCTCCTCTAAGCAAGTGCTTGTTTAAGAAGGGACATGAACAGCAAGGACTGCATCCCTGTCACTGGGTAACATGCTCTAAGGGTATGATTGATGTCTCCCTCCCACTTACTTCAGGCAACACAGAAACCGGCAATCCTAATGCTTCTCTGGCTCACATACTGTATCTATTTCTCTTATTATCTCTTTGAACAATGAGGAGAGCTTCTCTCCTCCAGGTATTTATTGTTTGGTAAAAGACTGACAATCTGGAACAGCTAACTTCCTACTCTCTAAATTTCTTACTGATCTCCAGTTCTTGTAAAGTTATTTATTGGCATTTGTTTAAAAATACTCAAATGAAATTTTTAATAAATAATGTCTAGATCCATAAAAGCAATTCTATTGCTCCTGGAAAAACTAAAAGAATTTTAAAACTTTTAGGGATTAAAGCTTACTATTTAAGGTTAATACTGAAAACAATACTAAAATATTATTATAACACCAGAATATTAAAAAATGATACTAAAATACTAAAAATGTTGAAATATAAAATACCAAAATAGTGGGAAAAAAGTAAATACTGGGTTTCAAATAAATTCTATTCAAGCCATATGTATTACTATATTATTATTATTATTATTATTATTATTATTATTATTATTATTTTGGTGGCAAGCCAAGCTTAACTGCTGAGCCATCTGTCCAGCCCTCAAGCCATATATATAAAGGCCTAACATTTACCATCTAAGCAATTCAAAGAAAAATTGCACAACAGAAACAGTTCATCTATACTACATTCATTCAATTTTTAAAAGCCACTGATTCTGTTTATTTTGTATTATGAATAGATAATTGATTATATATTTATTGCATATGATTACATACCAATTGACTTAGATAAACTATAACACTGCCAAGTATTATGAACTGACTGTTTTCAATAAATGTTATATCAAACAGATAAAAAAAATATTACTGACTTTACTTTCTCACATATCTATGTGAAGGCTGTTGGGGTGGGGTGTGGTGGGGTGGGGTGGGGTGGGGGGTAGGGGGGGTGTGGGGGGGTGTGGTTTGGGAGTAGGGAAGATGGAGGCCAAAGGACAACTTTGGGTGTTATTTCTCCTCAAGTGCCACCCACCCTGTCTTCTTTAAGGCAGGATTTCTCACTGGGACCTGTTTGGCTAGGCAGGCTGCTCAATAGGCCCTGGAGATCTACACATCTTTGCCTCCTCAGCACTGAAATTACAAGCCAGGCTACCACACCTTTTTATAGGAGTACTCACTGATGGCCGACTCCTCAGCCCTATGAGAATTGTTTTTAAATGAGGGAAATGATCTGGGTCTTAAAGTGTACCCTTTAACAATTAAATTGTTCTATTAGCAAAAAAAGTTCTTTTGACAATCAAATTCATATGAAATTGTATACTAATATGTAACATTTTACTGAATACAAAAATACTTTTATAAGCATTCTAATTCAACTGTTTTTAGAGAATAATTTTTTGAAAATTTTAATTTAACTAATTACTTTAAAAAATTCTAAATCAAACACGTTTAATGAGAGAAAAGAAATCATAACACAAAGATGGGTTTCTCTCTGGTTTCAAAGCATAATAATCATGGACTTCCCAGAAAAATGAAATCTTGTAAAATTTCACATCCAGAGCACCCTCAACCGAACCAATTATTCAACCCGACACCTAACTCTGACTTCCACCTCAACATACCTCCAGTAAATGATGGTTCAAAACCCTGTTTTTAACCGGGAACTCAAAGCAATCAATGAGAAAGTTACAGGAACAGCTAGTATTTCCTATTTCTCTCTGGAAACAGGAGTTCTTGACTACTTTTGTACAATAAAGAGTTCATTTCAAGATTAAAAATGAGAAGTGTCAGGTCCAAAGGAAACTCAGGATAAATGGCTGTGGTGCCTAGTAGTATACAAAAGCAACTGCTGACCTCCAGGCTCACTCAGTGCCTGTGGCTCATCTTAGTTCTTCTCACCCTGCCCCCTACCTTCAACTGCTCCAGATCATGTGCTTCCTTCCTCTTCCCCAGTCTCTCAGTCTACTTCTGCTTGGTTTTGAGATAAGGTCTACTATGTGGCCCAGGTTGGCCTCAACCTCCAATAGGCAATGCCTCCTAGATGACAAGTTCACAGATATATACCACCACGCCCAGAAAAAAATGTATTTACTCCTAAGAGAGAAAACTTGTGAATTAGTCAAACTGTGGGGACCCCATAAAACACAAACACCAAACAATGAGGGTGTAGATAGAAAATGTTTTATATTCTAGAGAAAAATCAGTATTTCTTTTCCCAAAAGACTAAATGAACTTCTGTCGACAATGAGCCCTAGTGCATATGCAGAAATCAAATTCTGACTGTAGCCAGTACTAAAGCGAGTCACTCAGCAGCTACTTTCCTACAGGAGACATGGAGTGAAGCATTTCCACCCACTGATTTTTTTTTTTTTTTGAGGCTATTTTAATAGCCCAAGACTGAGTCATCTCGTGTATGCACATTACATGAGAAAATCTATATGGAATTGTCTAAATATATTTAAGAAAAAAATTACTTTTTTTTCTTTTTTATTATTATGGCATTTTAGTTTGGCAGATGTACTCTCTGAATACTGACCACTTTTCTCTGTCCTTATCAACCCTGCCCAGCCTCCCCTTTCCCACAAATCTCTCTCATGCAGCTTTGTCTATTTGGTTTGCTTTGTGACCCAAAAAGAATACCCAGGGCTATCTGTGTGGCCATGGCTTTGGAACTAGCCACTGGAGTCTGGTGGATGGAGCAGAGGGCTCACAACAAAGACAGTGATCTCTCCTTTCCCAGGATCTGCTGGAGCCCTGTGAACCCCACCGGCTCCCTTGACTAACTGTTGGCAGTACTGGTCTTGTGTGGAACCAGTGCAGGAAACTGTAGTTGATGTTAGTTACAGCAGCTGTATCCAACCCAGGGGATGGCTTTTTTGGAACCCATCACCTTGTCTTATGGTTCTTACAGACTTCCGGACCCCACTTCTATTATGTTCACTGAGCTTTAAGAAGGGTGGTAGAGTGATTTGTTTAGGGGTGGGCCTACCATTAGTGGCTTGTTTTCTGTATCCTGGGCAACCACGAGTTCCTGTAGGCTCCTGTGGTAGTTTGAATAAGAATGATCTCCAGGGGCTAAGATTTAAATGTTTAGTCACCAGGGAACTTTGGTCACTATTTGAAAGAATTAGGAGGAGGTGTGGCTTTGTTGAGAGAAGTAGAGGTGGGCTGTTAGGGTTCAGAAGCTTGTGTCAAGCCCAGAGTGTGTCTCTTCCTACTGCCTTTGGATCTAGATGTACAACTCTTAGCTGCCATGCTGAGATGCCATGGTCATGGTGTCTCTTCACTGCACTAGAACACTGGCTAAGACAGTGTTCATTGTAAGGACACACTTCTCCGTAAGGCTGGAAGCCGCTGAAGACAGTAAGTGAGTAGAGTGAAATATAATAGAACATATCTCAAACTTAACTGAAGCTGCAAAACCTAGTATGCAAGTTTCCTGTATCATCCACTATAAGGCAATCCTTCAGTCAAGAAAAAATTCATCTGTGGTTACTTATAAGCAAACAGGCTGCTTATAACAACATGAAAAACGCTGATGTTCCCAAATCCATTATTTATTTTGATATTTTAAAAATCTCATCAAAAGAGGTCAAAGACATTATCTTTTCAAATTTCTCAAAAACTGTTAATGAGTTAATATATCCCAAATGGTTCAGATATACCACAATTTTAAAAAAATGTCTAAAAATTTATTCCAAAAAGATCAGAGAGTTGATTTCTTTTTATTGATCTGTTTGCACAGCTATGTTCCTTTCCTCCCATACCATTTTAAGTTCCTCCTTTGTTTCAGTATAATACATAAGACTAGAGTGAAATGTATCACACTGCCAGCAGCAATGTATGTGTGTATGTATTATAGGTCTCTCTTCTGCCTTTCTGTGTTGGATTTTGTTTGCTTGTTGCTGTTGTTTCTGAGGCTGTGCTGGTCAGGATGCACCCAAACCTTGGGCTCCAGCAACCATCCTAGAATGGGGCTTCCTGGGTACTGCACCCAGGTGTACACCACTGTACCAGCTGCTAGACTTTATTTTTAACAAATATATAAGGACTTTCAAAAATGGTGGGTGATGTGTTTATAAAAAGATAAAGAGAAAGGGGGGCTATGTTCTATGGAGATGTGGTGAGGTGTGGGGTAAGGGGTGCCTCAGTGGGCCCATGCCAAGGCATCCCTTCCCCCTTAGGGACCAGTCACACTATGGTATAGGATAGAATAGAGTTTATTCAGGGCATGGGGAGGGGAATTAAGAGAGTAGCAGAGACAGAGAAAGGCAGAGAAAGAAGTAGAGGAGTAAAGGAGTAGAGGCTGGCCATGAGCACATGGAGAGAGGGGGAAAAGGGTTTGGGAAGAGAGGGGGCAAGGGGTGAGGGGACAGCAAGGGGACAGAAGGGAAGAGCAAGAGAGGGAGGAGGGGGCAAGCAGCCCCTTTTATAGTGGGTCATGTCTACCTGGCTGTTGCCAGGTAACTGTGGGGTGGAGTTTAGACAGAATGCTAACAGGGGCAAAACTACTTTCCCATGGCAGTGTTCTTTTCACAAGGCTGTAATGTGACAGCTGACTGTGGTAATCAGGTGGAAAATGATATTAATTTAAATAAACATTTTTCATACAAAGAGAGAGTCAGAATAGGAAAGTTGACACAACATAGCTAGCATAAAATATATCTATAAAGATACTTAATAAAAACATGTATTAAAATAACAACTTAAAAGCTAGGCAAACCTCATTTAAATTCTCCAATGAAAAAGCAGATTCAGTTGTCTAATAAAAGTCTAATTATATCTATTTTGAAACTCACTTAATCTCTTATCTACTCATATTTAATAAACTGTAAATAAGAAAAAATATAGAAATGTTTTCCAACAGTTGAGAAGTTTCTGCTATGGAAAGAACTCAAGGAAGTTACTTAGCTAACAAATACTAGAAAAACAACCCTAGGTCCTCTCACCAATTTCAGCAGGTAGCTGTTTGATTTTGTTCTCTCGGATGCTGAGCATGCTGAGCTTCGGCAGGTTTTTGATGTCCTTTTCCACAGTAGTTATGCGATTAAAGCGAAGATACAGAGTGGTGAGAGAGTCTAGCCTATACACCACTGGAGGAATTTCTCTCAGTTTATTATGCCGTAAATCAAGCATCCGCAGCTTCTTCAAGTTATCAAGAGAGTCAGGCAAACTGGTGAGTGAATTCTCACTGAGAGCCAGCGTCATAAGATTGACTAGACAGCCCACCTCTGCTGGGAGGGACTGCAGTTTGTTACTGTATAAATAAAGTTCTGTGAGTTGAGTCAACTCTTTGACTGATGGTGGCAGTATATGTATAGACCTCTTGGATAAGTCCAGGCGCATTGAGTTCTCCTCCCGGCATTTGTTAAGCTCCTTAATTACCTCGGCATTGCTGGACTTTTTTCTAGTCCCGGGTGCTGGATTTGGCCGTTTGATGGTATTGTCGACAGAAAAAGCCACACCTGGTTGGGCAGCACTGGACTCTTTCTTTCCATCTTTGGCATCTTTCCCTTTGGTTTTAGGTTCTTTTTCTTTGCTTTCTTTCCCAAAACCTCCAGAGGCTTTTGCCTCTTTTTCTCTTTCCTTGGCAGATGGTACTTTGGGATCTTTCTCTTTAGAGTCTTTTTCTTTTCCTAAACTACTGCTCATGGTGACTCAAGCTTAACTAAAACTCTACATTAACTCCTTTGATTTGCCAGCAATACAGATCAAAGATGAAGAGACAAAGATCCTACACAGTCAAAAGAGTGTTGGCATGAAGAAGGAATGAGCTTGGAGTAGCATCCATCTGTTACATGTTGGCTCTAAAGCACTGTGCTCATTTCTGAGAACTCATTTCAACTGGGAAAAATGGTGCTGTCAGTTCATTAGAATTCCTGAAATACAACACAGACAGGGGTAAATTACCTTAAGTTATAATATACATTACGTAAAGTCTCTCAAAACAATCATTATAGAATTTGTCATTTTCCTTATACTGTATACATTATTCTATTCCCCTCTATCATGAAACATCCATTGCAAACTACAAAAGCTGTAGAGCACATCAGGCCTTTCACAGAACTTGTAATCTCATAGGAAAATGTTAAAAAAAAAAAAAAAAAAAAAGTCCAAGTTAACTATGTACAAAGTTTTGAGAGCTCAGAAGTAAGCAAAATCAAAACAGCTAAAAATTAAGCACTTTCTATTAACAAATGCTATTCCAATGACCTTAAAGTATTTGTTCATTTAATATATGTAAATAATCCTTTTAGGAATAAATCGTTTCCAAAGAAGCTAGGTTACAAGGAGAGCTCAAGGGAGGACATGGGAATCTCACTAGAGAAGTTCCCGTGGATGCATGCGTGGGGGTAGAGGGAACAGGGCAAGGGAGGCAGGGAACAGGAGGGAGCAGGTGGCAGGAGGACTGAGTGAGAAAATACTAAGACAGACAATTGAAATGGGGATGGGGGGCACTTCTGGGACAATCTAGAAGCCTAAGGCAATGGAACTCCCAGGAATCTAGGAAGGTGACCCTAGCTAAGACTCCAACAGGGGATAAGAAGCCTGAATCAGCCATCTCCTATAACCAGGCAAGACTTCCAATGGAGAGATTATGACACCAACACCCACAAAACCTTCAACCTACTATTTGTCCTGCCTACAAGATATGTAGGTATAACGATGGAACAGAAGTTGAGGGAATGGCCAACCAATGACTGGTCCAGCTTGAGACCCATGCCATGAGGGAGAGCCCACCCCTGACACTTAATGATATTCTGCTATACTTGCAGACAGGAGCTTAGCATAACTCTCATCAGAGATGGAAACAGATGCCGAGTCCCCATGGCCAAATATTAGATGGAGCTCTGGGAATCTTATGGAAGATGGGGAGGAAGGATTGTAGGGCCCATAGGGGCCCAGAGACTGAAGTAACAGTCAGGGAGCATGCATGGCACTGATCTAGGTCTCCTACACATATGTAACAGTTCCGCAGCTTAGTCTTCATGTGGGACTGATGACAGCTGCGGCAGGGCTGCTTGCTGCCTGCCTTTGAGACCCATTTCCCTTATAGAAGACGTGCCTAGTCCTATTGCAGCTTGATATGCCAAGGCTGGTTGATATCTACAGGAGGCCTCCCCTTTTCTGAAGAGAAAAGGAGAAGGAATGGATGGGAGGAGTGGGGTAGGGGGCACTGCATTGGGGTGTAAGATAAATAAATAGATTAATTAATTAAAAGAAAAAAAGGAATTCTTATCCCCTAATTTATACAGGTAGACACAAAAGTACATAAATATTTTATTTCCAGTATTTTAACTAGCTAGCCCTTTAATCTTTAGATACTAACAGAATCATGAATTCAAATTAGAGGGCTGGAGAGATGGCTCAGCGGTTAACAGCATATATTGCTCTTCCAGAGAACCAAAGTTCAATTCCTAGCACCCACATAAGGTAGCTTACAACTGCCTGTAACCCCAGCTCTAGGAGGTTCTCATAGCTCTGACCTTTGTGGGCATTTGTACTCATGTACAGATGCCCCAACCCCATACACATAAAATACCAAAAAAAAAAAAAGTTTGAAAGAATCGAAATTAAAGCCGGGCAGTGGTGATGCACGCCTTTAATCCCAGCACTTGGGAGGCAGAGGCAGGCGGATTTCTGAGTTCAAGGCCAGCCTAGTCTACAGAGTGAGTTCCAGGACAGCCAAGGCTACACAGAGAAATCCTGTCTCGAAAAACCAAAAAAAAGAAAAGAAAAAAAAAAAAAAAAAGAAAGAATCCAAATTAAGTAGTGCATATCCATAGGCTAGACTTAACAAACACACTGAATCTGCTTTACCTACGTGACTAACTGAATGGCTTTAAGTAACAGGAAAGATCTCAAAGCTGACACTGACTAAGGAGCAGAACAAGTACAAAATGAATACAGTGAAACTTGTAAAGGGAAAAGGCACATCGTTCAGGAGACTTATAATAAACATAGTAATTGATTCTGATGTACAGAAATATAAGAACTACCTTTGAAAAACAGTAACAAAAAGTAATCTCTGTGGATATTTATATTTTAAGAACTAGAAACAACTAATGGCACAAGATTCACTAAAGTACAAAGGAGCCTGATGAGATAGCTCAGTGGATAAAGTACTTGTCATCATCATATACACAGGAGTTCAATATGCAACAACCATGTGAAAGAGGCAAGATGGCGCACATTTGTAATCCCAGTACTAAGGAAGTGACCTCTAAGACTTGTTAGTCAGCCAACCTCGGCCATGCATGCATGTGCACACAGGTACACACGCACGCACGCACGCACGCACGTACAGTTTACTGGTGAAATGATAGGCAAAGAATTCACAAAGACAGAACAAACTCTATGGATGAATCAGTTCATCTCAAATATTTTGTAGTTTAAAATAATTTGTATTTTGTGACTAATTCTTTATTGCTGGTAATAGTTTTGGTACTACTATTTAAAACACCATATATCACCCTCTCCCAGCAACAGAGAGCATTCAGCAGAGGAATAGACTACAGAAAGATTCTGTCAATATATTTAGTATTCCCAGGTATAACTTTTAGTAATTCATGCATAAAAACAAAATCAAAACGTGTGCTCAGAGGACTTAACTGTTACCTGGGATTAGTCTTAGGATGGCACCTGCAGGGCAGAGCAGAGTACCAATGGTACTCAGAAAACTAAGCAAGCCAATGGCCACAAAGGGGCAAGGACATTTGTTCTGAACCAAACAGGTTAATTCTCTGAGAAAACTGAAGATTTATATAAAAATTCGTTTCTCAAGATGTTCATGACACAATCTAAAATTTCTTATACCAAGAACTAAGAAAATACTAATTCTAAAGAGAAAAGATGACCAGATCTCAAAAGATCCTGTTGAATAATTTGATAAGAATAAAACACTTCAGGTAAAACAAAATAAAAATGCTACAACAAATAAACACTCTTGAAATCAAACGTATTAAACATCCCAGAACAAAGATACAAAAAGAAATAATCTGAAAAATTTACAACTAAAAATTATAATAAAAACTGTAAAATTTGCCAGTGGTCAATATAAGAACAGAGTTTACAGAAAGCTCAGTGAAATCTCAACAAAGATTTCTAAAACTCAACACTTTTTTAAATTTAATTTTTTTACTTATTCACTTTACATCCATCCTGCTTACTGCCACCCTCCCAGCTACTCCCTCCCAAAATCCTTCCCCATTCCCCCTCCCCTCTCCTCTGTAAAACCCAACATGTAACAGAAGCTCAAGCAGTGTATGAAAACAAGACCCAAGGCAAAGAGAAAGAATGCGGGGGCTAAAAACCACACTTGAAAAGATGGCTGATAAATCTGCTGAGAGAAAATAAGGAGCAAACGCTCTCCAGACCAAGGAAACTCAAAGAAATCTATGCATGATCATGAAAATGGCATTTATTGGCCAATACAAACCTACAGTCTTAACAATGACTTGAGCACAAGTAAACTTTTCAACAGAAATCACACTGGCCAAAAAGAAGTGTAATTTTTTTTTCCCCAAGTATTAAAAGACCTAAAACCAGGATTACTTACTCAGAGAAACAGCCTCTGGAAATGTAAATAAACTGAAGACACGGTAAGATGAAGCAAAATGAAGATTAATTATAGACTACAACTTACACCATAAGAAATGAAAGAAACCAACAGGTAGGCTACCCACAGACCTTCTCCACTCTCTGTTCTCTTACACCAAATTCTCAGGGTTGCTCCTAAAGTGCAACAGAACACCAGCTGCAGCCTCCCCACCCACCCGCCCCCACTACCCAGTCCACATCTATGTGGATCCCACAGACCACCCCCAGTCTGGCCTCCCCTCCCCATCTCATTGCTGTGTCCTGGCCCCCAAATCGGGCTGACAGTCCCTGCTTAACCACAGACTATGCCTTCCAGATAACCAGGCAGGCTGCCTGCTGACTTTCTTCACTTGCTCTGTTGTTCCATATCTAATTCTCAGGGTTGTCCCTAACACTACAACAGACCATCTCCCTCACACCTCCCCTTCCCACAGCCTCTAACACTAGCAAGAATTCCCCTTGAACACACCACCTAAACAGGTCAATAAAACAGGCAACACACAGACAACACGCTCTCTGAAAATCCAGAGAGCTGACAAAAACCAAGGAACAAAACAACCAACCAACCAAGACAAACCCAGAAATCAGCACCTCCTAGACCTATAACCACACCAAACCCACATGCCTAAATACCAGCAAAAGAACACAATAACAGCCAGAACAATATGTCTCCACTAGAGTCCTGCTATCCTTCCATAGCAAGTCCTGAATATTCAAACATAGCTGAAGCACAAGAAAAAGAACCAACTTAAAACCAACTATATGAAGATGACAGAGGTCCTTAAAGAGGAAATGAATAAATCCCCCTAAATAAATCCAGGAAAATGCAAACAATTGGAGGAAATAAATAGATCCATTAAAGAAAGCTGGGGGGGTGGGGGGCACTTGAAGGAAACAAATAAAATTGTTGAAGATCTAAAAATGGAAATAGAAGCAATAAAGAAAATGTGATTCTGGAAATGAAAAATTTAGTAATTCAAACAAGAGCTACAGAAGCAAACTTCACCAACAGAATACAAGAGATGCAAAAAAGAATCTCAAGCATTGAAGATACTATAGAAGAAATGGATATATAGGTCAAAGAAAATGTTAGATCAAAAGAATTCCTGACACAAAATACCCAGGAAATCTGGGACACTATGAAAGGACCAAACATATGTATAATAGGAGTAGAGGAAGAAAAAACTCAGCTCAAAAGCCCAGAAAATATTTTCAACAGTCATAGAAGAAAATTTTCCTAAACTAAATGAAGTACATAGCTATAAAGGCACAAAAGGCATACATACAAAATACCAAATAGATTGGACCAGAAAAGAAAGTCCACTCACCATATAATAATAAATACACTAAACCTATGGAACAAAGAAAGATTAAAAGTTATGAGGGAGAAAGATCAAATAAAATATAAAGGCAGACCTTTTAAATTTACATCTGAATTCTCAATGGAGACTCTAGAAGCCAAAAAAGTTTGGACAGATGTGCTACAGACTCTAAAAGATCACAAATGCCAGCCCAGATTACTATACCCAGCAAAAGGTTCAATTACCATAGATGGAGAAATGAGTTATTTTGTGATAAAATCAAATTTAAAAAATATCTACCTACAAATCCAGCGTGTACACATAAACACACACACACACAACCAACAACAACAACAACAACAACAACAAGAACTAACTATCATTGAGTGTTGATATCTCTCTGTATCAATGACCTCAATTCCCCCAACAAAATAATACAGATTAACAGAATGGATGTGAAAACAGGATCCATCCTTCTGCTGAATACAAGAAACACACCTCAACATCAAGGATAGCCATTCACTCAGGGTAAAGACTTGGAGAAAGATATTCTGAGCAAATGGACCTAAGAAGCAAGCTGGTGTATGCATTTTAATATCTAACAAAATTGACTTCAAACCAAAATTAACTGAAAGAGATGGGGATAGACATTATATACTCAAAGGAAAAATCCAACAAGATGACAATTTCAATTCTTAACATCTATACCTCCAAAACAAGGGCACCTACTTTGTAAAAGAAATATTACTACAGCTTAAATCACATATTAACTTTCACACACTAATCCTGGGAGACGTCAATACTCTCACCAATGGACAGACCATTAGGAAAAAACTAAAAAGAGAAATGCTGGAGCTAAATGAAGTTATAAACCAAAAGAACCTAAAAAAATATTTTCAGAACATTCCACCCAAACAGAATATAAACGAGATATATAAATATATAAGAATATAAATTCTTCTCAGCACCGCATGAACTTTCTCCAAAACTGACCACATACTCAGGCACAAAGCAAATCTTAAGAGATATAAGAAAACTGAAATAATGCTCTGCATCCTACGAGACAACCATGGATTAAAGATAGATAACAACAACAGCAGAAACAACAGAAAGCTTACAAATTCACAGAAACTCAACAACTCTCTACGAAATGAAATATAGGTCAAAACAGAAATAAATTAAAGTCATTCCAGAATTCAATGAAAAGGAATACACAACATACTCAAACCTATGGGACACAATGAAAACAGTGCTAAGAGGAAAAGTTCATAGCACTAAGTACCAACATAAAAAATGGAGAGATCTCATACCAGCAACTTCACAGCACATCTGAAAATTCTAGAACAAAAAGAAGCAAACACAAGAGTAGACAGCATTAAATAATCAAATTGAGGGTTGAAATCAATGAAATAGAAACAAAGAACAATACATGAATCAATGAACAAAATGTTGGATCTTTAAGAAAAATAAACATGACAGACAAACCCTTACCCAAACTAAAAGATGGAGAAAGAAAATTCACACTAACAAATTAAAAATGAGAAGGGGTGCGATGGCTATTCCAGGTTGTCAACGTGACTATATCTGGAATGAACTACAATCTAGAAATGGGGGCGTAACTGTGATCCAGATATTGAGGTACAGTGGCTATGAAAAGCTTAGGCCCAGACAAGGTGGTACATGCCTTTAATTCCAGGAGACAGAGGCAAACAGATCTCTTGAGTTCAAGGCCAGCCTGGGACAGAGTAAATTCCACATAAAGAACACCTGAGGTCTAGGCATGGTGGTACATATCTTTAATCTGGACCAGGCCTTCTGCTGGAGGCCTACATAAGGACAATGGAAGAAGGAAGGCTTCCTTCTTCAACTTTCCAGCACACCTGTGGGAACCTCCTCCTTCAGGATTCCAGCTTATACAGAAGACCTGCTCAAACACCTAGCCTCAAGGGACTGAGCAACAAAGCTGCCCATTGTTGGGGTAATTGGACTGCAGACTGTAAATCTTCAAATCTGTAAATCCTCTGGCAGAGGATGAGAGTAGGTGCAGAGACCCACAACCATACATTATGCAAACAGAGTCTAATTGGTGGTCTCCATTGGGTTTCTCCCCTTGGAGCTCAGGGAAGAGGCAGAAGAAAGGTTGTAAGAGTCAGAGGGGATTGAAGACACCAGGAAAACACGGCCCACTGAATCCACTAAGTGGGGCTCACATGAGTCTGCACCAAGTTCTCTGCATATATGTTATGGCTGTTAGCTTGTTGTTTTTTGTAGGACTCCTTACAGTTGGAGCAGGTATGTCTCTCTAGCTCTTTGGCCTGATCTTGGAACTCTTTTCCTCTTATTGGGTTCCCTGTTCACCTTTCATCTGAGGCTTTGCCTTTCAATTCAAAAATAAATTTAAATTAAAAAAAAATTTTTTTAAATGGAGAATATAGATAAAGTTGCAATGTTTTTCTTCTTCAGTTTTATAAATTATGTTTGACTGTTGAAATTATGTTTAACTGTTTAAAGCAAGGATGGATGTTAATACACGAACAGTAATAGTCAAGATGACAGTATCATAAAGTGAAAACAAAAAGACTTAGCCTATGCTAAATATACTCTACTAACACCAGTAAAATTCTGACACAAGAATAACAAAATTTTAAGATACAGTAAGTCACAAATTATGAGGAGGCGCTGACAATATAAAGGCAATATAAAATGAGTACACATAAAATAAAATCCTTAAGACAATGTTCAAGTAATCCATAAGGCAGCAGAGAATATGAAAAATAAAGTAAGAGAATACAAAGCCAGCACATTTAAATCCAAGTACAACAACAAAGTTAACTCTAAGGAGTTCCAACATAACAATACGCAATTAAAAAGACAGGATGATTTTAAAGTACCATAAATAATCTATAAAAACAGTCAATACAGTCATACAGGGCAGTTATAAATTAGAATTACAGCCCAAAGGACTAACCTTACACTTGGTACCACAAACAGGGCCAGGAACCTGTGACTGGATAGGTCACAGAAGAGAATCTACTACTAGTTTTCAGAAGGGACACAGGGGCACACTGCCTATTAAATATGCTTTTTATTATACCAAAAGATTAGTGTAGCTCTCACCCCTGATCAGACTTCTTTTGGCAGTAGATGATGGTTAATATAGAGTCACAACTATTCACTATGCACAGAACAAATGCCAGTAGAGTACCCAACCCTAAATGAGACATCTAAATCATATCCTCTATATCCCTGCTAGACTCAGGGAAGATTAAAGCTGAGAGAGCCCAAATTTGAAGAGCAGGTAATTGGAAGAAGTGAAACAGCATTTTCTGGGCCTGACAGAGCCACTGTCCATGAACTCACAGTGGCTATCGTTGCCTGCACAAGAGCAGCATACACTCAAGCCACTACAAATGGGGAAGGGCTCATGAATCCCCATCCCTAGCTGAGAAACTATTGGCAGTAGATAGCTGAGCAAAATAGAATCAGTTTTTGTCACAGCTATGGCTCCTGGTAGGCTGCCCATGCTCTAGAGGATGTCAATGCACCCATGGACAAACGAGCTGCACTAACTGGACTGTGAGTTATAACAAAAAAAAACAAAAAGACAAAAAGTTGAGAGGGAAAAGTGGGAAGGGTGCTGGAAGAATTGGAGTGGGGAAGGGATACATGTATGAAATTCTCAAAAAATAAATAAAAAAAATTTTTTTAAAAAAGATGATAAAAGATAGCATGGAAATATTAACCAAAGGAAATCTAGAATAAAATAATTAGTATCAAAGTAGCATTACCAGGAACAGAAAGAGAGTTGATATGAAAAGTCGATTCTCCAAGAGAATTACTAAATACATATTCTCAAAATCATATAGCTTCAAAATACATATATTCGTGATAAAAGGCCTGAGCTAGCTTGGTTGGTAAGGTATCTGCTGCCCAGGTATTAGAACTAGAATTCAGATCCACAGTGCCACATAAAAGCTGGGAATGGCAGCACCCATTCTGTGATCTGGGTGCTGGGGCAGATAAGATAGATCCTAGTCAGGCAAAAAGGGTTCAGGTCCAGTGAGAGTCCTTGTCTCAAAACTCAGTGTGGAGAACAACTGAGGAAGCTATCTGATACTGACCACTGGCCTCCACCACACACAGACACACACACACAAAACATATAGGGGAATTTCAACTATCTCAACTACAGAATAGCTATTTAAAAGAAAAAAAAAAACTAACTGGTACTAGGTATTAGAAAATACACATTTATTTCAAGAGCTCATACAATATATATCAAAATAGACTTTATCCTAAAACATAAAGAAACTTTAAATGTTAAAGAACTAAAATCATATAATCTATGTTCTCTAACCATAAGAAATAAGCTTAAAAGCAGTAGCAGAAAAATAAGAAAATTGTTCAAACACACAAAAATAAATACGCTGCTAAATAATCTATGAGTCAAATAGGATTACTAAGTAAAGGTGAAATATATGAAACTCTATAGGATGTAAGCAGCAGCTTAGAGGGAAATATTCATGCCTGTATGATATCAGACTATATAATCCCAGTAATTTAAATTCCCACATCCAGATACTAGGAAAAAGTAAAAGAAATTCAAAGAAAGTAGAACAAAATATGCAAGAAGACACCCATAAAATCAGAAAGTAAAAAAGGATATTTTTAAAAAACCTTGTCCTAAGTCACATATTTTACACAAACTTAACTCAAAATGAATCAAAGACCTAAGTGTAAAAAAAAAAAAAAAAAAAAGTTATAAAACTTCCAGAAGACAACTTAGGAAAAAGTACTTAAAAGAGATGGGGTTGGGCAGTTAAGAGATGACAGCGAAAAGTAAACTCCCAGGAAAGACTATGCCAGTCGAGCACCATGTGTGAAGCATTATTTAAGTGCTGATTACAGACAGTCTTGTTTCCTGCCTTCAAGGTGTCTATATTCATGTAGTGGGAAAAAATTCATGAAACTTCCCATAATGAGAAACCATGCAAGGGCAGAAAACCAAAGAACCGTGAGACAGAAAAGCTAAGTGAAGGAGACTGTTCCCCCGCTCGTGACTGAGGAAGAAAGGGCTTTTACTATGCGGCAAGCCCCACGGGTTTCTTATGGTGCACTACAAAATCATTTCCCCCAATTTCCCTGTGTTCGACAGATTCTGTTTCTTTCTCTTTCTCCTCATCAGCCCCAGCAAGGGTTTTTCAAATTCCTAAATCATACACTAATGTCACATACTGAAACTAAGTTCTTTTACACCTTAAAAGAACTGTTTGGAGCTGTTGCAACCTACAGATTAAACTTTGATGATGGTTTCAGAAATCATGCTTAACCTACTGAACAAATAAACGTGAAAGACAGTGTAAAGAGAACTGCATGTCATCCACTAAACCAGACTGCCACAAATGATTAAACTGTATCATCTTTGAAATCTATCAACGTAAAATAACAAGTCTGTATTTTAAACCAGCCGTTAAATTTGAATTCTTAGCCCCATTTCAGGAAGCACCTATTCTTAAAAAAAAAAAAAAAAAAAATCAGTTAAAATCTTGTCACACTTACTGATTTAACTTTGATCCTCATTGTGACCTCTTATCCTACCCCTCAACTTCTAAAGCCATTGATTCAACTTTCTTTTAAAAACAATGGGTACATTTTTTGGTTTGCATTTTTGTTATGCTAGATATCAAACCTAGGTTTCCCACATACCAGACACTCTACCATTGGCCTACCTACATTCCCAGCCCCCAAAGTTGTTATAAGCATATATTAAAGTACAAATCAAATATGAAATTATAATAAGTATTATATCAAGGCATCCTTCTTCTCCTTTACCTCAAACCACTTTTCTCTAAGTATTATAAAGATAGACATATTCATTTCACTCCTGGTACACTCCCCCTTAAAACTTGGATCCACTTGCTTAAAGTGTTGATATCCATATCTCAATATTCAGTTTTATTCAAGATAATTTTTCTCTTTGTTGCTTATACCAACATTAGACTTAGTTTTCTAGCTGGCTGACAAGTATATTATATAGGTTTAGTATAGTAGACCTTACTGAAAATGCTTGGGACCAGTAGTAGTTCAGACTAACCAATTTTCTGAATTTTGGAAAATCTGCATAAACTTTTCCATTTGAGCATCAAAAGATCTAAAATCTACTCGGAGTGATGGCAATCCACAAAATCAACTTCTACATAGGAAAAGAAGAAAAAGGAAGAGCTGAATGCTACATTAAAAATAATAATTTTAAAATTTTAGCAGAAAGTCACTAGCAACACAACAAAATTGATAAGGAAAAACTACCTTGCTGTGACTAAAGGAAACTTGAGAAACTTCTGGCTTCACCGTCTGCTCACAAACTAAAAGATTAGTGAGTGGGAAAAAGAGACAAGTCGAAAATGGAAACACACTCTCTTCCCACTAGTCATAACTAGAAACACTTGAGGACCAAAACAAAAGGTGACACAGGATCCTTCTAACTTCCAATGGCAAGACATTCAAACCATCAGATATTAAAGCAGCCTCTAATGTAGAGGTAAAACTGTTACTCTAAACTCTCATCAGGTAGAGCTCAATTTTCTTCTAGATTTTCTCATACATTCTGTATTAACTGAACTTCAATGAAATGGCTCATTATATTGAGCATCATTTATTTAAAAGTTCAGACTATAGTTTGCTGACCTACTGAGATGTAAAGCATTCTGTTTTATATTAAAATCTGTATTATATAAGTAAAAATCTTAAAGTAATTGATCAAGCCAGGCATAGTAACGCATGCCTTTAATCCCAAGGGAGGCGGAGGCAGAGGCAGGTAGACACCTATGAGTTTGAGGTCAACCTGGCCTACACAGTGAGTTCTAGGACAGCCAGAACTACATATTAAGACCTTGCCGCAGGGCGGTGGTGGCGCACGCCTTTAATCCCAGCACTTGGGAGGCAGAGCCAGGCGGATTTCTGAGTTCAAGGCCAGTCTGGTCTACAGAGTGAGTTCCAGGACAGCCAGGCCTATACACAGAGAAACCCTGTCTCGAAAAAAACCAAAAAAAAAAAAAAAAAAAAAAAAAAGACCTTGTCTTGACACCTCTACCCCCCAAAAGTAAATAGATCAAGAAAGGAAAAAAGAAGAGTAGCAGAAAGGAAAATATGAACAAAGTGCAATGATATTTTTGCATGAAAATGTCAGTCAAATCCATTTTGTACATTAAAAAAAATTTAAAGGAATAATCAATCGATATACTTTCTCTTGGTTAAAAAAAATAAATAAAGCAGCAATCATATATCAACCTAATGGCAGGTAGAAGAAAAAAAGTACAAACCTATCATCCTTCCAACCATCAATTCACTCATGAAATGTTTACCAGGTACCTATGAGAAAATACTAAATTATATCTGGGGCTTACTGGAAAAGATAAAATTCTTACTTTCAATGATTTTAAATAAGGAAAAGAAACAGACAAGCTACGAAACTGTGAGAACAGAAAACCAGGAAAGCGTGGAGGAGCAGAGTGAGGCTGGAAGCTCACCAGGGCTCACAGGGCTCCTCTGACGTAGGCATCAGCTTCCTGAGTATCAGAGAACCCAGGAAAGCACTGTGGAATCATTGGTAACTCTCCCATAACTTCAACTCAGGGCCCATGACAGGACTGGAAATAGAGGGTGCCGAAGCTTGAAAAGCTTGTTATACAAGTTTCATAATTGGGACTTTCTTTTGCAGACACTATGATTTTCAAAGTATCATCTCCCAACTCTAATGATCATGGGTAAATAAGAGCAAATATATTCCTAAAGTAAAAATGTTGTGTAATCACAGATATACTTTTACATTTATATCTGGTATAATACAAAATTGTTTTTCATATATCAGATGTTCTCCAAGCACCAAAATAGTTAAAGAAAAAATAATCTAATAATAAATTCTCAAATGTTCCATCAATGCCAATCAGTGATCTCCATTTGAGGACCTTAGCAATCCTAGGAACTAACCCAAGAGTGTTAACCAAATGAGTATCTGAGGTAAGGAGTAACCTGGAAAACACGTCAACAGCCCATGCCAAATATAAGAAGGTATGTAATCCAATTGTAGGAATTGGATTTAATGGACAGGATAAACATACAAGAACTATCTTTGCATACTATATATATAATCATCAGCTGCCAACTAGATGAAAAACTTTATAATAATCACCTAGAACCTAATTCCATTTTACCTGTGAGCTTCAGCTATTTTAGAACTTCTTAAATTGTAATAGGTAATGTGTTCATTCCAGAGAAACTACTTTAACTTGAAATGTAAGGTTTATTGACTATCTGACAGTGACTGACAATCACATTAACATTGGAGTTTAAGTCACAAATAAAATGCCTCTGCTCCAGTCTGTACTTAGAGCTACTGGTGGTGATAGACGTGCACTGTTTTGTTCTTCATTATTTTCTAGTGTTGTGCTTGAGCATTCTCATATTAACATAAAAATGTTTCATAGTTCCTTATTATTGTGTCAAAACATCCACATGATTTCACTTGTCAATTAATTAGGTTATTATACTGATTTTTTAAATTATGAGGGTTACATTATAAAAGTTTACTACATACATGGGATATTAGGTTTGATAATAACAGAAAATGGGAATATTTCATGAGCTATTTTAGAAACAAAAATCAAAGAAAGGAATCTTAATAGAAAAGCATGAAGCAGACCCAGAGCTGTGTCTGAGCTCATAGATGAATGGCAGGAGACTACTGCTAGCAGAAAGGAAGCCACTGCCTTGAGAGGAGAGCCACTAGTGAAACATTCATGTTCCTTCCACACCCATGCCCACAGTCTGCCTGATCAATCAGTGGGAAATAAACACCATCATGACAAACACAGTAAAAAGTAAAACTAAGAGGGAACACATCTCAGCACATTAAAGACTCCATTCATAGACAGACCCAAGCCAACGCTATCCTAAATGAAGAAAAGCCCAAAGAAACCCCATGAAAAGCAAGAACAAAATACAGCTAACCACTCTTCCCTTGCCTTTTAGAGTGTGTGTGTGTGTGTGTGTGTGTGTGTGTGTGTGTGTGTGTGCGCGCGCGTGTGTGTGTTGACACTGATAGAAGAAAATTAAAGGGATACAAATAGGAAAAGAAGTCAAATTATTCCCATTTGCAGATGATGATACACAAAATAGCCCAAAGTTTGTACCATCGAATTTCTACAAATGATCAAGACTCACTGGCATGGTGCTGTACACCTTTAATCCCAGCACTCAGGATGCATAGGCAGGAGAATATGTGTGAGTTCTAGGCCAGCCTGTTCTACATAAGTTCCAAAAGAATCAGGCCTATATAGAGACTCAAAACAAACACAAAGAAGATCAATACTTTCAGCAAAGTGGCAGGATACAATATTGTCCTAGACAGCGTTACTATTGCTGTGATCAAACACCAGGACCAAAGGCAAGTTGGGGAGGAAACACTCCCAAGATTATAAAAACACTCCCATTTACAATACTATGAATAAACCTAACGGAAAAGATAGACCTCTACACTGAAAATGTTAAGTCTTGAAGAAAGAAATTGAGAAAGACACTAGAAGATGGGAAGACTTCCCATGCTCATATACCCATAGAAACTGGAGAAATGACCATCCTACCAAAAGCCATTTACAAATTTCATACAAGCCAACAAAAATCTCCATGACACTCTTCGAAAGTAGAAAACAAGAAATCCTAAATTTACATGGAATCACAAAAGACCCCAAATAGGCAAAGCAATCCTGGGGATGACAGCAATTGCTATACCAAATTTCAAGTTATCACAGAGCTACAGTAACAAAAACAGCATGAAACTGGCTCGCACACAGACATACCAGTCTGTGGAATAAAATAGAAAAATATAGTCACCCGAAAGTGAGTACATATAATTAATAGCCATCTCATATTTGATAAAGATGCCAAAAATATATACTGGAAGAAGACAGCATCTTTAACAAATGGTGATGGAAAATCTACATACCCACATGTGGGAGGGTAAAATTAGATCCTATCTATCATTCTGCACAAAAATCAATTCCAAGTAGACCGAGGACCTCAATGTGAAATCTGAAAGTCTGAAAGTGCTGGAAGAAAAAGCAGGCAGTACCTGACAAGATATAAGTGCAAGAAAGGATTTTCTGAACAGGATTCCATTTGCTCAAGAATTAAGGCCAATAGACGGGATCTCTTAAAACTAAAAGGCTTCTTTTTGTATAGCAAACAAAACAATTTAGTGAAGAGGAAGCCCACAGAGTGGAAATTTTTGCCAGCTATAAATTGATGGAGGATTAACATTCAGAATATACAGAGATCTTCAAAAACTAATCAAGAAAATAAACTACTCATCGCAAGTAAAGATGTGCAGAAAAACGGGTGTATAATAGGACATTACAGCTTCTAAGACAAGATGTTTTCCATCTTTATTCCAGCTTTATTTATTGTTACTTTTATTTTTGCTTTGTAGGGAAGTTGCAAGGGCAGAGGGTGGGCATGAAGGGATGGGAAGATGAGTGGGATTGGGGTGCATGGTGGGAAACTCACAAAGGATCAATTAAAAAGTTTTAAAAGAATAAAAATTAAACACACTACCCAATCAAAAAAAAAAAAATGGGCTATGGGTCTGAACAGAGTTCTCAAAAGAAACAATAAAAATAGATAAGTATCTTTTAAAATGTTCGATATCCTTAGCAATGTGGGAAATGCAAATTAAAGCTCCTTCAATGTTTTTATCATACAAAAGTCAGAACAGTGAACATCAAGAAAATAACAACAAATGCTATTGGGGATACAGGAAAAGGAGAAACCCCATTCACTGTTGGTAGGATTTCAAACTGGGATTATCATTATGGAAATCAGTGTGGAGAATTCTCAAAAAGCTAACAATAGATCTACTATTGACCAGTTATACCAAGCTTTGGCATATAGGAGGAACTGGAGTAGGGAGGAGGGGTGGAAATGATGTAAATACAGTAGTCATGCATGAATTTCTCAAGACAAAATTTTAATTAAGAAAAATGAAAGTAGGATGGGATCTTGGTGGTGGGAGAAAAAGAGTTAATGGTGCTTGCTAAGGGATAAGAGAACAACAGGGGTGTAAGAGTGATCACAGTGGGTTACATACATGTATGAAACTGCTAACAAATAACTTTTAAAAGTATATACATAGAGTATAGATAAAAATACTGGTTCTTGTAGAGAAGGTAAACATCTCTGGGTGGATAGATGAAGAAAGGCTCATAAAGAAACATACATGAACTGAGTAAACATACTGGCCAAGAAGCAGCACAGGAGCAGGTGAGCAGAGGTATTACTACCATACAAGCCTGATCACCAGCACACCGTAGGAAAAGAGTACCAGGGCTGTCTCTGACCTCTACGCATGCACCATGGTACACAAGCTTCTATCCACTATCACACATCATGTACACACAATAGTAATGGTGATTCTTAAAGTCAGTTCAGCTACTTGCAACTTGCAAGGAGTAGTGAGAAGGATGTTCACACTAGCATAAAACAGCCATACAGAAAAAAGACGATTCTTTTCAAGTAGATTAGAATGGACTCGGAGAAAGCAGACACATTTGGAGATAAGAGCAACAGAAAGCGGTTGAGATATTGTTATCTCCAACTATACACAGTGGAAGGGCAGAAGCAAATTTATTCGTTGACAGCAAAATGAGAGCTTTTAAAAAAAAGAAGTAAAAAGGAACAGATAAAGACATGAACAAAAGACAAATAAATTTAGCATCTGAGAAGCTCAGGTTATCAACCTGTAATAACAATCTCCTCTAAAACTATAGCTGGGGTTTTTTTTCCCCGAACTGACTTTGGTAATCTATACTTTATTCCTAAATTAATTAAGTTGAGAGGATTTAGAAGGCCAAGTATGGAAAAAAATATATAAAGGACTAACTACACTGTGCAGGTTAAACTGGAGAACAGTTGAAAAGACAGTAAAAGAACAAGGGAACAAGAAATTGGAGCACCAATTGGAAATTAGGTGTACGCCTTATTAAAAGTTTGATGTTCTTTCTGAGAAAGGAACTCATTTGTCTACAATCATATACACACTAACACAGAACAGTTTATAAAAATGATAATCATAATGACATATTATTACATATCTAGCAGAACACCTGAAGTAAACTCAAAATCACAGCCAAATGTTACCTTTAGCTGTGGTCAAGGTACAGTGCAGATACAAGCACTCTAGAACACGCTCTATACTGTACCATGCACACCACATTATCTTACACCATATAACTGCAGCTCTTGACATTTATTCCTATGAAATTAAAACACATTGACACAAAAATCTGTCCACCACTGCTGTTATGAATTTTAATTATGATGGCAAAAACGGGGAATAACCCAAATGTCTTTTAATGAGCAGTTAAACAAGCACTGATATAAGCTATACAAGGGACCACCACAGAGCAAAAAGGAATAAACTACTAATGTATGTGACAACCTGAATCTCAAGGGCATCATGCCTCATAAAAATGCCAATCTCAAAAAAGGGTGGCATACTTTATAGTTCCATTTATAGAACTTTCTTAGCATGATAAAACTATAGAAATGGAGAGCAGAGTAATGGTTCCTAGCAGATGGAACAAGGCAGGAGAGGGAAAATTGGTTTCTGGTAAAAAAAACAATGTGTATCTTGACTGTGGTGGAAGCTAAATGAATGTATATGAGACAAAAATAGGTAAAAATGTACACACACCCAATGAATGCATGGAAGAACATATGCTGTTTTATAATATAATAAATAGTGTTACTAATGTCAATTTTAGGGTTAACACTGACCGTCCGTGTACTATAACTATGTAGGCTGCCAACAATTATGTGAAAAGTCAGGTGATACACTTTTTGTAATTCCCATGAGTCTGCTATTATTTCTAAATAAAAAGCTGGAAGTAGTTCACTGGTACTTACAAACACTACATTAAACTTAAAGGAATTACTTCTGTCAAGTTTTAATGAAGTATTACAGAACATCTTCAATTACCTGATAAGGCTACTGAAACAGTGCTAGCCACTTCCACTTACACACGGGAGGGGCTGGGTATTGGCTTAATAACAAATGGCCAACAACTTCATCAATCATACACGTATGTAATGAAACCTCCATAAGAATCTCTAAACTACAGGGCTTGTAGAATTTCTGGTTTGGTGAATATACCACAGTGCTATAAAGGAATAAAATATTCATACCGTTTTCCTCATATTGCCTAATACATCTGTTCCATTTAACTCTTTCTGGGCTGTACATCCTTTATACTAAACCAGTAATCAAAAATAGAACTTCCCAAGTTCTTCTATGAACCCTTCTAGCAATTAATTTACTTAAAAATGGAGTTTACAGCTAGTTGGCTAGAAGTTTGGGTGCTTAAATTGGAGGCAATATTTTGGCACTGACCCTTTTAACCTATGTGATCTGACATTATTTCCAGGTAGTGTTCAAAAATGAATTGTAAGATTCCTACATGATGCTCAGAAAATAAACTGGAGAAAATCCCTACTACATTGTCAAAACTGCAGTGACTAAGAACAATTCATACACACCTAAAGTTTATAAACACAGAAAGGAAAGAGTAATTAGTGATAAAAATCAATAGAGAAATACCTACAAACACTTCAAGGAAGAAAGTGTGCCCCAAGAATTTATATCCAGACTAACTATAGTTCATGATTAAAACAATTAAAAACTAATAAATATGTAAAAACTAGCCAATATGTAAAAACGGTTAAAAACTAGCAAATATGAAAAACTCAAACTGTTCTTATGAGCTAACCTTCAAAGTTCAGCCAAGCAGTAACCAAGGCAAAAAGACAAGTTGTGAGCATTGCTCTCAAGATTAATAAAAAGTTGTGACTACCAAATACAATGTAAATGCTACAATCCCTGTCAATATTGAATGATCAACAAAAAGTAGGATGAAAGGACTGATATATGCTCACATATTTATGCTAAACTGCTTTATACCTTTAAATATATTTGTTACAGTTTATCAATTATAAAAGACACCATAATATAGATAAGTTTAATATGCTCATTTTAAAATGATTGAAAAAGTATAAGGAAACCAACTACTTCATAAGCCAAAAATATATATTTACCTGGTTAATTGGAGCTGCACAGGAAAAATGCCCCTCCCAGAAGCTATAGGTTAGTAAACAAAGAGCCTAGTGTCATGGGGTTGTTAGTCAGGGGGAGGGTCCTAGAGATCCCCAAAACAATACAGGCTATTGCCATTGCTCTTGGTCACCCACTAAACTTGATGGTAAGATAACATATGATTTTGATTACAGCATATAGAGTATCAAACTGATCTGAAAGCTTCCTCCCTGCTGGATAGCTTTCTCAGTGCTAGAACATGCTTTGCAGGCTACTGGAAGAAAAACGCCACAACTCATACCCTGCTGAAAAATCCTGTGAACTAAAACAATGACCAGCCTGCCTTGATTTGCTCATGAATGCAATAGTGGCATGAACACTACAGGAGTGACCAAGAGATTTTTTAGTCAAGTTTAAGGCCCACTGTACTGGAGGGAACTCATACCTAGAACTATAAACCGGATCAAGAACCCATGGCCTGGGAGCCTACAAACCCTATTATTATTTTATCCAGGGGACATAATATTAAACTGCCATTTAAATACTTATCCTTATATCCAAACTAGTGCAATTCTCACCCTTTCTCAGAGAAGCTTTTTATGCAGCAGATTGTAGTTAGTATAGAGAATCACAACTGGCCAAACTGCACAGAATAGGTGTCTGTGGAGTACTCAGCCCTAAATTGCACTTCTCCCAAACATGGCTCACCCCCACAGAAGAGGGTGTGAAAGACTGTAAGAGCCAGAGAGTAGGGAAGACTGCTACAAAACTGTTTTTTAAGACCTAACAGGATGTCTTACTCACATAATTACAGTAGTTTATGGTTGTTAGAAAAATACCTGCACAAGACTTAACCAGTCAACAGTCCAGCACCAGCAAAAATGTTCAGGAAGCCCTTCACCTACTGGAGGTACTATTGGCAGCTGGTGACTGCTGGGGTAGACAGTCAATCTTCTTCAGCAGTACAGCCAGCCCACAGTAGTACCCACGCTCCAGCGGATGCTGCCCTATGCCCTGCATATTTAGGCATCACTAACTACATTCAGTAAGTGGCAAAAAAAGAAAGAAAAAGAGAAATAACAAAACATAAAATTAGGAGAAAATGTCATGAGAGTCTAGGAAGATTTGTGGAGGAGGAGGGGTCTAAAAACATTGTAATCCCGTGGAATTATCAAAGAATAAAACGAGGGGCTGAAGAGGTAGCTCAGTGGTTAAGAGTACCTGTTGCTCTTCTGAAAGACCTGTCTCAATTCCCAGCACCCTCAGCCATCTGTAACTTCAGGGTCAGGGGATCTAATACCCTCCTTAGGCCTCCATGGGCACCCAGCATACACATGATGCACAAACATACATGTTGGTAAAACACCTATACACATAATTTTTTTTAATTTAGTTTTTAAAAGAAACTAAAACTAAGCAGAAATTTCTAAGTAGGAGAGACTTTACATTTCTTCCTTTGAATATTATGCATTAACTATGTGCTGACTCAGTAAAAACTACTAAAGTGCCTTTAGAAACCTTAAGGAATCTGCTGCTGCACACAGTGCTGGTTTGTAGTTTTTTCTCTGACCACCATGCACAACAGTATATTTCTGTATTTCACAGATTGTATAAATACCAATTCTCAGATGCAAATATATTTCTTCAAACTATAAAAGCTGAGTATTTAATGTATTACTGTGTTAAAAGGAACTTATTACTATGATGTGCACAAAAATAACACAACACTGGAAAATTTAAGGCATTAAAACACAATACAATTATATATTATATAGACATCATATAGTGTCTATATCATACACAGTATAAATGTATGACACATTAGAATTTCACATATGAATGATAAACAGTAAATTCTGGGCCCACTTCATATAGATATATTTCATCCTTTCTTATTGCTGACTATGACTTATGGTGTAGTTACATCGATTTACTCCTGTATCAACCCATGTAAAGGCTGTTTCTAGTTACTTTCTTCATCTATATTTAAAAACTATTTTTACCAGGACAGGTAATGTCATCACTGGCCATAAACCTGCCCTCATTAAAACTGTAAGACACGTGGCTGAAAATTGAACTAAGAACCAACATTTATTTTTAAAAAATTTTATAGGTGGTATTTTGTCTTTCTTCGAAGAGCCCCCATTAATTTATATTCCCAGTCTTTCAAATTATTTATCAACTTGATAAAGAGCTTTTAAATCTATATTATTAATGAACAGATCCTTTCATTCTCCTACTTTTGTAATATTCAGAGAAAATATGTCTAATAGCTACCTTCTACTTAACACATAATGTACTTTTAATTTTCCTGAAATCACCACAGCCTAATCAGAGAGCTTTACATAAAACCTAGACTCTTTCTTTTCATTAAAAACATCAAAATACTTGGGGTTTTCTAGGTCCATCTCTCTCAGTGACAACAGTCAACGGACACAGAAAGCTATCCGGAGTGGTCTCTGACTCATCGACATCATATGGTTTTCTGTGTTCATGCATGTCTATGTAATGTGTCTGGTCTCCTATCATGTGTTCATGCATGTCTATGTAATGTGTCTGGTCTCCTGTCAGAACTGAACGTTAGAGCCCCTAGTTTTCCTTTTAGATTTTTTTTTTAATTTATGTGTCTGCATGACTGTAATGCCAAAACTGTGTGGGTGCCTGCAGAGGCCAGAAGGGGTCAGGCCCTCTAGAACTGGGGCTACAGTGGCTGTGAGCTGACTGACATGGATAACTGTGTGGGTACCTGCAGAGGCCAGAAGGGGTCAGGCCCTCTAGAACTGGGGCTACAGTGGCTGTGAGCTGACTGACATGGATAACTGTGTGGGTGCCTGCAGAGGTCAGAAGGGGTCAGGCCCTCTAGAACTGGGGCTACAGTGGCTGTGAGCTGACTGACACGGATACTGGGAACTGCATTTGGATCCTCTAGAAAGGCAGCAGGTACTGTCAACTACTGAGCTACTCTGCAGACCAGAAGGTCTTCATTTATACTGGGCTACTTCATCACAAAGTGTTTAACAGGATTCTTTGCATGAAAGGGATGTTAATACTCTGTCTTGCATACATTTGTAAGCATTCTCATTTGGGATTTCTGTTTTAATCATTCACAAATATACATGAAATTTTAAGTGTAGGAAAACACCCATCAAATGTTAGTGATATTATCCTTCAATTACAGTTGATTTTTGCTTTAATCTCTATATGAATACTTTGTTGAACATTGTAATAGATTACAATGATCAACACTCCTTTTAAAATTTCTAAACAACAAATAATACCAGCTGTGTTAGAGTAATGTTTTTGTACCCTGTGTAAAGATTATCCTTATAATATCCAAATGCTGATTTTTTTTTTTACTGGCAGAGAGTTGAGTGCAGGCCAGGACTCTGGTATTTTATTTTTATGAAGCATCACCTGTTTGGGTGTTTTATAAACATTCTTATCCATCACCTTCTGATTGGTCAATAAAGGGCTCATCAGTCAATTAGCTGGGCAGAGGAAATCAGAAGAAGGCTGGAGAGAGGAGGCCCAAAGAAAGAAGTAGGAAAAGGACTTTGAGGAAAAGAGGTGGAGAGACCAGGAGGATTCACCAGGAGGATTCACCATGAGGTTGAGATGAGAGAGCAGACATGAGAACACACAGGGACCAGAGGGAGCCAGGCAAGACCAGCTTGGCAAGTAACAGGACACTTGTCTGGTATTAACAGTCTTAGGGGGTTAGAACAGCTCATAACCTGCCCAGCCTAGGCTTACAGGTTATTAATAAACTTAATGTCTTTGTCTCAATTATTTGGAACAGGAACAGATAAGGCTTTATGCTTAGGTTACAGTCTGAAGGTTGGGTATGTTGATTTTTAAATCGACAAAAAAAACAAACAAAGAAAACTTAGAAAGTCTGAATGTATAAAGGAAGAGAGGTTAATATAATAAAGTCTATAGGAATTTTATTAAATTAAATAATTTATCTAATACTTCAAGTCAGTTATATACACTATTTCTACAAGTTTAAAAGTCAAAATAATGGTCTAATTCATAAGTGGACAAATATGTTTAGAGTCATTAACAGTTTAGAAGACAATTTAAACATTAAAATTGTAATCAGCAATTATACCTTTGTGGTGATTTGAATAGGTATGGCCCCCATACACTCATGTGTTTGAATAGTTGGTCCATAGGGAGTGGCACTATTAAGCAGTATGACATTGTTGGAGTAGGTGTGGCCTTGTTAGAGGAAGTGTGTCACTGTGGGGTGGGGCACTCTCCTGCTGCCTGTGGATCAGGATGTAGAACTCTTGGCCCCCCAGCACCCTGTCTGCCTGCACACTGCCGTGTTTCCCACCATGATGACAATGGACTAAACCTCTGAACCTGGAAGCAAGCTCCAATTAAATGTTTTTCCTTGTAAGAGTTGTTATACTCGTGGTCTCTTCACAGCAATAAAGCCCAAACTAAGACAATCTTCATTCAGCTAGTATTTATTGCACTAATCTTTACATATTATGGTTAAGTTCAATGCAAGCAGGTAAGCAATGCAACAATACATCCATAAGCAGAAAGAGCAGCCAATCAACAGAAGCCTCAAAGGAGGGGATCAGGAACGTCTGCCTAAGAGAGAACATTTATGCAGAAATCAACCCCTACAACCACCCTCCAAAAAAGGTAGGAGGTAGCCAGGAATCCTGAACCATCATGATTTCATCTTTCCTTCAATTCCCTCATCTCCACAATTACCAAATCCTATTAATTCTTCTCCAAAAACTTCTGACTTCATCAGTCTCTTTGTATTCCCAAAGCCACTGCCTGCAATGTAGACTCTAATCCTACTCACAATCAGGTATAGGCAATTCTCACCTATAATGGCTTTCTTACCTGCCTTACCATGTCCACCCCCACTCTGTTCTTAACATAATCACTGTAATTAGTGCTCTTTCAAACACTCAAACCTAACAGGTCACTGCTAAGTAAAACAATCAGAGACAGCCCTCAAGATAAATCCGAGAAATTCAGCAGTAATTTGCAGTCCTTTTATGATCTGGCCCCTGCTTACTTTTGCCACAACCCCAGTATTTCCCACTTGACACTGGTCACATGAACATCCTTCACAGAGCACACTGGGGCTTACTATTTCTTGTAATTAATACTTTGCACAAGCTATTTCTTCTGCTAGAAATATATGCAGTCCTTCACTAAGCAAACTCTCTGGGTATCCTAATTATTGAAAAGCCTTTCTGTCATTTTCTTCTGTCCTCCCACTTAAAACAAACAAAAACAACAACAACAACAAAAACAGCTTAGAGGCCTACACCTTTAATCCCAGGTCTTGGAAGGCAGTAACAGAAAGATTTATGTTGAGTTCAAGGCCAGCTGGTCTACAATAGTGAGTTCCAGGACACCCAGGCCTCCCTAGTGAGACCTTTTCTCAAACACTTAATAAAATAATGATAACTATTGTTATAAAAAATGATCTGGCTGGATATGTGCGGCGTTATGATGGGGGGGGAGGTCGGCGGGGATCCTGCGGCTCCAGAAACCACACCAGGCCAATCAGTTCCACGTGGGGGGGGGGGGGTATTGGAAGGGGGGCAAGGTAGCAGCGAGAAGAGAAAGGGAAAAGAGAGAGGAAGATCAAAGGGGTCTTCCATTTATATATGGAGAGTGCTGTAGCCACAAGTAAAGGTTGGCTGTGGGCCAAGTGGATTCTGGGAATATGGTGGCTGTTGCCTTGGCAACAGGTGGGCGGGTCGCACTGTCGCCTGGGTGTGATGTCACAGGTTTGGCGGTCCTGATGCCAACAATAACAATAACAGTAACAACCTACTGTCAGAACACTGAGCACCCTGTATTATCCTTCTCAGGTAAGATTCTTCTATCTAAAGGTAATGAGTAAATAAGAACCAAACTATCTTTTTCAGTTATATCCCAGGAGTTATAACAATACTTACAGTAGTTGTACCTATTGATTAATAATATTCAACTTCAGCTTTGTGATTTTTGGTGGTGGTGATTTTCTGTTTGGGTCTTTTAGGACAAGGGGGGGAGGGGGGGAGAGAGAGAGAGAGAGAGAGAGAGAGAGAGAGAGAGAGAGAGAGAGAGATATCCCAGGATAACTTGGAATTTGCTATCTAACCCAGGCAGGCTATCTTATTCATGACCCTGCTCCCTCAATCTCTAAAGTGTTAGGATTACAGATATGTGCCATAGGTGTGCACCACCACACCTGGCTTTGCTATGTTTTATATACCACACTAGACATCGCACGCACTCCTTACATAAAGAAGCATGAAGTGTTCATATAAAGTGCTTCAAAACATAAGATAGAGATTTACTTGGCATAAATATGCATACAATAAACATTTATTGGATGTGGTTGAATAAACAACACAAACCTTTATCTCATATATACTGTTTTTCTATAGGCTACTTAAAACAACTCTTTCACTCAGATTTTTATATCTGAAACATGGCAGGTGTAATTTTTTTGTTACTGTTTATGAAGATCTAAAAAGTTATTTATTCTTTTAAATAACTTAAGGATAAAAATAAACAATTCTTGATTCCAAGTGACACGGAACTATTTTTCAAGGTAGAGAGTTTAAAAAAGAAATCTTCCCAATCAGAAAGTCAAAGTAGTAGTCAAGAAAATATGTGATAATAGTATATGCTTTAAAAAGCACTGATGTTTTCAAGAGAACTGAAGAAATGCTTCTTTACACAGCTAAGTGAATCTGAGATAAGAATCATTTTCACAGGGATTTAAAAGAATTCCTACCCATGAATGTTTCCTCTACATGTCCATATTAATTAGAATCATGTCAAGAGTACATATACACATTGCCTTCAAATTTACTTTTCCTCCATTCCTTGTTAAGAAAGCATGATAAAATACTAATAGTTTGGCAGACATAGAGATAGGATTGACTTATTTCATATTGCTACAAATATGTGGAAGTTTTTCCAGGAAATTTGCATTACTTTATATATTAACTTAGATTCCAGACACACAGATTTAAAACAAAGCGCTGAAAATTCCTATTTAACAACCCACAACATAAGCCTTAATTGAAAGCACAACTCTCTTGTACAATTCTAATTTACCACGAATATAAATTGTAAAGTTCCCCAGCAGAGTCTCAACATCAGATACTTTAATCAAACTATCTAAAAAGTCTTCATACCACAGAAACACTACAAAAAAGATTTACTTATAAATTATGTTTAAACTGTCTTTCTTGCCAAGACAACCTAAGTATTCCCAAATTTTCCCTGTATGAACTAGAAGTACATTTAAAATATTGGTTATTAATGGGGCTCAGAAGACATGACCCACACATAACTTTTGGAGGCCAGTGTTTGCCACACAAAATGAATTTCCACTGGCATATTTTCATCAGATTACTCTGAGGACTGACAAGTTTTCAGTATCAGAAGAGATTCTTGTTTATTTGGAGTGCTGGAGACTGAACTATTTGCTTTGTGCATGCTGAACAAGCTTTCTAACACTGAGTTAAAGACCAAGCCCTTTCTCATGGAACTAATACCTGGCTTTAATTACCAACAAGGCTGTCATTGCTAGCAATCCCTCCATTCACACACCTCTAACACAAACCCTTCCACCTCCAGAAACCCACAACCTCTTTTCCTTTCTATAGTCTACATATATTCCATATACAAAGATGCTAAATTGTCTTTAATCATCTGGTCTGTCTTTGTACTTTGTAAGATACCTGTCTTATGTAATTAAATTTGGTTTTTCTCTTGTTAATCTGACTATGCCAATTTATTTCATAAACCAACCAAGAACCCAGAGGGTAGATGAATGTAAAACAAGAGAAATAAAATGTAATTACTATTTTATTACACATGCTAAGGTCACTATAAAACCCAATGAATCTTTCAGTACTTTTAAGCTATTAAATTACATTTAGTGTTTCAACTGTATATGGATAAACCCACAGTCCTTCATTTTGTCAATGAGTGTGTAAATTCCTCCCCAAAACTTTAAGTACCATAAACAGCAAGGTCAGAGCATATGGTCTTCAAAGTATATAACTTATATGTAATGTGCCATGGTTATAAAACAAATGGCCTTTCAGTCAGACTTTAAAAGAAGATTTGTATGTTCAACTATTTTATTTGCCTACTATCCTAACAACAAGGTTTCAATGTAACTTTTCTTTAAAAAAAAACAAAAAAGATATATATGAATGTCTTGCCATATGTATGTGCACCATATACATGCCTGGTGCCCACAAGTCAGAAGAGGGTATAGGATCCTTAGGCACTGGAGTTAAAGATGGCTGTGAACTATCATATGAGAGCTGAGAACCAAACCCCAGTCTGCAGCAAGAGCAGCCATTGTGCTCTCAACTGCTGAGCTTTCTTCAGTCCAATGGTTAATATAACATACATGACACTTTTTAGGTTTGAAAAATATCTGTGTATTTCCAAATATTTCAAAGCCAAACCGCTCACATAAGATCAAAAGAACATCCAACAGCCATGACTAACTTAACGAGGTTAAAAAGATTTTCTCTCATCAAAAGATACTCAGAATACTCAAAGGCAGCAGACACTTACAAACTTTATACTACGTTAACCAGAACTATACAATTCCTAATTGGATATGCTATCTTCTAAATGTAAACACCCACCAAACCCCCACCCCACTAGAAATGACCTCCTGATGCTGTGCTTATGCTTAATCCACAATGATCTAATCATCTTCAGGGATGGAGCCTTTGGGAAATAAGTGGGCTTCTGATTACATCACAGGCGAGGAAATGGCTCAGTGGATCAAGTGCTTGCTTTGCATGCATGAAGACCTCAGCTGAGATCCACCACACTCTAGTAACAAGTCAGCACAAAGGGGTCTGTCTGTTATCCCAGCACTGGGAGGCAGACATGGGCAAGGCATGGAGCTCACGGGCCAGCCAGCAGAGTTGAACTGCTGGGTTCTAGATTCAGGGAGAGATGCTATCTCAAAATATAAGGTAGAGAGTGAGAGGAAAAACACCCGACTCCAACCTCAGGTCTCTGTACAGATATGCACACTCATAGGCACATGTCACATACAAATACTTTTTTAAAATTAAGGTAAAATGAAAATTGCTCACTGAACTTTTTAAGTACTGTACACAGCACTGTAAAAATATTTACACTGCAGTTACCAAAATTACCTTGGTTAAAAAAAGAAAGAAAAAAAAAATTTGAGACAGGACCCACTGTCCTTGAATTTACTATGATGCCAAAGATGACACTGAACTTCCAGACTTCTCCAATTCACTTGCAAGTGCTAGCAGTAAAGGCATAAACCACTGCACCTGGCTTAGCAAAAAAATTTAAAACTGTTTTGACAATAGTGACCCTATTTTTAAAAAGTAATTTTTTCTGAAGCTCCAAAATAATTTTTATATTTCATGCATAAAACATCTGCCATCTCCTGGTCTACAGAGTGAGTTCCAGGATAGTCAGGGCTACACAGAGAAACCCTGTCTCAAAAAAAAAAAAAAATCTGCCATCCAATTTTTGGCAAACTTTCACTGATCATATTTAGGTCTTTAGTATTCAAAAACAAAACCTGGTAGTCTTATATAGTCTTTCATTATTATATACTTTGCTGTTAACTCATGTTCTGCATGTTCTACTATAAGCTATTATATAACAGAAAGATGAAAACTTTAAAATACTGCAGCACTACAAGTCATTTAGTATGCTAAGTTCCCACTGTTGCTTAGTGGGTGTTCTGAATTGAAGCCATATTTCTAGTATTAAGAATTTCAAAACACTACTTCTAAAGCACAGAAATAAATGTCTTCAAGGTTAATCATAAAATTTACTGTTTTAAGCTGCCTAGTATATAAGCATCTCACTTCTATGAATTCAGAACTATGATTAACACATGGAGATAAGTATTTGTCATAACAAAAAGTAACTTTTCTTCTGCCTACCCATATATAGTCACAGAATTTAAGATACCTTAATATTAAGATATAAATGCAAATATTTTTACTAGAAATAAAGGCTCTGAGTGAAATGTTAAACCCTCTATCCCAAATATCTACAAACTAAAGCTTCACAGTTAAGTACTCTCTAGTCCACCAGGTCATCCAGTCTCATACAACTCTAAATTTTGGTAAAGAAATAATTGTAATACTGAACCTAAATTTCCCAATCCAGATGACTGAAAGATGACAAGAGAAATAAAGCTCACACCCAGTAAACAATAAAAGCTTCGACAACACTTTGGCCATTTTGTCACTTTAACAGGTTACATTTTCAAACAACACTGATCAAGAAAAGCATGCTACAAAATGTCACATATTGCACAGCTAGCCAAACAACTAGAGGTTAAATATAAAATTCCACCTTTGAAAATGTTATGGTAGAGCCGGGCAGTGGTGGCGCACGCCTTTAATCCCAGCACTTGGGAGGCAGAGGCAGGCGAATTTCTGAGTTCGAGGCCAGCCTGGATTACAGAGTGAGTTCCAGGACAGCCAGGGCTACACAGAGAAACCCTGTCTCGAAAAACCAAAAAAAAAAAAAAAAAAATGTTATGGTAGTAATATGTTATTGTACTATTCCAATACTTTCAGATAATTGTTTCCATTTACTCTGTCACTAAATGCTCCTTGATACCTATTGTGTTTCACCTCATTAAGCCAAATTTCCTGATAACTTAAAAGCTTTAAACCTATCATTCAGGCTGTACACCAGTTGACTTCTTTATGGAATTAGACTATCCCTGGATAATTCCATATATAAAACAAATGGCACCTTGAAAGAGTCAATGTGCTTACAAATTAAGCTACTATAAAATACTATCTTTTTAAAAATGTCTTCCAACTGTCATTTCTATTTGTTTTGAGACAGGGTCTCTAAAGCACAGACTGGCCTGAAACTCAGAACAATCAACGGCTGGGATTCCAGCTACCACACCCAGCTCCAACTGTTTTACAAGTAGTTTCCCAGGCTCTTACTGTCAACTCTCTATAGGAATTAATTTCAGCCTTTTTACCATTTGGTATTTATTTTAATTGTATATTATAGGAGAGCAAAAAAGGCCTTAATTAAAGTCTGAGGAGTTCTAAGGATTGAGAAATTGTGTTTTTTGAGAACAAGAATGTGCAAAAATCTCTTTGTCCTTTTTAATGGCCTATTCGTTCTGTCTGGGGCTTTGCATTATTAATAACTTAAAAGTAATTTTCTACTAAAAATCTACAAGGTCAACACTGTGTTAATACATTGAAAAAACAATAAAGACAAACAGTGAGTGTTCAACATGAATCTTATACTTCAGCAAAAAGACATTAAGCAAATCATTTCAAAAGTGATGAATGTTACAAAAGAGAAAATATAGATTCTTTAAATCTGGAGATCAAAATCTTCCAAATGACATATCAAACTAAGGTCTCAAATTCATCCCAGAAAGAGACGTGGGTAGTATCAAAGCAGATACTATCAGAAATTCTTTGTTTCCTAATAACTTTGAGATACATGGGATATACTATATAACATTTTAAGGTGACTGCTGAAATGCAAAAATCCAAAAAAAAAGGAATACCCAAAATTTCTGCAAGTCTCTCTATACCCTTCAAGAAATAATACTGAACAGGGCAGTGGTGGCTGCAGTCCTTTATTTGAAGGAGTAGAGAGGCAGAGGCAGGTGGATCTCTGAGTTCAAAGCCAGCTTGGTCTATGGAGTAAGTTCCAAGACAGGACTACACAGAGAAACCCTGTCATGAAAAGCCAAAAAAAAAGAGAAAGAAAGAATGAAAGGGAGGGAGGGAAGGAAGGAAGGAAGGAGAGAAAGAAGAAAAAGAAGGAAGAGGAGGAAAGAATATTGTGAAAAGTGTTACTTGACTGAAGAAGGAAGAGGAAGAAGCCTGTATCAAAACTTACTTGACTGCTAGATGCTTATAATCCCAGGCCTTGGGAGGGACATGGGTGACTCCAGGGCAGTGTACAGTACCTAAAGTTTACTCAGTCCTCAAGGTCAAACAGTAAAAGCATACATCGCTCTCCATCAGGATCTAACTGCTGACCACAGAATCAGTCACCTAAAAAATTAGCACTATCCACCAAGTATAAAATAAGGTTTTTATTATACTCAGAATGAATATTTATATAATAAATTTAACCATTTTCTAAGTATATAAATATCACTTTATGTATTGCCTAAAAGAAAACAATATTTAAATATAAATTTAAAGTATATCACCAGTAAGTTTCAAAATTATCACATAGTAGGCTGATATGTTCTCTTTGTATTTCATTAAAATATTAATCAAAAATTTACTTAGGTAAACGTTTTAAGTAATAATTTAAGTACCCGTTAACATTAATACAGGTCTATACTATAGTCCAAGGCCCAAATTGAATTAGATACACAAGAAATAACCATCAGAAATATAAACTTTAATGAAAATCTACTGTAGGGCTTAAAATCTTGAGTGGCATACAAAGACATGGTTCAGTGGGGTAAGGCAGGTGGCCACAGAGCCTGGGTTCCATCCAAGACCCCACATGGTGCAACGAGAGAACCAACTACGGCAGGTAACCCTCAGACCTTCAACATGCACTTCATTGTGACATTCATTTCCCTCTACCCACACACACCTCAAATAAATTTTAAGGATTTAAAAAAAGTATTACTGGAATCCAAACAACTAGTCCTCATAATTTTCAAAATGGACCTAATACCTAACCCTTGTTCTTTTTCTACCTCAACTACCACAGACAGGGCATATCCTCCAGTGAGCACTGTCTCCATCTTAACTCATCCGGGTTTGCCATGATTCAGCTGTTATGGCACTTGTCACATTGTGTAAGTGTGGCTTGTCCAATTCACGAAACAAACCATAATTTAAGGAAAGCAGGAAACAAGGAGTATCTACCTCTGCAACAGCACCTAAAACAAGTATGACATATGCAAATTATAATTTGCATTACAATTAAGAACTAGCTAATATAACAGAAATGTTAAAGATTGCACTACTACAAAGGCTTGAAAGCAAAGCGGACAAAAATACAAACTGGAAAACCTGAAATAAAGTTAATTTCAAATTCTAGGAACTACTTGTATCAGAACAAGCCATTTAATCATTACTTCTAGAACATTAGAAAAAAAAATAAAAGGCATGGTAGTTCACCCTATAAAATCCCAGTACTCCAGAATCTGAGGCAGAAGGGTTGAGTTGCCAGCCTGTTACTTCAGAGTTTGAGGCTAACTCAGGCTACATAAGGTTGTGCCATTTCCCCAGCCCCAAATACAAAATAAAAAATAAAAATCAGCTATAAAATTATATAATTAAAATGGTAGGCCTTCTGGATAACAATTGAGGGAAATATATTGAAACATTAGAAATTCATAGTGTCATAAAGATGTTACAAAAACAATGTATAAAACTCTCAGGTATACTAAGTTGGCTGATTTCACCCTTTAAACAGTAGTTTAGATAACAGCTGTGTGTTAATTCTTCCCTAGAAGAGAACCCTTCCTTGTACAGAATGCACTACTTTCTGTTATCATTTCTGACTGCCCTAAGTTGTAATGAGACCGTATGAAATCTAATTAGTTCTCTTTCAATCTTGACAATGAGAACTACATACTTACTCAAGAAACATACGTTTATCATCTCAAAAGCTTAAGACCGCTTTGTAATTATTCTTTTTATATGTTCCAACTTTGCGTCACTGAACTAACTATGCCTTGCTAAAAAGTTGGAGACAAGGAGAATACATTGAATAAAAATTACTTTACTTTAAAATAAGTACCTATTTTAGAACAGGTTTTTTTTCAGACTTAACAAATGTTTTCTCCATTGATTAACAAGCACATTTCAGATACTACGCAACATGCCAAGTTCAAGCACACTTGTAACTTATGAAACTGCAAATTTTAAAAGTCAAGTTTAGACAAGTAGATAAGACTATTGGGAGTTTAGTTCATTAAGAGAAAATACTTCTAAAAAGATCAACAGGGCAGTTTTGATGTGATATAACATGCTTATGAAAGCTTAGCAGTTAAGAGTAATGTAAAACTAGCAGATGGTTATGTTCATGCTTTTGTTCAATAGCCTTAAATTATAAATTGTATAATACAAAATGTCTAATGCACAAAATATGGTAAGTCTAACATTAAATAAGATTATCTACCACCCTAATAATTTACACAACTCATTTCAAGAGTCACTTTACATATCATTCTGCTAAATTGTATAGCCAATGTCAACTCATTTACAAAAAACATTTACCTACTCACTAATAGTCTAATAAAAATAAACAATGACACTTCCTAGTATCTAAATCCCCTCCCTTAATTTAGATAGTTTTGTAAACAAATTCCAGAAGTCTTACACCACACCTAAGCTACAAACCTCAGAATTCACTGAGAGAACTTATTTGGTTGTTTTCAGGTTTAAATTCTGTCCTCATATGTGAAAGACATAAGAAGGACATAGCGAGGGACCTCAGAGATGTTCTCTCATTCCATCTTCCCCTCACATACTCAGAGCCTTACAACTACACACAAGAACAAGTTCCTCTGGGCTAAAGTGCCAAGAGCACTTTTATGTGTGAATTACCTTTTAAAAAGCAAGAATCTTTCAGAAACATAATATACAAAAAATACTGACAATTCAGCAAATTTTAAAAACTGAAATTTCATTACTTGCACAAAACATCCCACAATTCATATTGATAATAGAAGACAAAAAAATTATATTTGAGCCTAGAAAGATGGCTCAGCAGTTTAAGAACATTGGCTGCTCTTCTAGAGGCCCAGAGTTTTACTCCCAGTACACACGTAGCCACTCAGAGCCCTCTGTGACTCCAGCTCCTGGCATCTGACATCTTCTGGCCTCTGTCAAGTGTGCATGTGCTGCATATACACATGCAAGCAAAACTCATGTACATAAAAATAAACGCTCACATCTCAAAAAAGTCAGAAGCCATCTTGAGATTATTTCATATAGAATATAATTAGTTACTAGCTGGAAGAGGGAAAGCCATTGTCCTGAGTCACATAAGGAACAGCTATTGATTGACTATCAGTTGATCGGTAGATTGATTGATTGCGAGGCTAGGAAAATCAACCCCAGGGAGGGCATTGTACATGTTATGTAAACACTCTACCACTGAGCTACATCCTCAGCCCAATTCAATAGCATGTTAAATGAATTTCTACAAGCACATCAAAAATAGTAATTTTCCTGTTCCTATTTAAACATAAAGTGCTTCAATTTATGACTGGTTTGAAGTTCACATGCTGACTTACAGCTATACTTGCTACAATTACCAAAAACAGTTCTGATCTAATTTATGATTATGACATCTTAAGAAAACAAACTAAAATGTAATCCAGGTTCAAAATACTAATGTATATCTTTATACCATTTTTCAATCCACACTAACTTCTGAATAATGAAAGAAAAACATTGAGAATATCGTAAACGAAATGTCAAATGTGACAAATAAAGTTTCTTCGGAAACTGAATAAGCATCTGGGCAAAATGTACTTGGTTAGAGTGAGGCCAAGACTAACTCCAAACTGAGATTTCCAGAGTGTGATTTCATGTTGCCTTTATGTTACATTTAATCGTTTGAAAGGTACAAACCTTTGACAAAACTCTTTATTTTTGTCTTTTTTACTTTGCAAACGCATACTCAAACTAAAATAAAAATACTTTGTGTCTTAGTAAATGTTTAAGTATTCAGCCTAAACTCCATTGTGGTGAATGATTTAAGTATTTAGGTAGTTTATCTTTAACTCTCATATGAAAGATAAAAACATTTGAAGAATTCAAACATAGTTGCAATTTAGTTTGTTAGATTTAGTGGATATTAAAAATTGTGAATAGCTAAACCTCTAAGTTTCTTCAAATACATAGCAAAGAACAGTTACAAAGCCATGCCAAGGAGGGGTGACTGAAGGAATGAGTGTACTAATAAATGTAGGTCTTTAAAATCAAACATCTTTGTCAGTGCAGACGACTTAAACACAAAAACACTTGCTTGCACAAGTCTACCCTTCGATTCTGAAAAACAGCGAAGTTTTTGATTCGGCAATCCTTCCGGGTAGATGCTAGAACTTCTGACATCTACAAAGAGTGTACGAGATTACACAGGTGTAAACTCGAAGACTAATCATCCTGTTGGAGACCAACACACCGCACAGTCCACATCTGCAAGCTAATTTCTACTTCCCCAGAGTCCTCCAAAATATTTGAGGGGGACAGGTCGCAAAACAGGGTTTCCTCTTTTATTTTCATCACCGTCATAATGATACAAACCAATGGGAAGCAAATCGAATCTCCCAAGTGTAAAGGTGAGATGAGATGAAAAACACACCCTAAAAGCACCTTTCCGATTCCCAAATAGACAAGCATTCCACCTGTTTGTAAACCCCTACTTGCACAGTTAACACAAACCTCTGCTGAGAGGAATGGGGAGAGAGGAGAGAGGGGGAGAGGCGGGCGAATTACCGCTTTGGAGTCCTTATTCTTCTACCTAGGCATGGGGGAGGGGATGGTACAAAACAATGGATAACGAGGGGCTAGGGGGAAAATCGTTTTGCCCTGCAGCCTCTTGCATTCCGAGCTGGGGGCGGGGAGTTACACTACTTTTCCTCTAGCCCTCAAAGCCGACACGGAGATTGCCATCAGACGTGTTTAGCAGGGCGGTCTCGGCGGCCACAACTCCTTTCACCCGGCAACACACCCAACGCCGATCCACCACTCTTCCCGCAGAGTCGGTGGAGAGAAGACCGCCCAGCGCCGAGGACTTTAGGGAGGAGGCGCAGAGACCCCACCCCACAGCCCCACAGCCCCACAGCCCTACAGCCCTACAGCCCCACGACCGCGCCCGCCCGCCCGGCGCCAAGCGTCCCCGCGACCCGGGCAGCCCCGCAGTCCCGGCCGGGAGGCGCCGAGAGCCGGGAGCAACCGGAGCGCGACTGACCGGCCGCCCCGGGCCCCCGCCCGCGCCCGCGTCCCGGCGCTGTCCCAGCCGCCCGCTCCGCAGTAGGCCCGGCCCGGCGCTGTCAGGGGTGGCCGGCTGCTCCCCATGCCCCACCCGCTCGCCCGCCCCGCGCGGGCAGCGGCTCCGAGGCCCCGGCGCCCCGGGCTGTGGCACCCCGGAAAGCGGCCGCGGCGCCTCCCAGGGCCCCGACCCCTCAGGCCTCGCCCCGGCCCCGGCGGCTCGCGCCTGTCAGGACGTGTGGGCCTCCCCTTACCGACGGACGGCCGGGCCCCCCGACAGGCAGGAAGGCAAAGAACTGGCCCACGGGCGCCCCCGTGCCGCTCCCGCCCCAGGCTGCCGTCCGGAGCCCCGACTCCACCATCCCCGCTCACCTCCTTCCTCCTCCTCGTCCTCCGCTCCCCGAGCGACGCTCCCCTGCCACCGCCCCCCGCCCCTCCCCCACTCGCCCCGCCCCTCCACACACTCTGGCTCCAATCGCCCCGCCCCGGCCCTCATTAGTGAGCCTGGGCATTCGCTAGGGAGGAGGGATGGGCGGAGCCAGAGCAAACGCAGTCACCCAATCAGAGCGAAACATTGGTGCCCGCTTCCCTGTCCCCGCCCTTTTCCTTTCCTCCGCGGCAATGCGCGGTCTCCCGCCCACTGGGCGCCGCTGGCTAGCTCCGCCACAGAGAAAGCCTCCAGCGGGGTAGAGAAACAACTCCCAGTCGGAAGTTACGATTGAAGCCCAGGCAGCCATAATTGATAATGGCAGGAGGCGTTTCCTGTCACCCGTTTGACGTATACTTTTCCTGCATTCGGTCCCCGTTACCCCAGGCAACAGCAGAGCTGTCTGGAAAGGGAAGCACCTGTAAGTATACTTACGGAAGATGTGCACAGACAGTCCACAATGGACATATTAAGTCGCGCTCAGGAGCCGCAGGTTTGGCTTTTAGGCTCTTCACTGAGCTCCCTGATCACTTACCTAGAACTACAGTTTAGAGCTTCAAAACTCCCTCGCGCCGGAAGTTGCGCTTGGCACTTCCTAGTAGGGTCATGGCCAGGAGGTGGGAGTAGTCGTCCTAGCCTGCGCCCCAGGGGGTGCCTCCTCTCCCAGAGTAGAAGAGTGAGGTAAGTGCCCCCGACGCCCTACGGCGGGGCCGGCCAGGCCGGATGAACCGCAGGGAGGGAGGGAGCTAGGAGAAGACTTGTAGCTAAGGCCCAGGACCGCTTCCGCTGGCAGAGGGTTTCCTTTCCGGATGGTGGGGCGGTGGCCAGCCTTCCCTCCGCCCCTCTGAGGTTCCCTGTAGGGCGAGGCTGCTGGATCTAGAGCCAGGCTGGGGTCAGAGGCGCGCAGACTCTAGGTCTGCACAGTGAGGCACGCGGCACGCCTCCACAAGTTCCTATCGAGTACAGTACTTTCACTCCCTGGCCTTTAGAAACTCTAAATTTCGGGAACCAAAAGGAAAGAGTTTCCACCCCAATTATCAAAGAAAAAGATGACTTCCCTGAGCCAACCCGCAAAGTTAAACCTTCCCTTTCATCTTCTGATTTTTCTTCCCTTTCTGTCCTGCCTCCCCCTTCTGGGCTCTTTGTAAGCTTTGACTAGAGTTCTGGGTTAAGGTATATTGTAGTAGTTAGTCTTGGGTGTCTACGATGGTGAATGTCCTTTAAAAGAACACTTATGTGTCTCCAAGACATTGTCTCATGTAGTTCCTTCTGTGGACATTTTGAGTCAAGAAGTCAAACGTTCTGATAACTACAGATCGGATTCCTAAAGCTGCAAGAAAAAGATAACAATTGTCAGGTAAATTAAAATATGCTTATACCTAACCAATCAAAAATCAAAATGCAAATCTACCTTCTCTATCTATGTTCCAGCAAACAGTGAAGTAATCTCGTTTCTCCTGATGGTGGCAGTCACCTTTTGTGAGCTGTGTTCATTATTCTGTTATCCTTGGAGATGTATTTCCAAAGTCTCTCCGACAGAAAGGGATTTCCTCTGACCTTATGCAGGACTTCTTACACATCTTATAATAGTCACTATTTCACGTATCGGCTGCTTAAGTGGTTTTTAATTCATGACTGCTTATGCTTGAACAAAATGATTTGCGTGGGATTCACCTGCCCAGCACATCATAGGGCTTTAATAAAAGGTTACATTATTAGCAATGCCCTGGGCGGTCAAGACCCCTCAGTGGCAGGAACTGAGCATAGTCCCTAGTACTCAGTGCTTCCTAGGTCTACCCTCTGAAGTTTTTACAACATAATTCTCCTCCCTACTGGGCGTGTGTGTGTGTGTGTGTGTGTGTGTGTGTGTGTGTGTGTGTGTGAAAATGTTCAGACATTCCAAAACTAAGAAAGCTAGGTGTGATGCACTTGGGGTGAAGCAAGTCTCAAGTTCAAAACCACAGGGATCCATAGTGAAATCCTATCTCAAAACAGGAGGGGCAGGGAGCTAAGACACTGTACATTACAGTCTTACACCCATTTACCTGTGTTTGTTAGTTGTTAAGATTCTGCTATATACACATTTCTTTCCTCTTTACATTCTTACTTTAGTACTACTTAGAAATAACTTATAGGTCTGCAGTTAGGCAGACCCTAACGTGAATTTCCTAAGAATTTGAAGTAAAGAAACTGCAAAATATAGTATTATTACAACCAAGAAAAGTAGCGATTTTGTAACATAAACCACAGAGAATATACAAATCAAAATCCTATCAAAAGTTTTGTATTGTACATGTACATTGCCACTATTTAGAACTGTCCTGATCTTCTTCCTCTCTGCTACATTGATATCTTGAAGACGTCAACCCAGAGGTATTGTTGAAAAGGGATCCCTTTTCTTATTTCATGCAAACCAGAAGTTAGAGTGGAGGCTTGATTAAGTTTAATTCTTTTTTGTGCATAACTGTGTAACTATTTTTCCAGGTGGGTTATCAAATGCAACTCCATATATTTTTGCCTTGTGTTGCTAGTAAAGTCTATCCCACTTGTCAAGCTTGAGGGTTTGGCATTTAATTTGGCTGTGTGTATAGAGGCCCTAAGCTGGCAGTATAGACTGCCTTTAATAAATGTTGCTACTTTGCCTATGCTTTAAGCTGATGCAATAAAATCTACAGCAAAGTAGACTGATGTCAGCATAGTTTCTTGAGTTTCAAGTCCTGGCACCTTGTAGAGTGCTGTTGAAAGAAAGATGTATAGCTCTGTAATTCAAATATGTGAATCTCGATGTTATCTTGGCAACTATTGTCCATCTGGCCATAGTCCAATTCAGGCAATGGGACTTTCTCCCTGAAATTCTTCTGCAAGATCTCATTGGTCCTGCTGTTTCTATGTTAACTTTCTGGTAGTGAGGATTAAAAATTGCAAAATCAAGATTAAACTTAACACTTAGTTCATTAGGAACATGCTCTGCTCCCTGGATAGAGAACTGTGGGATTTAGTTTATAATCATAAGAAACTTCCCAAGAACACAGAGCTTGTGTAGTCCTCCTGCCCCACACTGACTTTTCATCTTAAAAGTTAAAAGGAATCTCTTACGTTAGCATAAAATGCTGTTAGCCATCATACTGAAAGTTGAACTAGCATGTTTCAATAGTTGCGTTCTTTGTATAAGTGGAAGTGTGCTACTATATGATTGTGAAACAATTTTAACTTAATACCAAATTCAGGCAGGCTAAATAATACAGTAGTTAAAATTAGGTTTTAGAATCAGACCTGGATTTCAGGAAAATGCCCATTCACTAGCTAAGTGTCTATGGGCTGTTTAAAATCAAATCTGACAGAATTCAAAGAGTGTGTGAAGCACTTTAGCTTGCCTTATAGCGTACTGAGTATGGCTGGGGCTTGGCTGTTGTTATTGACCTCTAAAGCAGTGTCTAATCTAAGCACATATTGGGCATTAAAATATTTAGAAAGTTAAAAAAGTTAGAAAGTGTGTGTACACATAAAAAGATTCTAATTCAGTGATTCTTGAGGGCTTAAGGAAAAGAGTATACATTTTTAATGATGACAGAAGGTTTTTATGCAAAAATTCTGAGATTGGAGGACTGGGCTTTGGAAAACAATACAGACTATATAGTTTTCTTATATTCTATGGAAATAGCTATCCAATTATCTCATCCACTAATTAACTTTTCACAAAGTCTATTGGTTAGTATTTTTAAGAATGTCACCTAAAACTGAATTTTGAAACAGGTTACTAGAGAGCGGTATTTTACATGAGGTGAATATGAATGTAACAGTGATCTATGCTACGGCATCAGCCGGATCTCCCATGAACAATGCCTGTTTTGAGGCTTGGGCACATTTCAGAAACTAGACACCACACATTTTATTAACATGAGTCTGAGTTAATTAACCAAATTGAGCATGTTGCAACACAATTATACTAGCAGATGCCAGCTAGCAACACAGAATAGAATCTACTATGTCTCCAACTGTCTGCTATCTGATGTCAGTTGGCTTCTCCACATGAATGTTATCAGTCCATACTCAGCTGGCATATGGGCAATGGCTTGAGTAAAACGTTGTGTCACTGCTGTGTCTGCTGGGAAACTGGTCTTTCTCTCCCCTTTTTCTTACTAGCTTACATCAGACAGTTGATGGGGACTGGGGGTGTGGCTCAGCAGTGAATGCTCGGCTAATGTACACAAGGCCCTAAGTTTAATCCCTTGCACTGTCTATCCCCTATTCCTCCAAAATCTATGCTTTTGAAAATTCATCTATCATTCAACTTCAACTTTTGAATAAAATAAAATTTTTTTGTTATCCCCACAATCTTATGCCATGCCCACTTGAAACTGCACCTGACCAAACTAAATTTACTTTAAAAGACCTGACTTAATATTCATAAAAGAATTTACTTAAAGGCCCTTACAATAAATAGCCTTTATATTATACAATTCTTTCTGGTGCTTCAGCCTCTAGGATTTAACTCTTAGTGCCTAGTAGGCCAAATCCAGTGGTTTGCACCAGTAGTGCCAGCTACTGTTGAGGATGAAGCAAGGAGATTCCTTGATCCCAGGAGTCCCAGAGCAACCTAAGCAACTACATCCAGATGATTCTATCTCAAAAAAGGGTCAGTCAGTGTACAGCTGGTGCAGTTAGACAATTTGGCGTATCTCACAGTGGCTCTATATGTTACTGCAGGTCAGTGTCGCATGTGTTTAACGGCTGAGCTTAGAAGGGAAGGGGAGCAGTGGGGATAGTAAGGACCAGGGAATGTGAGAGCATATGGTTAGCAAATACTGCCAGATACAGCTAAAATTTGGATTTTATGTCAAATCTGCAGGTTTTCAAAATGGTTCAAATACTTTTTAAATGTCCAGCAGACCAGAAGAAGAAAATTAAACTAGTTTGGGACTGTAGAGCTGTAACTTTATGATGCCTATATTTGTTACATAAAAACAGTAGGACTTTGTTTAAAGACAATCAAAATGCTTTAAAGCACTACTATTACTTCTCTTGTAAGGATCAAGTCACTTGTCATCTCTACCAAAAATTCAAGATATGTTTTTAACATACAATAGACTCCTGTTCCCTTGATTACAGTCTGCATAGGTTTCTACTCTTGCTGATCACTTAAAACCTTCGACATGATTTCAACCTTGAGTTATATATACTATGGTGTACATTTGCTTTATCATACAGTCAAAAACATGGATTCAGCGGTGCATGCTGCTTTAAATTTAAATAAGTTTATAAAAAGTGTTAAATCATGTTTAAACAGATCATGCCATCTTACAGGATATGGTGTCAATAAAGATTGAAAACTTTTGGACTTAGAAAATCCCTTATTGGCAGTGTAGAGCAAGTCCATCATGACATGAAAAGTGACTTAGGACAGTAAACCATACTGGATCTCTAGACATTTTTTATATCTACTCTTTACTTGACACTTACAGCTTTGGATAAATAATATCAATGAGGAAATCAAGCTGCAGATTGGTTGAAAGATGTTTCCAGGGTCACACAGTTAAGTTACCCATCAGTATAACTTGAGAATCCCATTTAAAGTATATACATGAAATAGAGCAAAACCAGCTAGCTAATTAGCCCAAGATACAAGTCTGTGTCCCACTTCAAAGTATAAATGTAAATGGATTACTAGACGAAAAATTCAGCTCAAGCTCATTTTACTCAAATCATATAATGCTCTTGTTGTCATAACCTGGTTTAAAACATGTGGATCCTAAACTACTGTGAAACATTCCACTACAGCCTTAAAAGATGGGTGGCTTAGGATATGCTGATGGTATATTTAACACGGGGGGAGGAGGGATGGTGAAGACCAGAGAACAAGTTAGGAGTACTGGGCACAGAATAACGAGAAAAGACATTTACCTCACACAGTGAAACACTCCTGTGAGCTAGAACAGTTTTAAAAACAGATCCAAGCCCTGTCCTGTTTCTGACCCATATGCATGTAACTGGAGTTAGCGACAGTCCCCTTTCTATCTACCACTTTTAACCATAGCTTGCATTTTCAAGATAGCTAGACAAAGATATGAATGAACTAAAGCTTATAGCCCTGTTATCTATTAATAAATTACATATCTACTTAAAATGTGACCGCCCCCATGGCACATTCTTTTAAAATATAATACTAAGGGCTGAGGCAGCAAGTAGAGCACTTGCTTAACATAACAAGACCCTGAGTTGATTACCAGCACTGAAAAATATATCTCTAAATAAAACCCATGGCCAAAAATCAGCTTGCCATCCTGTGCTGTTTTCAAGGTGGTATCAATTATGAAAACTAGAATTCTCAACTTACAAGTTAAGAAAGAACACTATGTGCTACATATATCATCTGTGACAGTTGCTAATAAGATTAAAAAAGGGGGGGTATTGTTAGTTTATAGCCCACCATTCCTTTTTAAACATGTACACATTCTTGAGGCTTCCTTGATTCGTTGTTCGCCTACTTTCTAACAGCAGGCAGTGACATCAGAGCTGCCCATCCCAATCAATTATCAAGAGTGTATTACTTCAGCCTTCATTGGTTTCTACTCATCGTGAGCTCTTCTCTTGTCTAACATATGGAATGTTTGTGTTTTTCTGGAGGGCCTCCAAGCTATGTGCCCAGGTGTAACATAGAGCTGAAAAGAGGTAACAGAGTATAATGGATCAGAGTCCAAGTCCTTTTTCTTCACTTAAAAACTATGTAATCTTAGACATGGTTACTTTATTCTAGTCTTGTACATTTTTATATATATATATATTTATATATATATTTATATATATTTATATATATTTATATATATATTTATATATATATTTTTATATATATTTATATATATATATATTATTCCGGTTGGTTTTTTGGCTACACCCAAAGTAATTCAATTCTAAAATTGCATTTTGAAATATTTACACACACACAGTTCAAATATCTTAGTTAATACATACAACTTTCCACTGAACACTGATATTTTGAAGCTAAGGTAGGTAGGTAGGTAAGTAGATAGATAGATAGATAGATAGATAGATAGATAGATAGATAGATAGATAGATAGATAGAGATAGATAGATAGATAGATAGATAGATATAGATAGATCTGGGGAAGGGGGTGTTTTTCTAAGACAGTGTTTCTCTGTGTTCCTGGCAGACCTAAAATTTACTCTGTAGACCAGGTTGGCCTCAAACTCAAAGGCCTGCCTGCCTCTGCCTTCTGAGTGCTGGGACTAAAAGCCTGCTCCATCAGCCCAGCTAGATACATTTAAACTAATCTGCATTGAAGATTATTACCACAAGAGTATGGCTCTAGATAAAATGGTGGGAGTCTATAGACATAGCACTGTGTAGAGGACTGATCTCAGAAGCCAAGTAGGTTCTGGTCATGGCAATAGTGGATGCAACAATGGATGAGTGATTCTGAATTGTTCCTCTGTACTGGTTGGTATGTTTTTATCCATTAGACTTTTTTCCTGAGAATCTAGTTGTGTGGCATCATTATAGTGGTACAGTACAGTAAGAATTGCTTATACTCAGTGAGCTCTTATGTGTTAGAGATTTATATAGTATGAATTCTTTATTTTCCATGCACTGCTCTGGCATATGTGCACCTACACACATACAAAATAAGCAAAATGCTAATTGCTTTAAAAGAAAACAGGATGCTTCTCTTAACTGCTGTGTGTACTTGTCTTTTAGCACTGAGCCCACCACCTACCATTTCCACATCCTTGAGTAATTCAATGTGCCTCTATCATTCATTCTGATGTGCAACTAACTCTCTGTACCTCAGTCACTGTTTTCCTCCAATTGGACTTAACTACTTAATGAGCCTAATCCTCAGTTGTGGTGTCTTAAGTCAGTGTCCTAGTGCTGTGAAGAGACACCATGACCAAAGCAACTCTTATAAAAGAAAGCATTTAATTGAGGACTTCGTTAATTTCAGAGGTTTTAGTCCATTATCATCATGGTAGAAAGCATGGCAACATACAGGCAGACATGGTGCTGAAGAAGCTGAGAGCTACATGGGTATCTGCTGGCCAAGAGATTCTGGTCTTTACATGGGCTTTTGAAAGATCAAAGCCCACCCCACAGTGACACACTTCCTCCAAAAAGGCCACACCTCCTAATCCCTTCAAATAGTGCCATTCCCTGGTAACCAAGTATTCAAATCTATGACACTATAAGGCCTCATTCAAACCACTACACATAGTCTTTACTATTCCTTCCAAATGTTAATTAATACCTGCAAAATCCAATTATTTTAACATTTTTTAGTCATCTTTGATCATTTTCTTATCACTCAAAGGGAGTGCTGTATAGAATGGTAAAATATTTGAATCTCACTAAGGCAAGACAATAATCCATCTTGGCTGGATCTTTATTAATTATTCAGAAAAATGTGATTTTAAATTAGTTTTATTTGTAGGTAATGGTGTTGTCTTATCACACATGCACCTAGTATGTTACAACAGATGCTGTACCATATAAGCATTTTGAAACAAGTCCAAGTTCAAAGAAGTTTGGCAAATAATACATTTTCAATTCTTCTGTTGCAGATTCATTACATACTTTAGTATATTGAAGTTTTAAGAAAGTATTAATGTTAAAAAGGAAAACCTAACTTCTTTCCTTCCTAGGCTATCTCAAATTTTAGAAACTATAAAATTTTCTCTGGTAGTCTATTAATATGTCTAAAGACAGCATAAATGTGATTTATTGTACAACTTAGAAGTATGTATGCCAGGGTACACATATGCTTCAAGACACCTAAAGACAATCAGGGCAGAATGGAGGCAGCAAGGCTAAGAATAACAAACGTGCAGACCATTAATTTCCATGCTCAGTCTCTGATGCTGGATTCCCTAAGAAAATGGGTCTTTAGTCTCATTTCACGTACCCCTCCCTTCACAATCACCTAAAAAAAAGGGTCATTTTCTACTCAATGTAGAATTTTACTATGACTAAATGCTTTGAGGAGCAAAAGTCTCTTAGGTGCAGAGACAATAAGTAAATAAAGCTCTTAATAAGACTGAGGAGTTGGGAGTATTGGAAGAGGCCAGGCTTTTACAAGACTGCTGAGTGCTCAGTGTCCAGAACTACTGAAGGACACACAAGTGCACTGGCAGTGAAGCTCAGTGGTAGAACCCTTGCCCAACATGCATAATGGTAATATCTTAATTTACTAGTTAGTTGTTCATTAAAACTACTTTTTAATGGGGCTGGAGAAATAACTCAGTGGCTAAGAGCACTGGTTGCTCATCCAGAGGGCCTGGGTTCAATTCCCAGCACCCACATGGCAGGTCACAACTCTCTGCAATTCCAATTCCAGGAAATCTGGCAACTTCACATACATGCAAGCAAAGCACCAATACACATAAAATAAAAATAAATCTGTTTTTAAAACTATTTATTCATGATAGATCACTATGTCTTTTAAATATATAATGTTCAAAACTTAAACAAAAAATTTTTCCATTCTGTTCTGAGTACTTATGCATGTATAAATGAAAAACCAGACTGTGGCAATCCAAATAAATTCTCAGCCATGCATACATGAACTTACTGAGAAAGGTCTCCTTAGTAACAGATGAATGGTGTATATGTTAAAGTTATAACTTAAATTTATAAATGTTTGTAGCCAGATAATGTGATAGTATGATCAAATATCAAGCATGAAAATGTTATGTTAGATTAAAATTGAGACAGAAATAAAGAGGTCTAGGTATTGTATAATATAAAATTTCTAAGAAAGAACTTCATTTTTATTAAAAAAAAGTGTTAGCTACCAATTGCTATGTTTATATTGAATATTTTCATGTTAAAGTGTGTGGAAATCATCCCCTCTGTAACTATTAAAAATTATAAATGTCAATTTTAAAATGTATAAAGTGATGAATCTAGTTTCTCCAAAATACTAAGACTCTGCAGGTAAGAGTTTAAAGACAGCATACATCCAAAGAGTTAGGAAGAACACTTTGGTGATCTTCGCTTTCTACTCCAAGGCCTTCCAACTTGTCCACATACAGGATTGATTTTTAAAGCTATCTTTCTTAGACAAGTCTTTCAACACTCTAAAAACAGTAAAATATCTTATGACAAAGGTTTCTTCTTCTTTTGAATTCTTTTCCATTCATTTTAGACCACCCAGTACTATGGTAGTGCAGTTCAGAACCCTGAAAGGGTTCTGAACTGCACTACCCAATCAGAGCTACATTCTCTGAAGTGTATTATAAACTTTAAAAAAAAAAAATCACCCAAGAGCTTTAAACAGTGGTCTAATGACACTGCATTTAGTTGAGTATTAAAGATTTGGGTTGCAGCACAGTAAGTTTACTCCTGCATTTTAATGTCTTTCTTAATAATCCATCACAATCTGGATCATTGTTTTCCATGTAAGATAATATTCTAGTCAGTGCATAACCCATACTTGAACTCTTGGCCAACTGGTGAATAAGTGGGCTCAGTATTGCTGAACATTTTCTAGTCAGTGTCATTTTTAATGCAGCGCTGAATGGGCATCCCTGTTCTCAAGCATTCTGCTGCAGGTTTATTGACTAGAATGTTTGGTTTTAGTAGATACAGCAAAGTAGCTCGATTTAAAAAGTTGAAACAGGCTGCTCATTTCGCTAAGCCTTCTCACTATAGAAATTCACAGGCTTTTGACTTGTCCACAATTCCAAGACATACATAGCACATACACCCACACACTAAAGGCTTTGCTTAAGGACCAACCTGATGGGACCATCATGATTTTCTCACAGCTGGATCACCCTCTCCAGCAGTTCTGTTTAAACTTTCCTCTGCAGTATTTAACTACCTTCTGTTGTTTCTCTTCCTTTATCTCTGGCTCTGGAATCCAAAAGGCAACAGATTTTTATTTGTTCACTGAGGAACATTCGTCTGGCACATGGTAGGCCCTCATTTACTGAATGGTCATGGCAGTTTTTCAATACACATTTCAGTAATAGTTGTGATGTTTCTCTTATGATTCATCTGTCTCTGGTTTTGTACATACCTCGCCTATATTGATAATATATTTAGAAATAGCCATAACTCCTTAGAAAACACTACACCCTAAAAACACTTTTGTTTGGCTAATAGCAGACTGCTAGGAGGAAAAAAAAAAAAAAAAAGAATGCCCCTTCCTATTCTAGACTTCCAGGGGCAGTTAATTATGAAAACTGTGGATCCTGGCCAGTGCTGGCCATCAGATCTCCACCTTGCTTATTTTAGCCCTTCCCTTCCTGTTTCTCTCTTGTCAAGGCCTAAGGAACCTAGAACAAGAATCAGTCCTACTAAAGTAGAAACTGCCCAAGCAAATGAGGGCACTGGTCTTCCCCACACCAGACCCAACCCTTTCTCTGCCAGTCCTTTAGCCCCACACCCTTTCCACTCGCAGTGGTTCAAACAGAGAAATGGACATCAAATGTCACTGTTTCCCTTGGGCTGTATTTCAGATGTGTAAGAGGTGCAAAATAAAGGAAAACAACAGGTAGTGACTTCATTACACAAAGCTAGAGTTGTGCATTCTATAAACAGGTACAGTTTAACCTGTTGTGATAGGTAGCATCTTGGTGATCTGTATGAAAATAGTTACTGGGCTTTACCTTTCTCAAAATCACTAATATCCCATGCTTCTCAGTGGCATGGCAGATCTGTACCTGATGCAGGCACAGTTATTTTTTTTTCCAAGACAGGGTTTTTCTACTGTAGCTCTGGCTGTTCTGGCACTTATTCTGAAGACCAAGCTTGCCTCAAACTCAGAGATTCACCTGCCTCTGCTGGAATCAAAGGAGTGTACCACTACTGCCATTGCCCAGCTCAGGCACAGTGTTAACATTGTAATATTTTTAGTGGAAAGGTTGGGGGGTTCAGTGGTTATTCACTTTAATTGGTGCTATGCAGTGCTATCAGCTTTCAACCCAACCTGGAAGAAAAAGGTTGTGGTTATTAGGAACCAGGCATAAATTACAAGAAGAACGGTCGTGGGAGCAGTGCATTCTGAAGAAACTGCATGGCAGACTTCATTCATACTCAGTTTATGAAGTGTTGCTTTCCTGGCCTATCCCTTACATCATCATCTCCCCCTTACAGAGCAGAGAGACCAGGAATAAAGTCTGAAAATAAGTTCTGCAAAGCAGATAGTTTCTTAGGAACCTAGACATTCCAGAGCCATTTGAATGAGAAGATAATCAACTTGAAGGAATGTCAAAGTAGTGGAACAAGAATGACAAAAAACAGAAGCAGCTTCACTTGGCTATAATTAATTTGCAGTGGGTGGGAAAGGCAGGCACCAAGCCAGCATCACCACTTTATAAATAATAAGTCTTGGTGGTAACGTTGTGAAAGACTATAGTAAGGTTGCATCAGTGTGGTCAAACATCACTAAATGGGTGGCACTGTCTGGAGAAGCGTATTTAGGAAAACATCACTCTACAACTTGATCCACAATCTTAGAGCATACAGTATAGCAGTAATCTGAGATATAACACTTGGAGCAATGGTTACTTTATGCAAGTAGCATGTTCTTAGACAGCCATAACAATACTAATATGAGAAGATAGCCTGTTCTTTTATCATCTAGGATCTCCGTAGGACTACTTCTAGGGGCATACTTTTATCTATATTCTGTAGCTTTTTGGCCCAGTGTGTTGCTTCCTTACAGATTACAGCTGTGCATCCAGGAAGTAAGCATTATGGTATTTCCTGCTCTATAGCAAAGGAATTGAAAAGTAGAAATAAGCTATTTAAGAAAACAGCAGGAGCTGTTCTTCTCAACACCCATAAGGCAGTTCACAACTATCTGTAGCTCCAGCTCCAGAGGGTCTGACACCCTCACACAGACATAACATGCAGACAAAACACTAATGACCATAAAATAAATCATTTCAAAACATATTCCTGAAAAACAATGGTAGGAATTTCTTGCCAGCCACCTGTTTCTCTCCGCCTCCCTTTTCAGATGGTAATTATGTTGGTAGTGTCTCTCCTCAGGAGAAACAATCAGTGAACCAAGATAAGATGACTTATATATAAAATGTCTTTTCTCAACTGATTAAAAAAAGAAAAAATTTCCTAGGATGGCAAGTTAGAATGCTTGATATCCCAGTTACTCACTACTGATTAAAAATTGACAAGATCTATATACACATACAACCTGATTTTCAGGGAAGAGGATCACAGAAAACTAATGAGAAATTCATGCAGATAATGTAATTCACTTTCTGTAGGAATTGTGGTTTCAGTTATGGTCTCTGGTAGTATTCTTTGAGAATTTTAATGTTGGTAATTGATTTCTTATTGAAGGAGCAAAAGCAGTGTATCCAGCAGTTTACAGATGGCAGAAGTGAAGCCAATGTTCCGAGAAGTCCTTCCAAAACAAGGTATATATCTAACAAGTATTTGGGTCCTAGGCTACTGGAGATTTACAAGGGGATGGATCGTGTGACACGGCTAATAGCTAAGTATCTGCAACTGTGCTGGTGTCTGCCTCATCTATTGTGCTCTCCCACCCACACTATCCATGAGGGAGCTGTAAAACATTCTAACTTCTCAATAAAGGGGGATCTAAAAATTAAGTGCTGTTTCTTATAACTAGAAACCCTATACTCAATGCAGGTTACAATGTGAAATTATCAAATGGAATTAATTTAAAGGAAGATTCAAAGTTGGGGAAAGTAATCTAAGTCAAACTTAGTAAGTTAACCAAGGTAAACCATTTATAAGTTGAGCATTCATGTTAAATATTGCATCTTGCTGTATTTTTATATTGTATATATACTCCCAATTAAACATTTGGCCCAAACAGCTACGTCGTATGGCAACAGAGGAGTCTAGCATTAGAGTCCAGTTCCTTTTGCCTAACCCTGGGGTGCAGAGCAATATAGCTTGTGGAGTACTGCTCTGTCAGTCTAGGAGCAGAAACATTTTCACGGACACTAAGATTTTAGACTTACATTCTAGTAGCAAATCTAAATCGCCAGGTATCTTGCTCAAATTAATTAATTTCTTATTTCTTATTAATAGGGCAGTTGTCTGTGGAAGATGTAACCACAATGGTGCTGTGTAAGCCCAAGCTTTTACCCTTAAAATCTCTGACTCTGGAAAAACTGGAGAAAATGCAGCAAGCAGCACAGGATACAGTCCGCCAACAAGAAATGGCAGAAAAAGACAACCGGCAAATAACCCAGTAACCACTACCACTTTAGGGGACGTCCCATTTTCACGCCTAACTGTTGAGTAACTAGAAACTATTCTGCATCTGTAGGCTAGAAATACTTAAACTGAACATTCAGATTTTTAAAATACAAAATTTGGGTGTTTAAACATTGGTTTGTGTTAAAAGGAAAATTCTAAACCAAGTTTTATAGAATTTTCAGTTTTTAAATTATAAGTTTCTCACCTTATTCACCATACCTATTGTTATGAATGTAAGAAATTAAATGCATCTTTTATGGATGAAGGATTTGTTTATTAGAAACCTGAATCTGAAAATAAACTCTACTGTGAATATATTGTTGGGCTTGTACATTACCCAAAAATAAACATAACCAATTGTGTGCCGTGTCATGTTTACTGCTGTGTAGCTTGGTCAATGACAGCAGTAACAACTAACTAGTCTATAGACAAAAACCTCATCCCAGCACTCGGGAGGCAGAGGCAGGTGGATTTCTGAGTTCGAGGCCAGCCTGGTCTACAGAGTGAGTTCCAGGACAGCCAGGACTACACAGAGAAACCCTGTCTCAAAAAAAAAAAGACAAAAACCTCAAAGAACTAAGCTTGCAATTACACTAATTTTAAGAATTAGAGAATTACATACTCAAGTACCAAATACAAAAACCTGAAAATGCTTATTATAGCAAAAAACACAAGTAATAGGACCTAAAAGAGCCATGAAGTTTTTGAACACTAGAGGGTTGTCTTTCTAAATGATGGTACTTAACCCTGTAACCTAGGAACTGTTTTGAAAATTATAAATGGAATGGTTTTGCTGCAGTCACCAGACACCTTCAGTTACCACAGATCTTGAAACCTTGCTAAGTAATGAGGCTTTATAAAAGAGGCTAGGAATGTGATCCCTGTAAGGTGACTTATTTATTGGTAGTTATATATTGGTTATTTAGATCAATGTGAAGCTTTAAGTACTTGGAGAATGCTTAGAATATAAGGGTAAGATCTGTTTATATATTAGACAAATTTCACTCGTTAAACTCTAGTTATACTAATAAACAGAAGATTAAAGTATACATGTATTTCCCTAGTATAACCTTAAAAGGCCTTTAACTATTACATTTTTTTTTAAATTTTGATTTACATGTCTGTGTGTATGCCACCTGTGTGCAGGTGCCCATGGAAGCACAAGACGACATCTGATTCCCTAGACCTTTATTCTCAGCACTCAAGAAACCCAGACAGAAAGACTACTATGAGTCTGAGGACAGCCTGAGCTACCTAAAGAGTTATCAGGCCTGCCAGAGCTATAGAGCGAGGTTCTGTCTCCAGAAACAATGAGATATTTTTGTTTTATACTGTTGGGATTGAACACAAGGCCTAGTAAGGTTTAGACAGGAAACCTAAAAGACGTTTCAAAAGACAAAATAAATGCACTCCCACTAAAGAATTAACAGTGTTTCACATGTTTTATTTTGTTGTACATTCTTGTAGAACCGGTTCATTTTTCCAGTTTTGTAGAAAAATAGATGTTCCAGCCACCATTTACTTAACTGTCTAATATTTAAGACCAATCAGTATGTTCCCTGGAAAGATGAAAAAGTCTCATGACTAACTCATTTCTTAAAAATTCTTTAAAACAAAAATCTGTCTCTCTGTGTGTGTGTGTGTGTGTGTGTGTGTGTGTGTGTGTGTGTATGCCTGTGTGTGTGTGTGTGTGTGTGTGTGTGCATGTTTTTACTCTCAAAGCTCAGCATTTCCACAGCAGCAGCCAACCGGGGTTTAGTAGCTTCACTTCACCCCTAACTAAAGCTTTGTATAAACCAGTGATTTTACTACAAAAAACACTGTCCTTGAAAGAAAGGAGTGGCAGTCATACATGAATGCAAAACTTGGAATGATTAGGTCATAAACATGGCACTTAGAAAAGTAGCTTATCAGAACATCCCACACTTAGGTGGTTACTCTTCTGTCCCTCCTTTAATTTCCCCTCAAAGGAAAAAAAGAAAAAGAAAAAAAAAAAAAGAAAATACTTCCTTCAAAAATTCCCATTAAATGTAAGTTTATAAAATTTTAGAAATGCCTTGTACCCAAAACAAATTAAAAAAAAAAAAAAAACAATAACAAAAACATAAAAAAAGAAAACCTGTGCTGACAACTCTTACAATTGAGATCTGTTCTTGGTAACACCTAAGACTGACTGTAAGAGTTGCTGTGCTCAGTAGCTCTCAGGTTTAAGACGACCTCCATCTCCTTCACTTACAAAACGCTTTCTTCCCCTGTAATGAAAAGAACAAAAACAAAAGCACTTAAAAATCTGACTCATTGAAAAACACTAAAACCTTGACTTTTCAGAGGGCCTTTCTGTTTAAGGCCAGTGTATCTGAATTCTTTGAAAATGTTTTTTTTTTACATACTAGACACACTAGATGTTTTATAAAATAACAAGCATGATAACAAGCATGTATGACTAGCTTAGATAAATGCATAATTACTAATGAACTTTCCTCATCTACTTGGAGCTATTAAAGTTAAAATAGAAAATGAAGGCATTTTACTTAGACCTTAACATCTATTTCTACCTTATTTAAAAGCAGAGGAGCCAAACAAACTTTAAACAGCAATGAGAATTAGGAAAGATGGAACTGTACAACTTATCAAAATATCCACATTTGGTCACAAGATGGTTCAGAGCAGGTAAATGCTCTTGCCAACAAGCCGATGACCGATCCCGGGACCCAGATGGTCAAAGTAGAGAATGAACTCCCACAAGCTGTGCTCTGACCTCCACATATGTACCATGCCATAAGTCCACAAATCCACATATAACAAATTAACGTTAACAAATAATATGGCCAAATACTTGATTAATAAATAACTTCTCGGCCTTAGAAAAGTCCAAATCTTGAGTGTAAACAACCAAATAAGAATCTACTTTTTTCTAGCCTATATGCCCCATTTGGGGATTCTTGGCTGTCGTTTGAAAACTCAAGAAACCCTTCTCTACAACTACCCAGCAGCCTACATCAGTAAGTGCAAACAGACCTGTTTCAGGATTACCCCTTGTTCTCCCCCTGCTTACCAAGATGCACGAGCATGCAAGATCACACATAAATGTACACTTGGCACAGAAAAGCACACATGTAAGAGGCTGAAGTCAAAGTTTTTGGTATTTATTACACAACTGTAAGAACTCTTCAAACGACTCTTCAGAATAAAGCCCCAATAAAGAAACAGACGTTCAAACACGAGCTTTAAAAAAATCTTAAAAAGCAACCACAAGATACTGAAAGGAACCTGTATCCTTGACCAGAAAGGCTAAGGGACTCCATTAGGAGCAGGCTGAAGCAGTGAAGAACAAGACACTCTGCCAGGGTGGAGGCTTCACTGACGCCATCTGACACAACAGCTAGCCAACAACCCCTCCCAGACATCTCTACACATTTTCCACCACCATCTTCTCTTAGCGTCTAAACTTTTTAGAGCAAGGAAGCCTACCTAGAAAGTTTTTCTGAGAGTCTCTGCAAAGCAAAAATACTCAAAGCTGACATTTTTCAGACATAAAATGTATATAAAATGTAGGTTTGGCTCCAACTAAATATTTAACTTATTACATTACAAGCTTATTGATTTTAAGGGGAAAAGCCCTTATCAATTCTTACATTACATCCTAGAAGTACAAATATAATTCCCTTCAAAAAAAAAAAATCACACCCACCTGTAGTTTGAAGCCACTACCGAGTACTGCCAAGTTTACACCCTGAAGTCTAAAGTCTGAATTCAAACTTGCCTATACAATGTACTAGTTGTCAGACCTTGAACGTTCATTACAAAATCCCCAATTTTCTCCATGACTGGTGATAATACTGACTCTGAAATAACATTTAGTACATCCTAGTAAACATTTGCACTATAAAGTTAGTTCCCTCTGAATGGCAGTTCTGTCCACAGCTGCAAGAGGACAAGATTCATGCTTGTTTCTCCATAAACTCTAAGCAAATGGTTCTTCATCTCCAGTCACGTCAAGAAAGACACTACTTTATTTTTCTGAGAACCAGAATGACAAAAAGCTATCTTAGCTCCCCAAGGATCTCGTTCAATATTTTTCAGTGAGAAAGTATTATTTAAATAAAGTACCTTGATGGACAAAGATCTCGGAGTTGTTTGGAAATAATTCCAGCCTGAAAACATTCCTCCACAAATCTCTCAAGCACAGAGTAGGAGTGTGGGACATCCAGATTAATATCTGGAATTTCATTGTAAATTCTCTCATAACCCTAGAACAAAATTACGTATACAATTGTTAGCCCGTATAACAATGCATGCCATGAAACAACCCACCACTGTACCACAAACTGCCACAGTGAAGCCTGGCAAACAAGTCATATTTGAACCTTGAAAATAACATATACTTGCTTTCTTTAAAAATTCTGAAAAGAGCTCCAGGCAAAAATCGACTAACTGACTATTGACTTCCCCATCTACACTTAATTGTCTTGTATAAAAATATAAGATAATTTCACCAACATTTCAAAAAGCACAATTTTAAGTAGAAAAAAATGCAATTTAAATGTTTCATCTAGATAAAAAATTGTATCACACAAACTAAACAATCATTCTTTAAAAGGAAAAAAAAAACCATGAACTGTTATTTTCCAAAAACATAAAGAGCTAAAAAAAAAAATCTGTAGGCATAATATTATACATTACACATTCCCTAAAGGTTTCATTAGCAATTCATAACTCTTATTCAATCATATAATTGAGGCATACAGCTCTTAAACCTTAATTAAAGTACTGTCATACATACTCTCTTCATTTGGTCTATGGTAATAGTAGAAGACCTCCACAAGGATCTTAATAAATCTAAGACCATCTTGAATGCACTTTCTCCAGTTGACTCTAAAACCATTACAATGGCCTAAAATTTAAACAGAAAAGAGTAAATGAATTTTTGGTAATCAACTTATGAGAAACCGGTCTTAAAAATGTATCCAATCCCTCCTCTAACATGTAGTGATTATATAAACTTACAAATTACTTTAATATTTTTAAGGAAAAAACTTTATGCTATTGAAGAAACATGAGTTACTGTGGTGTAAAAGGAAGACTTGAAAGTCTTCCTTGGTGTGAAATGGTAACCTTACTTCATATACAAGCTCGTGGTGAAAATGAGGTACTTCCAGTTCCTTAAGGCAGTGTTCAGCTTCAGATATATCTCCAGAGAGTAAATATTCTTTAAGCAGCATATCAATCTATTAGATTTAAAAGTTGAAATGTTAGAATTCCTAATTTTTAAAAGATGTGTACTTGCCTAAATGATGTATTAACATTTGCACCAATATTGAACATAGGGATTTGGCAGAGTGGTGTCATAAAAGAACTTTCTCACAATTAAAAGTAAACTCCTGGGCTTCAAATGGTTCAGTTATGAAGTAAACACAGCACTTGGGTATTCCAAGGAATCTCTAGTATCTCCAAGTAGGCTTTATAACATGAATGACCTTGCTTGTGACTATAACGCTCCAATGTATCCTATTAAAGACAAGGGACATAGGGGCTGGAAACTTGGCTCAGTGGTTAAGAGCATGCACTGCTCAGCAGAGAACCTGAGGTCAGTTCCCAGCATCCAATTTACATGGCTCACAACCACCTGTAACTCCAGCTTGTGGGATCCTGCAGTTCTGTCTTCCATGGGCGCCTTAACTCATATGCACACACCTGCACACATACATATAATTAAATCTTTAAAAAGAGCAGAGAATTTTTTAATGCCACTAGATGGCACTAACTTAAAGTCTCATCACTTTTAGAATACCACAAAACATCAAGATGATCTTAATGCAATGGAAGCCCAAAAGTAAGAGATAATGGGGCGTTACTACAAGGGCAAGAACTGCTAGAGTTCTCTTTTCTCAACAACTGAGGATTTGTAACTCAGTATCTAAAACGTTCAGTGGGGAAGGAGAGATGTTTCCGTGCTTAAAAGCACACTGGTTGCTCTTCTGAAGGACCAAAGCTCAATTCCCAGCACCCACATGGTAGGTGACTACTATCAATTAAGATCTGATGCCCTCGACAGACCTCTGCGAGCACTGTACACATATGGCACACAAACTTAGCTGTAGGCAAAATACCCAAACACATTAAAACAATAATTAAAAAATAAATAATAAATAAAAACATTCAGTAACTTAACAGGAGAGACAATTCTTAATTTCCAACTAAAGCTTGTATGGTATCATTTATGGCTCTAGAAAAAAAAACTGGTGAATGTTTTTTCAGCAAAAGAGCTTCAACTAAAAATAATCTTCCTTACAAATTTTCTGAGAAAAGGAAATTTGTATTTAGTGGCACTAAGTGAATTTTGGCTAGATGAATAAAATTATTTTATCTAAATATCCTCTACTTCAACTTCTATAATATCTTCATAAAAGGTAAAGTAAAATTTTACCACTAAACTATATCCTAATTAGAAATTTGTTTTCTTTTTTTTTTTTTTTTTAATGTATTTGAGGTGAGGAAATGGCTCAGTGGTGAGAGCACCTGCACTGCAAGCATGAAGAACAAAGTTCAAAGCCCACCATTCACACAAGAAAATAAGCCAGGCACAGCTGTGCATAAATAATTCCAGTACTGCTGGCCAGACACAAGTAGATCCCAAAAGTTCACTAGCCACTAAGTTAAGACAAAATAGCCAGCTTCTGGAGAAGACACCTAACGTTCATGCCTGTGCACAGGCACAAAAACACACACCTCATATGCTGAGGGCACCACATATCATACATACACACTCACTAAACACATACACAATGAAGAGTTAATGTAAATATATGTGCTCTTCATATAACACATTCAATATCTGAAGTATATTTTACTAAAACTACAATATATTTGTTATTTAAATCATATTTGTTGTGCCACTAAGAAAGTGAAACATGGGGCTGAAGAGGCAGCTCAGTGGTTAACAGCACTTGCAGCTCTTGTAGAGGGCCTGGGTTCAGTTCCCAGCATCCACACAGTAGCTCACAACTGCCCCTAACTTTAGTTCCAAGGAATCCGGAGCCCTCTTCTGGCCTCCACACATACATGCTGCACAGACAGGCAGGACACATACATGTAATCCTTTTTTAAGTGACTTATTTTTTAAAAAGTGAAATAAAAGTTCCCCATCAGATTCAATGCATTTTTCCAAATGATAAATTATAAAAACATGAATATTTCACTTGACCTTTGCTTCTATTTAAATGCAAAACAATGTCATATATTGTTGCTTTTATTTCCAGTCTCTTTTTATTGAGAGATAATTCACATACTCTTAAGAGTTTGTTAATTCCTCAAAATATCACCTTCAGAGAGAATTACCATATCAATAATAGTGTATAATACTCCATAAATGTGGCATCTTATTTTAGCATATGAGTTGAATTTCCTTTATTTTCATCACATTCTATTTTTATGCTATTATGATTTTCATTTCTGACTATTCATTCAGTCCTAATGTATGAAGAACTGAATTTCACATACTGATCTTGTTTCATGAGAATTTGCTAAACTATTGGCTAATAGTCTGGTTTGGGTTTTTGGAGTTCTTTGTGGAATCACCCGGATCCTCTAATCTACATATCACTTCCTCTGAGAACAGAGCTAGTTCTGCATCTTCTTTTCCAGTCAGGATGCCCTTTATTGCACTTCCTTTGCACACACACATGCACACACATACACACACACACACACGAACATGTACACACACACACACACACACACAATCAATCAAAATGAGGAACGCACTAAAACAAGCACATAAGCTTCAAAGCTCCCGTCTACAAGTCTCGGGATCTGCACTTAGACATCACAGGTTTGCACTTGTTACAGAACAAGAGAAAATCCACAGGAAGCAAATCTTGCACTTTAATGAAATAACTCAATTACTTTCAGAAAATAAAGTGAGCATCTTTATAAAGCTCTACCACTCTGATCTACTATAATGTTCATAATTCCTAACTTATAATTTCAGGTTACTCAAATTACTCATATAAATAACATTTATTGAATAATTACAAATAATCTCCCCTCAGCAGCATTTTAAGACTAAATACTACTATAGAAAAAAAGATTTCAGGCATTAGAGTTTACACACAGATTTCTTATAATCACTCATTCCTTGGACATTCACAGACAGACTTTTTATATTCATGAAAGATCTAATAGTCATGCCATTAAATCACAAAACAGGATAAAAAGGCAACAATTACATAATTTTTCTAATTTATAGATTATTCAGATTTTTACTTGCAATATATGACCACAATGAATTCTTGCCCACAGAATACCATCAGTAGTTGTTCTGGTGTTTTCTCTGTAATGCAAGCAGTTCTCAGTAAGTACCTCTTTAACAAGGTGATTGACAGGCTGCTGCCCACCTCCGGATCCCCACACACTATCTTTACGCTTCCCACCTTTAGACATACTCAGGAGCACAGTAGCCTTATCCAGAGCAGCTCTACCAAAAAGACGGTAAGAAAAAGAAGAAAAATTTCATTATAATACATAGACATGCCTAATGTCTACCACATTATCAATAATGTTTACAAAACTGTGTATGTATTGACAACTTTAATGTAACAAAAAATATGTAGTTTTTGAAAATAACTTTCAAATAAAAAATACTTTTAAAAATATTTAACATTCTCATATTCTTTTACAACCACTTCTCATCAAAATACATTGCAAAATAATGTTTATATAGCCAGGAAAGAACATGAATTCACATACAACTTTTACATTAATTCACTTCTTCCCACCCAGGGAGATCTTCCTACTATGACCTAAAGTAGCCCCTCGAAATTAACATCTGTATCTGGGAAAGCCTGAGGTCTGGCTGTCTAAACCAGTCTCCAGGAAATTTAGAAAAGTCAAGCAACACGTTTGGCTTCTAATTCGTTAAGCCAAAGGACTGTCTGAACCAGAAGGTACCATGGACACTACACATTCAATGCTTCATTTTACAAGTAGGGAAACTGAGGCCCAGAGAAGGGAGACTTAAAAAGAGGGAACATCATAATTTAATTTAGAACTTCTGCATTTTTATTACTGCCCTCTTCCTGTTATACCACGACAACATCTTTTAACAGAGAAGAACGCATAAAGACAAATACATGCTTACAATGTCTGATTCACGCGCATGTCATTTTACAGGATGTTGTAGAATTTCTCATTTTGGAATTCTAAGTAGCAAAGTCAATGACTTACCTAGCCTGTCCACAATCTACAGTCCCTCTGTAACTATCGATATAGGTATTACACAGGATTCCATCTCCAACAGCTCTAGCAATAAACTGGCCCACCAACTGTAATAAGAGAAAAAAGAACTATGTAAAAAATTAAAATAAAGCCTTATTAGGACACAATCTTGAAATGCAGAAATGATAAAACTGTCTAATTACACACTCACTACCTAAAGTACATGTCAAGATATGCACAAGCTCCTGCTCATTAAGCATGGCCTTCACTCCTTTCCACTGACCTTCCAGTGTTGGGATGTGCACAAGCACACTCCTTTACCTTGACCTTGTACACTGCTTTACCATTAGCTTGACCCTCTAGCCCATGCCACCAGCATGGGAAGGCATCTTTGCCTCACTCACTACAGAATCCCCAATCCTCTGCACACTGCCCCATCCTCAACATACGTCAATAATCTGTTAAAATGGCCTGAAAGTCAAGAAGAAACCTCTCCTCTGCAATACCCAGAATGTTTTCTCAACTAACTATAAAATATATGTTGTGGAGAAAGTTATACACAAATATATGTTCATTTCAAAGTCTGATCATAGCAAACTTTATTAGAAAGTCTGAAAACAACTTCAGTGTCTAACAGTAAAAGTGTGCTTAAGTAGGGCATACAAAGCAAGGTACACTATGGGGCCACTGGAAACAGCCACATTTTGTAAGAAAAATCAACTATACAAAACACTGTATGTGGTACAATTCTACTTTCTAATTAAATAAAGAAAAAATGACACTAATAAATAACAAAAAAACCTCTAGAAATAAAAAAATAGTTATCAAAATGTTAACAGGTTTGTGTGGGGTTTTTTTCCCCTGGCTTTCTTCATTTTTTATTTTATTCATCAAAAATTCCATAATTAATATGAACTCAGGTGACCATTTTTAAGTGTGTATATATAAAAAAGGGAAGGGAAATAAGTCTGTTTTTGACTCATAGAAACTACCTGTTACAGAAACAACTTTAGGAACTCTCTGTAAATTCAATTCTTATGCAATGTTAATAAATAGCAATTACATGTTTCAAAGTTACAAAAGGAACAGCTATAATTGATTTAATAAATCCCACTCATGTAAATCAATCTTTCATAGCAACATAATATCTTTAAAATTCTTAGCTAGTAAAATAATATACATATAATAAAAAAATCTATGAGCAAAAAAATGCATGTATTACATATGACCTAAAAACTACATAGAGCTGGACAGAAAAGACCTAGGTAGGTTATCGCGCAGTGGTAGAGCTTGCCAACATGTGGGTAGCCCTTGCTTTTATACAAAGTACAGAAAATAAGAACAAAGTTGGGGGGGAAAGACCTAAATATGTGCAGAGCTATCTTTGTATGCTAAGAAATGTGGGCCATTCCCTTGCAACTGTTGTAATTTGCTAAGAGCGTGTACATGTAGGAGACAAAGGAGCAAAAAGAAAAGTGACACAAACCTGTGGTGCTCTAGGAGTGTCCAAGGCTAGCTCGGGGAGATCCTTCAACAATTTGTCAAAGGACTTTTCCACGTCATTTGTGCTCATCACTGTCCCGCAAAGGTCAGAAAGCAGCTTGGATGTCATCTCCCGGTGACTGGCCTTCCCCTCCAAGGCTAAGGACACTGCCAACACTGGCACACCGCTCTTCATCTCCCCAAGGTTTAAATCTCTCAACATCTCCTGTGCAAAAGATTGAAAGATTACTTGTCTTCTGTAGCTCAGTAAAATCTTATCTTTGCAGGCACGCTTCTCCTCTATCTTTACACCTCCCTGCCTTTCTCTGTAGACATGTCACCGTCATATTCAGGTTTACAGCAGTGACAGAAGCTTTACCTGCCTGAGCATCAGTACATTGAGGGTATGAAGAACAGTGTGAGCAGTCCATTCAACTACATAACTATTAATCCTCTACTTTACAATCTATTACCATTATTTCTACAAATAACTGATGAACACTTGTGGAGAAATTTATTTTATATTACAGACTGTTTATATAGTCTACTTATATGTTTTCTCTTAAAGACTGAGTTTAGTAGCACATGCCTTAAATCCCAGCACTAGGGAGGCAAAGACAAGCCGACTTCAGAGTTCAAGGCCAACCTGATCTTACTTACATAGTGAGTTCCAAACCAGCCAGAGCTACATAGTAAGACCTCGCCTCCTCTTAAAACAAATGTTTGCTTTATTCTTTCATGTGAACATAAGGTGGGATCGTCAGTGTTTAGGTGGGATTAATGTTTTAAATGATGGAATAGAACATTTTCCTATTACCAGTACCTAATATTTTACTAACCGTGCAACAAGGTTGTCAGGCATTTTACACGTCCATTTAATGCTCAAAATAACCCAGTACTTGCAGTCATATAACCTTAGACGCAGAGTTCTAACTCTAACTTGGTTACTTAACACTGCCTACTTCTAAAGTTTCCTTGGAATTGTTAAACCATGATATACAACTAGGAGACAACTACTTTCACAACCCTGTAAGTGATATCCTGGTCAGTGATCTCTAACACGAGTGTCCTTTCCTTTATGGAGAGTGTTAGTGTGCTTTTGTGATATGGTTGTGGGCTAGAAGTTGCATGGTTCTTGTTATGAGCCATCATGCAACTAAGACTGAGCCATCAGGATTAGTAATATCTGTGGGAAAAATCTCAGATGGCAATCTTTGTCTCTATGGTATGAGTGGCATGCCTGCTTGATAAATGGGGTCCGCTATGTGGATATGGAGATGCTCTGAAAACAGTTAAAAGTTTAGCACTGGCTGTCAACCTGTGGGTTGTGACCCATTTGGGGGTCATATGTCATATATCCCACATACCAGATATTTACATTATAACTCATAACAGTAGCAAAATCATGAGTAGCAATGAAATAATTTTATAGTTGGGGCATCACCACAACTTGAAGAACTTCATTAAAGAGTCACAGCACTAGGAATCTTGAGAACCACTGGTTTAAAGGAAAAGTTGAAGTCTTTAAGATTAGCGCACAAGGATGGGGACCATAGGCAAGCAGCAGCAGAGGTTACCTGGCATCTTACATGGAGTTAGAAATGCACTAAGGCTGAGATGGCTGCCAAGCAGGAACCTGTTTGTGTAAAAATAAGCAATTGCAACAAGACAGAGATGTGGCAGTATCCTCCGTGTTAGCCTCTAATCTGGCAAATTAGATAACCAAGAAGATGAGATGAGGTGCTGGCTTGCCACTTCTTTAAGGGTTGGGAGTCAGAAGGAAAAGAGAGTAAAAGTTAGATCCATGCTCAGAAGCCCTTCCTGGGATCCAAGACCTTGGAATCCATAGGAAGAGTCAGAGTAAGGAAGATTATGGTAAAAGCATTGAAAAGATACTGTAGATGTCCAACCTCTAATGAAATAAAAGGGAAAACCTATGATCCAGAATATGGTCCCATGCAAGGAACTAGAGTGATCAAGAAACAGTCAGTACTTGAATTGCTGAAATTAAGGAAGTTTAAACAAGTCACAAAAGAGCCTGTTTCAGCCTGGCTTGTGAGGCTGTGAGACAAAGGGATGGACGAGATCCTTCAGTCAGCTGTGGAGACAGAAAAACTGAGTAATGTAACTTCCCATCCTTCCTTGAGGCAAAGGCTTCATGGTCTGAGACAGTGTGATGGAAATCAGTCTCCGGTGGACTGGCTTATGAAAGCCATTAGGAACAAATTAGTAATGATCTCTATCTGAAGTCCCCATAAACATCAGGAACTAGAGGACCAAAGAGGAGGGGCAGGTGCTATTAAGGGAACTAGGAGTAGGAGGAACTGTGTTTGAACCCGGTTCACTGGGTCACATAAAACTGAGTTCACAGAGGAGTCAAAGGAAAGGTCGATCCAGCAGGGACCTCATGGCTAGTGTGGAGCTTTAGTGGCTTTGCTGAGCCCTTTGGTGGGACAAGATCTTTATAAAGGAGGAGGGGCTCTGACAGATCTCAGTGACTTACAGCAAGATGGAAAGAGTCTGCAATGTGAGAAAGCACTCTAGAGGAGGTAAGAAAAAGACAGAGAAAGAGATGTCTGGGTTACTCAGAGACAGATGTGGTGGGATTTGGGTCTCACTGGAGTTCCCAAGGGAAAAACTGACAGAAAGAAAGCCAACTGTGTGCTAAGGAGCTTCTGGACCGCTCTAGAGCCTAAGCAGTAGTTCATGGAAGACACCCAAGAGAGCACAGTACAGGTGAAGATGATCAAGCCTGCCCCAGGGGAGGTAATTAGCCCCCAAGAAGAAGAAGGGTATGTTTCCCTCCAGCAAAAGATTATGCTAGTGGTGGAGATGGTTTACCCAGCCAGAAACTCCCCCAACAGCCCAGTATAGTCTGCATCCACCATGTCGACCAAGAGCCACTCTGACCTAGGTAGCCATCAGGTACAGCAGGAGAGGGCAGAGCCTTGTTCACCTTTAGCCATGTGCAGGTCTGAGCAGACTGAGTCAGGCTACTGAGTTTATCAGGTTTAGAGAAATGTAGGGAGACTCCAGGATTGGAAACATAATGGCTCAGAGAGAATGGTCAAGGATTACAGAGAGCTAATTAAGTTAGCACCTCCTATCCGTGCTTGGTACTCAACCTCGATGTGTGGAGGAAGCAACTGATACAAGGGGATGGAGGCTTTCTGGGTCAGTCCTTGTTCACGTTTAATTTTAGACCTTCTTCTTAGTCGTGAACCCGTACTCACCTGACACTTGCTCAAAACAGATTATACAGACTTTCAGAGTGCTTCACCAAGGTTATCTTTGTAGCCCCCTCTCTGTCATAGCTTGGTACATTAGGGTGCTGCCTTGTCCTGCCCATCTCTAGAAAATGTGTTATAGAGATGACAGAACGCTAACTTCTGGGTGGTTTTGAACATCTAGAAGTGTGCCTAAAGGACCTATAGGTTCATCTAAAGAATGAGTGAAGGGACTCCAGACAGTCCAAGTATGGCAAACATGGCTGTGGCAGGCCTTGCCCTTCTCCCCCATTCCTTCTGCCTTATTAAAAACCAAAAGCTAATCACCAAGGTCTAGTCCCCTTTGGCCACTTCCTCCTCCTGAGGCTGACAACCAAGGTCCAGCTATCAAAGTACTGAGGTCCAGCAATCAAAAGCCCCCTTTGGCTCACCTAATTAACATACTCAATTAAAATTAAATAGCTCACCCTAACACAGAGTCTCCCTTTTACTTTTGTAAACTGCCATCTGCTATGGCCACATCTATCTCCGCTGTCCAGCACCTGTCCTTTATCATCATCGGCCCACTCGCCACCCCCAAACACGCCTTCCCCCTCCCTCTTGTTCCATTCTCCCTCTCCCTCCTGTCTTTGTCTCTTATTCCCTGAACTTTGTCACTCTACAGAACTTATCTTGGAGATCCTGAGATAATACTGATCCTTTAACAAAGATGGGAGATCAGTCCACAAGTGCAAGAGCCAGGCACGGGTGTAAAATTCTTGGCATTATTATGGTCTAGATGGTAAGACACATATGATACCTGGCAGCATCACTGTCAAAATCCCACAACAGACTATGCCTGTAACTGTAAAGGTGCTAGAGGCATTTGGGGAGCTCTGGTGATAGTAGCAGATTCTTATACCCCATCCTGCCTAAGCTATCCATCCTTTGTATAAATTGATAATGAAAGGGGTTACATGGATTGGTACAGAAAGGCTAAAGTGGTTTTTGAGCAGGCTAAGATCACTGTAGGACAGGTAAACAGCTATACACCCCCCCTAATCCAATGTCTCTTCCTCTTAGAAGTTACCACAAGTTGATAAGGCTATAGTTAGGCACTATGGTAAAAACAACCTGACCGAAGGCCCAATAGGGTTTGGCTCTGTTATAGAAAGGAGCAGAAGCAGAAGAATAGCAACTGTTTACTTGAATTTAAAGTACTGCAATAGATGGAACCTATAACTACCCTAGTGACTAAAGAACAGCTTGCCCAATAAAGGGCTGGACTGAAGGCCACCTGGCCAAACTGCTTCCTGGTGTAGCACAGAATCCAACTCTTTAAAGGTGGCAGCGTATTTTCAGCAGTGAGGTGTGGTATACACAAGCCCCAGCACAAATGCCAAGCAGGCTGCCCTAGGACCAGTGTTGTCTGAAGCTGCTGAGCATCCTCCAGTAACTGAACCATCAGTTAAAGAGTTTAAATCCAAATAGTTCCCTACAGGGGTAGAAAAGGACACTTCCAGAAGCTGTAAGATGACTGACTACAAACCCCCCAGTGCCAGGAATTGTTGTCAAGGGAAGCACATGAGGCCCACAAATCATCAAAGCTATTGCTACTGCTGTGGGTTCTATTCCAGCATTCGATGGTACGACCCTGTTGCTGAAGACACTGCATGAGCATGTTCTCACTGTAGCATTTGCAGAAATTAAGCTGGAGCTGAAATGTAAACCCCAACCATGCTGGCTGATCTCACAGTGCCAGAAGGGGCCATGCAGGCTGCTGGGGGAGAACTGTCACCAACCGGGATTCCTGCTTGCCTATGGACCCTGTGTGCTGAGATACCAACAGGCTAGGCAGGATGTGCCAGCTTGTGCAATAGTGGCTCAGCAGTCATGGGTCAGACCAATAGTTTTCCAACTAGAATCAAGACCTTCACCACAAAAGGGTGTTCACCTTTGGTACAAAACCTAGGACAAAAACCTGTGGCTGAGGAGGCCATAGGTCCCAGTGGGGAAGCAACCTATATGGTTTTTCTAAGTGGATGTAATGTGTCTGTCAAACTGCCTTCTAAATGGGTGTTCACACCTATAGATCGCTGTTGTTATCAGGCTCAACTCATAACCACTGGTGAAGCTCCTGACAACATCTGACTGAATGTGGCATAGTATGGTGGCATACTTCTTAGCCATAGATGGGCATCTCTAGTCAACCCCTCCAAGGCTCAGGGATCACTACCGAAAGAAGAAAGAACATAAGGCCAGGAGTAAGAGATCCATGTATGGAAGTTTCCTCTAAGACTAAAGTACTCCATCCTGTAGGAAGCTCTTGAAGGGAAGGTAAACAGCTTGAGAAAAGTTCCTGACACTGACCAGATTCATTAAGTCTTTCCCTGTCAGAGTGAGCAAAGCCAAGCTGCAAGAACTCATAGGCAACAGCTGCCAAGAATTTTGTGACCAGATCAGCAGCCTGGAAGAAGCAGACAACCTGCCTACATAAGGGTTAGACCCACTGAGGCACCTGAAAAGGACACTCTCCAACCGCTGAGCTGCCTGCAGGCTGTGCAGTATGCTCCAGGTTCCCAGTTTTGTGAGCTATCACTCATATTGGGGTGGGCTTTGGTGATGCAAATGAATCTGAGTCATTTCTGCTCATGTCAGTAACTCCTATCCATATTCCTGTAAATAATCCCAATAAAACTCATTGGTTCAACAAATTGGACTTTGGTATGGTATCTGTATTTTGGACTGTCATGGATTCCCTATCTGGAGTGAGTAGATGTGTGTGTGTGTGTGTGTGTGTGTGTGTGTGTCTGTCTGTCTGTCTGTCTGTCTCCCCAGAAAAAGTCTGTCACACAACAGTATGCAATAAACAAATATTTGTTTTATACTGTAATTCTATAAATCCAAAAACTACCAAACCTATATAACAAACAAAAATCAGAAGTCTAGGTTAGAGTTTAAGAATTGCCAATGTCTTCCAATTAGTAGTTGTAATAGTGCAGGCCCGTAATTCGAATGAAACCGGTCACTCTATTTTACCCTTCAAGCTTTATTTTATGAACCATTTACTACATTTACTACAAACACATTAATTATCCCCATACAAACTATGATTCAAGCTGGGCGGTGGTGGCGCATGCCTTTAATCCCAGCACCCACAGGAGGCAGAGGCAGGCGGATTTCTGAGTTCAAGGCCAGCCTGGTCTACAGTGTGAGTTCCAGGACAGCCAGGGCTACACAGAGAAACCCTGTCTTGAAAAACCAAAAAAAAAAAAAAAAACTATGTTTCAAAACTTAGGTTGATTCTCTTGGTGCCCACATACATTCTTTTCCAAATCTCTGTATGAATATTGTTTTTTAGATAGAGTACATTTTAATCTCATCCAAAACAACCAGACAATTCTGAGGCTCCTGAAGAGGTTCCACAGGGTCTATAAATTCCACAAAATTGTTTATTTATATTATAAAACCAGATGCTTTAAATGTATAGAAATAGTGGTTGTGTTGTTTTCCCCAAAAAGAAATGGCATTGATGTGTCATGAGCCCAATAATATGTAAGAAAAAAAATGCTTAAGGAAAAAAAATTACATCCCTCTTTTTTTTTCTTTTGAAGCCCTATGTAGCCCAGACTGGCTTCAAACCCAGACCTGTTCTCCCTACCTTTGTCTCTGCAGTACTGGGATTTTAGGCATAAACCATCATGCCCAGAACATTCCCTTCTTGGTTGAAAAATTTGTTGTTACAGTAGACAAATATAAACTTATCCAGAGTAATCCAAAATCATTCCACAGGGGTTTTGTTTATAACCGTGCTTTGTTCCCTGCAACTTAAGACCTACCGCAACTTCATTTGTATCTCCGTGCTCAAAGTACTCCTGTATAATTGGTGTGAGAGTCTTCTCAAATGCGGTCTCATCCAGGGGCAAAACTACAGTCTCATAAACACAGTTCTCCTGAAAGAAAGGGAATTATAAACTAAATATTCAGATAAACTGAAATTATCATTTCCTCCAGTACGGCAAGATAAAGACACGCTTCCTATTTTAATCACTGTCTGTGTGCAGCTACTCTCCTAAAACCTCAACAAGCCACAGACAGACTAAGCCCACCACTGTAGCAAATACATGTTTTTCTCCCAACTCTCTACTTCATGCTGACTTATTTGGGTGGGGAGGGGGAGCACTGCCATGCATGTGGTGGGCAGAAACCAGAGGTCAGTGTCACCTCCACCTCCCATGTCCCCACTGAAGGACTGGATGACAGATGCACCCACCACAGCTGGGTTTTCATATGGGTTTCCTGGCTGTGGAGACAACACACTCATGTTGCCCAGTTTGTACATAAACTGCTTTTCCCTACTGAGCCATCTCCCTGTCCCTTTCACCTCGTTTTCTGAGACAAAGTCTCTCACTGAACCTGGAGCTCCCACCTAGCAAGCCCCGGAACCCACTTGTCCCCACTTCCCAATGCTGAGACCACAGCCAAGCACCACCAGGTCCAGCTTTTATGCAGGTGCTAGAAATCCAAACTCGGGTTCCACACATGCCTAGCAAGCGCCTTACCTACTAAGCCACCTCAGCTTTTATGTTAACTTTTATATTCCTCACAAAACCAACTTTTCAACTCAAAGCCTTTAAGATGGCATCCCAGCACATACTTTCATTAAAACTTGACTTTTTAACAAGATTTAAGTATTCTTATATATGTACTAACATTGTCAAAAGCACAAACTTTCAAAATATAATAAAAATAAGAGATCAATATTGTAATGACTGAAAATCTAAGAAAAAACAGTTCAAGAAAAATTTCAGTAAGATTAAAATGCTTATCACCAACTCATGTGTCTCCTCTACAGAAAAGCTAAAATATTTATCTATAACTTATAATATTATTCGAAGCATATACTTAAAAGACTGTATTTAGCAGAGTATATGGCATTTCAATCCCACAGCCTTTAAATATTTTTATAATCTCTTAGAAATTTTCCATATCCATCGGTTAAAACTGATAAGTGCATGCATATGAATATGCAGAGAAAACAAACTAACACACACACACAAGTTTTCAAGTAAACAGATACAGGATTAAATAAGATTGCCTGTGAGTTACTACAGTGACACTGGTGATGCTGGAAGAGGAGTATCAGTAGATTCATGGTACCGATGATACTTTTGAAATGTTTCCATCAAAAACACAAGAACTTCACAATGATGCATTAAGACATTTCTTGCTAAGTATCATCATGTGAGAGAAAATGCATGTGTCCTCAGAACAATATATATACTAGTACTTATGCTAAATAGCGACTCTAAAAAGGAACCTCATACCTATAGCCCATGATACCCCAGAGACCTCCTTTACCATCACTACTCAAGTCAATAAAGACCTCCTCTGGACTCCAAAAACCAAGTAGAAATTACGTACACTTTACTATCAAAAACCTGATTTTCCTAATTTGTATATATGATTTTGCCATACATGTTGTATATATCTTCATAGCTATAGAATACTGATATATGACCATGTATCACTTGACAATCTTATGAGTGGAAATCAAGAAATCTTACAAACATTGAGTATATAAAAAATAGCTGATACCTGGTCGTCATCATAGTTTGGATCTTTCACATCCACCTCCTCCACATCATATACCTGTCCAGGTGTGCCCCAGACACCCTTGCCTCCTGCACCACCTGAAAGTTCAGTTGACAGTTCACAAATATTAACTGAAATCTGAAATAATTTCAAATGTAAAAATTCTTATGCTAATTATTTTCCAGTTGAGAATTACACTTGAAACTCCTATTTAGATCACTTTTTCGATAATAGATTATCTATTTCCAAAAGCATCGAGTCAAAATAACTTAATTAGAAACTACAGAGGCAAAAATCTTTAAAAATATTTTCTTTAATCTAAGCAACAGCTATACCACAGACCTTACAGAACATGACACTGTGGTGAAGCTCTAAATTTTGACATTTCTTGGAACCAGAAAAAAGAAGAAAGAAGAGAAATATTTTGGGTCAGTAAATGTGGCATTAAAAGCTCAACACATAAAAAAAAGTCATTCCACAGAGATCCATAACGACCACCATCATGCTAACATGTAATAGTCTTCCACATAAAGTGCACATTAAACTATACTTAGAAATTAGCAGTATTTTAAGAAATAATTGCTATTTAAAAATCAACAGTACTGACAGCTATTTCTCTCTACGTCTGTAAACAGACCAAAGACTACCACTTCAACTCAGCAAGTTGCTTTTCCATATCAAATTTACTGTGGCATTTTTACAAGGCCAAATTTGTCTAAAATAATACTTTTTAAAAAGCTTTCATAATGCCGTTGCCCCCTTTTTTACCTAGAGTATAATCCTTGCCAACAGCAGACCAGAACCAGATAACTATGGATCACTTTGATTCATGATGATGGAGCTAGTCACAAAATAATTTCTGAAAGACCACTATACTTTATCTGAACACTAATATATTTATCTTTCTCTATTCACCTTAACAAAAATGTTTTTCATAATCATATTTTTGTCTTGGCATTAGATCTACGTTCATTAATAGAAGATACTGAAATTCAGTCTCCATGTTTTAGTTTCCCCCTCCTTCTAAGCACTTTCATCACAAGATCCATTTAAATTATCAGTGTCATAAGTGTATAACTGAAGCTCACACCATTCAAAATCCAGTCCAATCTCCAAATTCTACCAAAATCCTACTACAGACAGAAGCTGAAAGACACTTATCCAAGGAATTTTAAATGTCTATCAGTATTCTAGGCACTGGATACAGCAGTGAAATAAATCAATCTACTCCAGCACTCAAGCAGCAGAACTATAAAGAACTAAGAACCAGATCTACATATATGTTACCAAATGCATAGTTACTATTTTTAGCAATGGATATAGATTCATTTGATAACAATTATAATAAACCTGACCACCTTCATAGTGTGTATAAAATTCATAACTGAAAGCATCAATGTTTACTGTATTTTGCTGAGGGGAAAAGAGAAAGTTTACTCCAAAGAAAACATAATCCATCTAAAGAAGAAGTGGTATGAGCCTTCAGCTCTACCATAAACATGTACGCAGCTCGTAAAGCCCTAGAACTGTTCATGCTTTTGCCCGTTTAAAACAAGGGACTCCTAGCACAGGAACTGGGCTCTCCCAGTTGTCTCTTCGCACAGCACACACTAACCTTTCTTTGGCAGCCCCCTTCCTTTCCCAGATCTGGACCGCCTATCTAGCAACCTTCCTTTTGGACTGGTGGGCACAGCTACTCCACTTCTAACCGCCTCACTTCCATTATCACTGACTGAATCGCCTCGGCCGGAGTCCCGGGATGAATTTTTCCGCAGTCGTCTTTTTGCTTTAGCATTAATTCTAGCTTCATTAATAGTAGATGCGGAGATCCAATTTCCATTTATTTCATTCTTTATTTCCTCAGTGCCAGCATTTTCTTCATCTCCAGAAAAGAGAGAGTCACTTAAATTGTCAGGGTCTTAAAAAGAGAAAATAAAAAAAACAAACTATTTCCAGTATCTACTGTTATGTTAGGTACAATTTAATTTGGTTACTTCACATGAAATTAACATTTTGTAGGCTAGTAGTCATCATACATTGGCAATTATACATGACTTAATCTAATAAAGGACAAATAAGATTATTTTTCCCATTACCAAGGAAAGTAAATGACAGGGTTTTCTAAAACGAGGTTATTATACATGCTTAGATAATAAAGTCTATGTTAGTACTCAGAACATAAAACTGTAGGCGTGTGAGCAAAGAGTTATCAAGTAGAGGCAGGTAATAAAGACTCTGAGACAAAGGAGGTAAACTGCACACGGTGTCTAACATACATTCTAGGCTGTACTGGACAAGTTCAGCACTTCATACAGCTGAGGAAATCAAGGTTCGGAGTGTATTTAAACTACTTTCAAAACGTTCCCTGTTCAGTTACAAATGCTTAGGAGACATCAATATGCAATATATATTTGACAAATACATAATCAAATACAACTGTTGAACTGACTGCCTTCAACATAGGGAATGCTCTTAAATCATCATCTCCAACTCCTGAATTATTTCCCTAAATGTCTATCTCTGAAAAGTTCTCAGCCTACACATGTTGGCACATTAGCACCTAAAATGATTCCAAATGGTCTTTTGCTTAGAAGTCATTTGGTAACTAATCTGCTATCAGAATTCTTCAAAATTTACCCCCATCTCACTCCCTCCATGAAATCCATGCTAACCACTAAAGCCACAGGAACAATAAATGGTCATACAATGATCAGCCAACCCACTGCAGCAATCAATGCTTTACTTCTTTTATGATTTTCCCTGGACACAGCCTCAAAGAACAGGCTATTATTACTAGACTGTACTTCCTGTCAACAGCACCCAACAGACCACTCTCCCTGTCTCAGATATCTTTCAAGATCATGTGGCAACCTCAGCTTTGCTATGGAAACATTTTTAAGTCAGAAAAGCCACTGACTTCATTAGCACTCCAGCAGTTTTGTTCCAAATGGGTAACTCAAGTCAGAGGCAAATCATCCAAACTGTCTGGGCCTAACTGTAATTATGACAATCACTATTATGATGTAAAGTTGACATACATGACTTTATTGTATAGTTTGAGTTCAAAAAGTGAAAATTTAATCAATCTAAAAAGCATAGATGTATTCAATCCTTTCAGATTCTTAGCAAGAAAGTACAAATGTTAATAAGAAAACGCTGTGATCCAAAACAAACACACTCAGTGTGTTACAGCATTTCATTAGTCTCTGTCTCTCTGCCTTCGATCTTCAAAACAGTCTCCAAAGTGAAGAGAGTGGTTTTCTAAAGCATGCCCTTACTGAAAACCTCTTTCAAAGCCTTCCACATTATCTCAGAATGAAGTGCAGAAGTCCTTACTGTGTAACGTAAGGTCACTGCACACCGTCCCTGCTAAGTGCACACACTCAACGCTGACCACTTTTAAATGCAAATACTCAAACTTCATTATGATATCTTTTCTTGTCTTTTGAAAATCTTTTACTAGTTTCTATTGCCTTTTGTAGGGCTAGGATACCTTGAGCATGGCTAAGAAAGTACTTTAAAAGTTTACTCTCATTTTCCCACATAAAATATGCAATAGCTTCAAGTTTGGTCACAAGACAGGGTTTAGGGTACTACTTACCAGTGGGGTTCACATTCAGTATCTGCTCATTTTCTACATCCATTTTTCCTTAATTTCGCTTGCACTGATTATACACAAATTACTAAATGGAAGTCTTCCTTTAGAATCTATGTTTAAAAAAAGAAAAAAAGAAAAAGGTTCAACATCTTCTACACTGACACAATTAAGGTAAATTCAACTTACTTGAATAAAATGAGAAAAAAAAAAAAAAGCCTAAATCCCTTTTTAAGAGTTGTCTATACTTTCAAAAATAATCTAATTAATACTTAGCTCCAAACTTTTCCACAAGCTTTTCTAAGACAAAGATAAAAAAGAAAAAAAATGAGATAAAATACATCAGATTTTAGCATGTGCCAATGAATCCCTTAAATGTAAGGTTTAAAGAAATGTTTATAACACACATATCTTTTAACTTAAACATACAAACCAAATCTTTTAAAATCCCTCCCCCGTGTGTGTGTGTGTAAGTCACCTGTGCAGAGCAGAAGGCGGCACTGGATCTCCCAGAGCCAGACTTACAAGGAGTTGTAAGCTAACAGATGGGAATGCTGGGAACCGAACTCAGGTTCTCTGGGAGAACATTACCACTCGTAACCCATGTTCCATCTTTCCAGAACACATTTATACAGTCTTAAAATTAATTTTACATCCACATACAGGGACATTAATATTAGATAATTCTCTAACAAAAACTAAAATTTACTCTAAAATAAAAACAACAGTTTTGGCTAATCAAGAATATTTCACGTCTTGATCTTTCGCATCACAGACCATCTGAGAGCAGAGCAGCTGCCATTTCATTACCTCATCCATTACACTGTCTTTTTACGAAGCACTGGAACAGGGAGACTTTTTTTTTTTTCTCCGAGACAGGGTTTCTCTGATAGCCCTGGCTGTCCTGGAACTCACTCTGTAGACCAGGCTGGCCTCGAACTCAGAAATCCACCTACCTCTGCCTCCCAAGTGCTGGGATTAGAGTGCGCCACCACTGCCCGGCAAGGAAGACATTTTTAAGTAACCCTTTCTATTATGTGATTTATATTCAGCATATCACTTTTAAAATCTAAAATTTTCATTCTTAAAAAAACACTAAACCTCCTTTAAGAACAAATAAAAGGCAGATGTGGTAAAAAAAAAAAACAAAAACAAAAAAACACATCTTTAATCAAAGCAATCGAGGAAGTACAAGCAAGGATCATCAGGAGTTTAACACCTACGTAAGAGACCTCTGTGTGTTGTGGTGGAGAGCAGACAGGTGATAAACTTAGTGGTAACATGTCTAAGACTCTTTAGGTTTATATCATTTTTCTCTAAAAGGGTATTAACTTGTGAAACAAGAATAACCCCTTATGTTGAAGTCATGTCCTAACTGTTAGGCTACATCAAGATATTATCATCCTGCCCGAGAAACAGAACATGGTAAAAATCACTCTCTAATTCTACTTAGAATTAACTGACATGTAGGTCTAAATGGCCACTTCCCAGTGTTAATTTTAAACAACTTAGGATTTAAAAAAATGAATTTTAAAATAGATACATAGAGATTCATACAAAATAAGGCCAAGTGCAGTTTGGAATGGAAATTTTTACTACTTTCCATGGTAGAAAATGCTATATCCTGCTTTCCTTCAGCGCACGCATGAAGCACATACATGCTAGAGAAAAACTGTCAGGTCTGATAAGATGTGAATGTAACTAAAGTTACATCGTGACCTGTTATTTTCACTCTGGATGCAAGTATAATCTTTTGAGAAAATATTTTCTGCAGCATTCAGCTAATAAAAGGGGAAATATTATAAATAATGCTTACCAAGCCCTGTGTAATTCAAAATGAATTTTATAGGCATTATTTAAGCACTTTGAGGATTCTGTTTGCATACAATTCAAGGAGGGGCAGAGTGGTCTGTGCAAGGAGAAACAGCAGCACAGTGAGTAAACCACCAGAATCCAGACCTTGTAAATGCAGTGTAAGAGCTTACAGTGCCTTCTAGGGAAGTCCTTCTTAGGGTTAACAAGAAGTTTATGACAACGTAGACTTGTTACACCAACTGTTAATACTGCTTTCCAAACACTAAAAATAAACTATGAGACTGAAACAGCTATCAGGAAATAACGATCACACATAATATATTGTTTTATTAAGTAATTATAACAACCAGAAAAATAGTTGTATCTCTAGACCTAAGAACTGACTCAAACAGTCAAGACCCAGTCAACTTAGATAGTACCACAGCTGTTCTAAAGGACAGTCAATAGGCTTTTTTCTTTTCTTTTTCTTTTAATTTAACAATCCTTAAAATGCTTACCTCAAACTTAGGCAAAACAAAATAAAAAAGTCTAAATTCCATTTGCTCCACACTAATCTATACAAAATCATTTCCCATGAGGACAAAAAAAAAAAAGCTATGCATGCAGTTAAAAATGATTAAGGCTGAAATTAACCATTCTCCAGTGCATTTCCTAAACACCCGATAAATTACTCTGACGTTTTGGACGTAAGTTTAGACCATATGTTAACTAGAAAATTACCTTAATTCTTCCCTGGGATACAATCACACTAATTAGCAACCTACAATCAGCTAAAAGCGCTCTATGACAATAACGCAAAAGCAGCCACTATAAAGAGCCACCATGTACGTTTAGTTTTGCAGTCGCAACAAGTATTTTCCCTTTCTATTACCACGAGATAGATATCGCAGGCACATTATGGATATAAATACTGGCACGAATATTTATGCTAAAGCCTCGGTTTTTTAAAACAAATAAATAGGGCCTTCCCCAAAGTCTCAAACTCTTAAATCAAGAATATCGCAACTGTGAAACTATGAAAATGTTTTAAACGCAGCCTGTAGGCCTCACACCCGCCCCTCACCCAGGCCCGGAGGCGCATTTGAATCCTTCACTGCAGAGAGGCGCCTACAGAGGCTGGTTACAGAGCTAGTTCCCAAGGAGGAGATGGGGAAGATAGGCAAGACCTACATCTGCAGTTTTGAGGCTGTTGGGGGAAAGCAAAAAACAAAAAGCACGCCCTCTACGTACATTACAGTAGCGGACAGACGTGCAGCGGACACAGCATGCGTTCACAGAGAGGGGGCTCCCTTCTCGGCTTTGTTTTCTCTAGGTTGTATTGTACTTTTTTAAGGGACCCTGTGCAGGAAACAGCAAGGAGGAGTTGGCACAGGGCCGGGAGGGCAGCTGTCCGCGCCCCGTGCCCGCACAGACTGACGCCTTTCCCGCAGGACCCCAACCCTCCGGCAGCGGGCAGGGCCGGCCTAGACGACCAGGCCCCGGCTCCGTCACCGGGTCTCCGTCCGGTCGACACACCTCTCCTACCGTCCCGTCCCCCGCGTTCAACTGCGTCGGGCCGGGCGCCCGGGGCTCCTTTCGGCCGCGAGCGCACGCACTCACGCCCCGCCGCCGGGGAAGGGGCTGCGGAGGAGGGGGCGGGCCCGCGCTGCAGCGCCCCGGCCCGGCCGGCCCGGCCTCGGAGAGAGAGCACAGACGGCTCCCCACAGCGCCGGGCGTTGGGCGGGCGCGGGTGGCCTGAGGGGTCCGAGGCGGGTGCGGACAGGGACCGACTGTCCGGACCGCTGCGGCGAGGCCTCCACGCCCCCTCCCCCTCCCAACGTGCGGCAGCCTCCGCTGACCCGGGGCCACCGGGAGGAGAAGGCCGCCCGCCCGAGCGTGCGAGCCGCGCCCACAGTACTGACCCCCCTCGGGCCGCCGCTGCTCGCCCGGGTCTCCGGTCCGCCGGGCCCTGACCCTGCTCCTCAGCCTCCGCCGCCGCCTCGGAGCGCCTCTGGCCCCGCTCGCTCTGTTTGTTTTTGTTTTGTTCTACCCAGTAACACGGGGGCGACGGCGAGGCGTTTATTGGCTGAGAGGAGGACGTCCCGTAGCCAATCGTGGCGGCGGAGCTGTAGCCGAGGCGGCGAGGCAGAGCTAGGGGAAGTGAGACGTGGAAAATAGGGGCGGGGCTCGGAGGGCGACGCCGGCGCATGCGCGTAGGGCTCGGGAGCCGCTTGGCCTCCCGCCAGGGTGGGGGCAGGTGGAGAGGGCCGGGTTGTGAACGCGGATGGAGGGCTGTACTGGGGTGGGGGCTGGGGTGCGGCTCAGCCCGGCCCATCCTCTCCACAGGGCGTCTCAGCCCATGCAAAGGCTTTGGATTTCCTCAGGTCCCCGCCATTTCTGGGCATCTGGGAGAATCGGCAACCTCTACTGACTTCTGCCGCTGGCACTTGCTTACACGTGGCTTCTACCGTGTGCCCACGTGCTCAGGAAGTTTCTCGCAGTAAAGGCCTAACCCGTTTGAGATAAAAATCGCTCCCATTTCCCAGATAAAGAGATACAAAAACTGAAGTCCCTTTGCTAACCAGCCAGGCCACTATGGTGCTTGTGGTCTTTCCAAAGCTGGGTTTGTGTACTGAAACAGCCCTCTATAGGTATCTTCTGTGACTTTCCTTCTGGCTGCCATCTCTAGCCTTCATTTTGTCTGGGTTGTTATATCCTGAGATAATGGACAGGACCGTATGTTCTCCCCGAGCACTTGGAAAGTGACTGACCTGCTTTCTCCGACCTTGTTTACCTTTAGTCTGAATGGTAATGCCAGAATATTCTCTTGGTCTTTTCAGAACTGAACTGCTCAATGGCAGCCACCATCCCCTAATGAGGGCCTTTCTACCCAGTCAACTCCTGCCGGGTGTTATCGAATGCTATTACACACACACACACACACACACACACACACACACACACCCTCACAAGCACCTCACTGCCTCTCTGGGGTGCCTACTTCTCAGCAAACACCCTAGAACCCACAGTGTGACTTATAGGTTTTGAGGCCATGTCGGCTCGCCCTTCCTAACCCAGGGATAATCCTTCTGAACCCACTTGGACAGCTCACTGTTCCACATCCTCCCTTGTGTCTTGCCAGGTCTTTATCCTATCATCTTGAAATGTCTCTCCTTGCTACCTGGTACATCCTATCCAAGTCTCTCAGCCTCCCTCAGTCTTTATCAAGTCTCATGCCAAGATGATCCATTTTCTGAAATCTGATTCCACAGAGTACCAGCCAGTCTGCAGGGACTGATGGTGTTCTACCTGGCATTGTTTTATCTGAGTCCCAGTCCTGGTTTGTCTCACAAGACCTGTGTCTCACTCATCCTTTGTATCTATCGTGTGCTTGAGAGGTGCTTTGTAGATGTACTATACTCTTGTAACAAATATGCCTTGTGCGAGCTCACTGAGAATCCCAGCATTTGACAGCCATCACCGTCTCTTGCTCAGGGCTTCTTCACACGGTGAGCATCTGAAGCATCACTTGGCACATGCTACATCCAGGCTTTATGGGGCAAATATCCCAAAATTGGTAAATAAGCATAAAATACAACTCCCACTTTTAAAGGGGCATCCTGGACCTTTAAGTGAGTCTTTAGGAAATCTGCCCCTGGAAAAAGGGCCTAATAGAGGATAAAATATTCAAATCCCTATGCTCACCATCTCGACCCTCACCCCAATATCCGAAATCCCCAAACACAGCTTAGTATGTGGTTGACCAGTTGAGCAAGATAGGAATGAGGTTCTAGTCCCAGCTGCCTACTGGATGTTATGACCCCACTCCCTCCTCAAGACTTCTGGTTCTTTACCAGTAAAATTCAGAAGCACATGAATTTTGCACTATTTTAATAGATATCCTGAAAAAAACACATAGGGGAGAAACTGTTTCATGGCCACATCTTGGAAAGAACACCTTTCAACGCCTTTCCTTCACTCTTTGGCAACTTTGGTGGCCAGCCTAAGAAACACAATGTCTCACTATTTATTTGAACGCAGAACTCGTTTTCTTCAAGATATCCTGGAACGTGTTGCAAGAAACCAGTTTGAGACTACAGATGAGGACAGCCACTATCACCGACACTCCTTGTAGGTACACTGGACCTTGATCACCTGTGCATTTATAGCTAAATGTTCTAAAAGAATAAACACAAAAGAAATACACTAGAAATAGAAAAGTACCCAAGTGCCAAGAACCCTTCCTAGCAGATCAATCTGCATGTATTTATCGGCTGACTGGTCCGTAAAAAGCACCTAATTAATCCAGCTGTGTTCTTGGCAAAAGGCATTTTCTATCTGAGGATAGCTAGTACCTGAAGTCTAGGACTTCCCCAGCTTCTGGGCCACCATGTGTATTCTCATCTTGCGTTATAAACGGTCATAGACTTTCTCTCCCTTAAAGTCCTTTGCCTACGGGTTTAACTGTAACTTTGCTGTTAGATGCGATTTCTCTGTCTTCACTCACCCTATCCAGGATAATGAAATTGCAACTTCCACTTCCTCTCAAAAACAACTCATTCCAGGAATGAAAAGGAAAGAAGAGACTTTAACCATTACCAAGGACAAGCCACCTGTTCAGGAGTGACAGCAGAACCTTTGCTGTGTTTTCAGATAGACATTAAATACCTCGTTTCCCAGAATGCCTCAGGTCTGGGCAGTGTTAAGATGCACAGAGCAGGCGGATGGCTTGTTAAGGTTGGTGTGAAGGAGAGAAATGAAGTTTCGAGCTTTTGCTTTGAAGTTATTGACTTTGTTCCTAACTGCATTGCTTGGGCATTTCAACTTCTCTTCCCCAGATCACTTGAATGCCCCAATAATCTGGACTGTAAAAGCAAGTGTAATCTACTTCAAGGGTTCTCTGGGATTCGTTCAAGTCCTGACACCTTGAGAGCCTCTGCAAAGAACTTAGGCGGCACCACCAGGAGTCCTGGGAATAAAGAAGAGACAACCAAATTTTCCTCTAGTATCAAGAAAGGACTCCATGGGGTATGGACAAAATAAGTGTCACTCTCAATCTAGGATCTGTCTGTGGATACAAAGCTTTGATAATAAAACTTCCCTCCACCCCACCGGCAAGAGTGACAGCAGATGCCAGGCATGCCGGTCATACCTGTGATCCCAGCAGTTAGCAGAGAGGCAAGAGGACTCCCATGCGTCCCAGGCCAGCCTCGGCAACAGCGTGAAGCCATCCCCTAATCAGAAAAAGGACAGAGAGATGATTGGTGTTAGGTTTGGCACATGAGTAAACGGCCTAGAAATACACAAATGGAAGACAAACCACCGAGGTTCCTGCAGTGACCTCAGGGCTCTTGACAGCCTTTCCATGCTCGGGACAAAGCCACATTTGAGATCTGACTCTTAGCACTGTTCTCGCCCTTGCATGAAACTGAAAAACATCGTCTTTCTACAACGAGAGTAGCCCACCTCCTCCCAGAGAACTCGCAGGTCCCACTGGCATTGGCATCAGCCCCGTTTGTTGATCTCTTGGCTCCCTTTTTCAGAAGACAAGATTTTAGGAATTTCCACAGGAAGCCATGTCTCCTTTGGCACAAATGGTAAAACTTGAAGAGGAAGCTGCAAAAAGAATCATACGGAAGACAGCTGACATTTGCATTGCTTTAAGGTTTACTGAGCACTTCTCTGTGTACTCTCACCACTTCCCAGTATGCGGGTAGGACACTCTGCTTTAGAGGTGATGGGAGTGAAACGTAAGCGGGTCACTAGTAATCGTGGGGCTTTTATGTGGAGAGCAAATTTGGGGGAATTCCCTACTTCAAACCTTTCATTTGATGAGTAGAGAAACAGATTCAGAGGAATTTAGTGAGTTGTCCAAACCCTCATAACCAGTTAGAATCAAAGCCAGGAGAGGAAAGACAGTTTCGGGGCACAGGTCATGTAGGGATAATATGAACAGGAAGACTGGGTGTGGAAGCCAGGCCGCACTAGATTCTTTCTACTGCTCAGCCTTGAGCCTTTCAAATGACAGTCAGATGTCTGGTCCCCAGAGCCTTCTCCTATCATCTTAAAGCCCCGGAAGTGAAGGCAAGGTTGGAGTAGAGAGAAAGCACATGACGTTAAAAGTGCTTCATAGACGGTTCCAAGAATCTCATTCTGGGCAAGAAGACCATGGTATGATCAGAAGCACAGCACAGGTAAGTAGATGCAACATGTCAGCACAGTATCCATACATACCCAGTACACACACCCAGTACCCAGTACACATACCCAGTACCCATTACACATACCCAGTACACATACCCAGTACTCATTACACACACCCAGTACACAGTACACATACTCAGTATACATACCCAGTACCCAGTACACATACCCAGTACACAGTACCCATACACACCCAGTACCCAGTACACACACCCAGTACCCAGTACACATACCCAGTACGCAGTACACATAGCCAGGAGGGTTGAGTAGCTCAGAAGCTTTTACCTCAGCAGTTCGGCTCTGAGAGGTTTCCATGGCATCTTGTCTTTTATACGCCTTGTTTGCTCTGTCTGGCCACCTTAACAAGTTAAAAACAAGCTCAACTAGGGACAAGGAACGCCAGAAAAACATGTTTTCCTAGAAAATAAAATAAAATTTTACTCCATCTGCACCTACACCTGCCCGGACTTCCACGCCAGTGCAGAGTCCAGCTCCTCGAGCCCTTGCAAAGATCGGTTAGGGGACCCCATGCTTTCCTACCCATACTACCTCTGGTGTTGGGCTCCTCCCATTGCATCTCTGGGGGCTCTATCTGCATTCTTTTGGAACACCGGGTTCTTGGCCAGGCTTCACACATCTCAGAATTAACCCTCTCTTCTCTCGGTTGCATGTTTGAGTACACTTAGCCGCCATTTTCCTCCCTTGCCTCCCTGACACCAAACCTAAGGCTAGTAGTATCAAGGGAGCCTCAGAGAGAAAGAAGAGATTTTTTTTTCCCCCTGTGGCAGTAAATACGCATAATGAATGGCCCAGAATTGTGATTCAAAGAACCAACTCTACTAGGAAATGCAGAGAAGGCTGGAAAGGGGTGCTGGGTGGGCTCAAGATAAAAGGGGTTATGCACCAAAGAAATTGAAGCTGATTAACAGAGTTACTCAAACCTCTGCTTATCTTGAACAGAAAAATAAAATTAGTGACAAGAGAAGGTAGAAAGCCAGAAAATGATACCACAATGCATATTTTATGAGCACTTGTGCGTGCGAAGTTACATGTTGTAGACACACATGTGGACGCTGGAGGACAACCGCGGGTGGCGTCCGCAAGAACATCCAGCACCTCCTTTGAGAAAGGTCTTTCATTGGCCTAGAGCTCACCAATTAGGCTGCATGAAGGCCAGCATGCCCCAGTCCTCCGGTCCCCACCTCCCTGGGGCTGGGAATATCAGCCACATCACCAGGCCAGGCTTTGTGTGTGGCTGCTGGAGATGGAACTCAAGCTCTTCCCTGACTGAACCATCCCCAGCCCCTAGATACTGAACTCCATGGAAGGTCAGAAACAGTGGAAGGGCATGGAGGCGGCTTAGTGAAGACAGTTTGCCTAGAATACAGGAGAACAGACCAAACCCAAACCCAAAAGAAAGAGCAATCTGGCTCCAGGCAAGTGTAGGCAACCGACTGGTCTCACCAACTGCTGCTGCCTTCCTTTCTTTCCCCACATGATCCTTTGCCTGTGGCTTGTGCCTCTCCTTATGTTTGCAACACCACACACACACACACACACACACACACACACACACACACACACACACGTACGTGCACACATGAGCACAGCCTTTCTCTTCTTTCCAAAAATCTAGGAGGACCACTTCCAAATAGGAAAACTAGGCCTGACATTTCTAAACCACACCTCCAGAAAATCCCCATACTCTGCAACTGAGCATAACCAGGGACGTAGTTGGCAGTCCTTCAGCACAATGGACAAAGCTGTCCTCCAAAGAGGACCTAGCAGGCAACAAGTAACCCTCTGGGATCAACGAATGGAAAGGAAAGAAGAATAGCTGCAGAGGAGACAATATTCTTATGTACATACATGTGTGTGTGACTGTCTGTCTGTATCTGTGAGTGTCTGTGTGTGTCTGTGTGACTGTCTGTATCTGTGTGTGTCTGTGTGTGTGTCTCTGTGTGTGTGCCTGTGTCTGTGTGTGTCTGTGTGTATATGTCCATATCTGTGTGTGTCTGTGTGTGTGTGCCTGTGTCTGTGTGTGTCTGTATGTATATGTCCATATCTGTGTGTGTCTCTGTGTCTGTGCCTGTGTCTGTGTGTGTCTGTGTGTATATGTCTGTATCTGTGTGTGTCTGTGTGTGTGTCTGTCTGTATCTGTGTGTGTCTCTGTGTGTGTGTGCCTGTGTCTGTGTGTGACTGTGTGTATATGTCTGTATCTGTGTGTGTCTGTGTGTGTGTCTGTCTGTATCTGTGTGTGTCTGTGTGCCTGTGTCTGTGTGTGTCTGTGTGTTTGTGTGTGTCTGTGTGTCTGTGTGTGTCTGTGTGCCTGTGTCTGTGTGTGTCTGTGTGTGTCTCTGTGTGTGTGCCTGTGTCTGTGTGTGTCTGTGTGTGTCTGTGTGTGTGTGTTCCTGTGTCTGTCTGTATCTCTGTGTGTCTGTCTCTGTGTGTATGTGTTCCTGTGTCTGTGTGTGTCTGTGTGTGTACATATGTGTGTCTCTGTGTGTGTGTGTGTGTGTGCCTGTGTCTGTGTGCGTCTGTGTGTGTCTATGTGTGTGTGTTCCTGTGTCTGTGTGTGTCTGTGTGTATACATATGTGTCTGTATCTGTGTGTGTCTGTGTGTGTTCCTGTGTCTGTGTGCATATGTATGTGTCTGTATCTGTGAGCGTGTGTCTCTCTGTGTGTATATGTGTCTGTGTCTGTGTGTATCTATGTGTATATGTATGTGTCTGTAGCTGTGTGTGTCTGTAGCTGTGAGTGTGTGTGTGGTATTTTTAGATAGTTCTCTTTGAAGGCAAGGAATCTAGGTCAATGATTTATTGATGCACTTTAAATAGTGTAAAAGGATTCTAAATTTTATGCAAGTTTAATTATGAATATGCATTTGATGCCACAGCTACTTCATAATATTTTTCAAAAGACAACAAAAGAAGCACATCATCAAAACGGTCAAGGTTTGGGGAAACAGCGTGTTCTAACATTTGGGTCTCTGTTCAGGGTGAGTGCTCCACCAGGATGTTTCAGGGTGAGTGCTCCACCTGGATGTCTCAGGGTGAGTGCTCCACCAGGATATTTCAGGCTGAGTGCTCCACCAGGATGTTTCAGGCTGAGTGCTCCACCTGGATGTTTCAGGGTGAGTGCTCCACCAGGATATTTCAGGCTGAGTGCTCCACCAGGATGTTTCAGGCCGAGTGCTCCACCAGGATGTTTCAGGCTGAGTGCTCCACCAGGATGTTTCAGGCTGAGTGCTCCACCAGGATGTTTCAGGCTGAGTGCTCCACCTGGATGGCCTACCATGCTTTCCTTTCCTCTGTAGGTCAAACCAGGAGCGGCCCCAAATGTTAGTTAACTTTCCCAGGAAAAAAGCTGCACCCACAGTGAAAATCTTACCAAGCTGCTTAACGGTTAGAGCCTCAGCAACTGTGGAGAGGTTGGAATGTTGCAGGTCCAGAGATAAATTGTCTCAGGCTGTTAACCCCTTAAGTGGCAATTTATTGCCCACCTCTGTGTGTGACTGCACATCCTTGTGACTTTTAGTTAAATTTGTTTGGAATGTACAAACAACACCCTAGCTTCCCACCAACCCAAAGCTGAGAATGCTGCCAGACAGCGTGTAAGAAGACCTAAACCAAGGGCTTTCCTTTTCTGGGAACTGCTTGCCTGAGGAACTCACTGATGTATTTGAAAAGTAGTTTAGTTTATGACCTTTGTTCTGTCAGCATAAAGAACTACCTAGAGCTGGACAATGGTGACACATGCTTTTAATTCCAGCACTTGGAGCAGAAGCAGCAGGAACTCTGAGTTTGAGGCCAGCCTGGTCTACAGAGCAAGTTCCAGGATAACCAGGGCTACGCAGAAAAACTTTGTCTTGAGACAAACAACAAAACCAAAAACTAACTGGAACTGTTCCCATGTTGAAACTGGTATTTACCGTAACCTAAATTTGTGTTCTCGGGTCGGGATCATAGTTGGCTCCAGAATACATTATCTCTTACTCCCTTTGAGGCAAGAGTGGTGCGTTTACTTTGCATCATCACAAAACATTTTTAAAGGAACCCCAACTTTACTGCATTTACAGTGGGAATGCTGCTTTAGGACACCCCAATAGTTATTCTGGTCGTGTGTGGCAGCTACCTCCCTCGGCTGTATCAATATGCCAGCAGTAGAAGTGGAGTCTCCACAAGTTTTCTAAACAAAAGGCACAGCCACGTCACTCATGAATTTATTGTCTAAAATCCTTACGTTCCTGGGGAGGAACAGCATTCGATTCCTCTGGAAATACACTGCGTAGTGTTCCGGCAGCTTTCTGTGACTTTCTATCACCCAGTGTAGAGTGAGCGTCCTGATCCTGGCCCTCTGTGTGCATGTTTCCTGTTAATAGCTTGCGGAATGCACACTGGAAAACACCAACTCAAGAGAATGGAGTTTGCCTCGGTTTCCAGGTCCACATCGGAGGCTCCTCGTACATGTGGCCTTAGGTCCCCGTCCTTATGACCTTCTAGAGTTAGAGATCAGCCTCCTGATGTGGGAGCTAGGGACCAAAGTCAGACTATCTGTGAGACCAGTGCACATTCTTAACCACTGAGCCATCTCTCTAGACCCCCGAAATAATCTCTGAGTTGGCAGATGATGTAAGAGTCTGCTTCTAGGCAGCCCTTGTCTATATTTACACACATTTATAGCCAGGAGGTTATAAAAACTGCATCGCAGTTTTTGCTCATAAGCCTCCTTCTCTTACGCACCCCATGGAGCAGCGGTTCTCAACCTGGGGTCAGTTCACAGGGGTCATCATCAGAAATCACAGATATTTGCATTACAACTCATAACAGTAGCAAAATTACAGTTATGAAGTAGCAACAAAAATAATTTTATGGTTGGGGGGTCAGCACAAGATAAGGAGGGTCACAGCATTAGGTTGAGAACCACTGTGTTAAAGGCCTCAGGAAGAGGGTCAGTGGGTAAGAGTACTTGCTCTTTATGCAGAGGGCCAGAGTTTGATTCCCAGCACCCACAAGACAGCTCACAACTTTATGTGACTCCAGTTCCCAGGGATCTGAGACCCTCTTCTGACTTCCCTGGACACCAGGCACACATGTGGTACACACACTTACACACAGGCAAAACACTCATACCCACTGAAAATAAATCTTAAGAATCTTTGAGAGATATAAGGCAGGCGTTAAGGCACTAGAACTGAGAGGAACCAGCACTGCAAAACTTTGTCAGCTTTATGCATTATGAGTACATGTGCTCAGAGCCACAAAGACTGGCTGGCTAGTCATAGACATTGATGGAACTGGTTTACCTGAAACTGTATAACTGCTTTGAAACCAAAGTTTACCAGGCATGATCACATGACCTTAACAGACCAATGTGACTTTATTCAAAGTCACTTTATTCCCCAAAAATACTGTTACCTTCTAGAAGTAGATCTCCTACCTCAGAGTGCTGACTCTAGCTCTCTTGAAAGATGCCTGAGTCACTGGCAGCCCTGAGCAGCTTTCCCAGGGAACACTACAGGCCTGGGAAGACGTTTAAAAGTGCTGCCTGTGAAACGGCTCCAGCTCTTGCGCAATCAGTAGGGAAGTAGCCTGGGGTGGTACATTAAGACCGTGTTTGCTTTCTGAATCCTAAGTCAAGGAAGCCTTATAAAATTTCTGCAGGCAGAGAGAAGGGGGAAGATGTATTTGAAAGTAGAGGCCACAGGCATGGAGGGAGCAGGGCCAGCAACAAGCTAGGACTTGTTCTGTGGAAAAACTTGTTCCCAGCCACAGCGATGGTGGTTTATGTGACCTGGTATCCAGGGAGGACCTCGTGTCCAAGCAGGCTGTGCTTGGCACAGCCTCTGCCTCATACAAGAAACCTTTTAAAAACACCAAATCTTATCTTCTCTTTGCTCCTTAGCCTCATGAAATCTAAACAGGTTACTTCCCAGATGAACTTTGCTCGACAAATAAAATCCTCACTTTGAGTGAGTTGCCTCACACCCACTGTCCTCGGTCTCCTCTCCTGAAAACAGAGACGCATGGCACCTTTTGCACTAGGGCTAATGTTGGAATTAAAGGAAATAATATTTGTAAGGTTCTTAGTGGGAAGCCTGACATCTTGTAACACCTAGTAAATAATAATGCTTGGTTGCTATCGGTATCGACTTCTCGAATCCTGAGCCTTCAGAGTTGAGTGATTTTCCCCTGGCGGAGCCAGGGCAGACAGATCTCACCCTTCCCTAGCTGTCTATGTAGCTTCATGCTGGCCTCTAGACTCAGTTTTGTGTTTTGGCATTGGCTCTACTGTTGGAATTGTAGATTTCTGAAAAGCCAGACCTTGGTGCTTGTAGGCGCTTGCCAATAAATGTTTGGCAAAAGAGTAAAGTAACAAATAGTACACCTATTTTCTGTACAAGCTCTATCTGGGGCTCAACTTAGGGTTTCACCTCTGGGTTTGGCCCAGAGCATCCCTGTCATTTGCTGGGCCTACAGGGAGGTGTTCAGAGAAAAATACTGCAAGCAACCTTCGAAATGGTCGCAGCTGAAGCCTTACTGTGCTGTGAACATGCAAAGAGAGGGACTGGGATCCTTCTCTCCTCTGCAGGCCCACCCCAGAAATGGCATGAAACTGAAGTTCTCAAGGGCCCCCAACCACACTGGATCCCAAGAATTCCAATCAGGTTGACACCTAGTTGGCCTGGGTTGAGGCAGAATTGAATGTTCTGGCTCAGCCCAGAGGCCAATCTTCTTCCAACTAGTGAGCCTGCATCACTGGGGTGAGGCCTGCTTCAGAGGAAGAGCTGACAAAAATTAAAACGAGGATTGCAACAAGCTGCACAGGAAGTCGTGGGTCTGGGAGCCAGAACAGAACACAGTTGTTTAGGTGACTCGCCACAAGAAAAGCTCACCGACAGCAGACAGAGCCAAACCTGAAGTCTATTTGCATGCAGGAGCTCCTTCCTTAGAGGGTAAAGCCTGAATACTGCTGTTGTTGGGTAGGTCTAGGCTCAGGGCCACCAGCACCAGAACACTGGGCTGATCATCAACAAGTGACCTCTCTAAGACTCGCGTTCCTTATCTGGGAGCCAATGGGAGAATTAAGAAGACATGCATATGCTAAAAGTAAAAACTGATATAAAAACATTTTCATCATTATTAAACACTGAAAGGGAAAAAAGCCACAGTCTCTACAATCTTACCATAGACATAACACTCCTCTACATACGCACACATGCATGCACACACAGAGACACACACACACAGACACACATGAATCAAGCACATATGACATACAGTTGCACACACTGTACAGACACATATGCCACATACATGTACATCATACACAACACATACATATATATCTCTCTCTCTCTCTCTCTCTCTCTCTCTCTCTCTTTCTCTCTCTCTCTCTCTCTCTCTCTCTCTCTCAGTTGAGTTTTGACACTTATGAAGCAACAACTATACGGTTCTCCCATTGGCTGTTTGTTCCCTAACTAGAAACAGATTGTCTCTCCATCAACTGCTTCTGGACCACAGTTCCTCTAAATGTGGGCCTGCTCATGATGGTTTTGTTTCCCTTTTTTCTATCTGTAGTCATTGGACACTCTTGTGTGGGTGTCCTCTGGAGCCCTGGACTTTTTTTTCATTAGTTCACAAGTCTAGGAACCAAAGAGATACTTAGAGAAAAAAATTCATAGGGACTCTGCCACTCACTGGCTCCTACGTGCCTAGCACGATACAGTGTCTTTGTGTCTTTGCCAAACCCAGAAAAATGCTGCTGTTATCCTCTTTGTACAACGGATAAAGAAACTAAGGCCAAGAAGTTAAAAAACAAACAAAAAACACAGAAACAAAACAAAACCAACTTGCCTGTTTCCACCCAAGCAGTGACAGTCAGGGCCTGGATCTAAGCCATCGATTAACATGGGTTTTCTGCTGTCTTCTGCTGCCTTGTGACACAAAACCTAGTTTAAGTCAAAAAGGAATCCCTTATCCTTTGCCTTGAATACAGCCTGGGCCATTTTTCTTTCATATTTCCACTTAGGCTTTGCTTGTCCCAAGACTCCCCCTCCTCCCCCTACCCCCCTTAACTCTCTCAGAGTGAAAGGTTCACAAGCTGGAGACCCTCCATTTTCCTTGTCTCCTAGCAGCATGGACAACACAAACTCCTCACCGGAAGACAACGGCCCGCCCACAGACAAAGGCTCTATGTGATGCTCAGCTAGCTGCTTGGGTCAACGGTGTAAAGCCACACCTGGGGTAGCTGGGCTGCCGGGGCTCAAACAGGCAGAGTTCGTAAGCAGCCTCTCCAGCCACACAGCTGACGGAATGGACTGCAGCCAGCTGCTGCCTGTCTGGGTGCCTAGACCCTCCCGGGCCTGGCCAGCCAGAGACTTGTTTTGGGAAAAGAGCAAAGCAGCTGGATTCTCCAGTGTGGGGTTATGGGCTCATTCATGGGAGGAAGAAGGGTGGGCTTCTATGTCAGTGAGAGCCTGGCTTAAATCCCAGCGCTCCTACCTCCTACCTGACTTCTCTTGGCCAAATATTGATCCTCTTGGTTATAAATGAAGCTAACCACACTGACTAACTGTCCAGCCCTGGCTTTCTGTCTCCTTGTCTTTTGCAGCAACTGAGGCACATGACACTGAGGTCTCTGTCTGCAATGTTCTCTGGGCAGGCTAGAGTGGAGGTGTTCTTCCTGCAGTGGAGAATGTGGGTGCCTGGCTGCACGTCTAAGGATGAACCCAACCCCGCGGCTCTGTTCCTGGTTTACTTCAACTGTATTGAGCATCCCACAATAAAGAGTGTGTTAAGGCTTTGGGTACAAAGAGAAGCAGAGGCTTTACCCTGAAGGAACACACAGATTAGACCAGCAGGAAAAATATGACCCACAAAAATAAGTATCATGTGTGGTTACAAGTAAAGAGTACATTAGGAGTGACAGATCAAAGCCTAGGAAGGGTGAAAGCAAAGAGGGGGACTCAAAGCTGGGGAGGGAGGGAAAGCCACAACTAATCTCTCATGATCCTAAGTGATAGGTCAGACATGAGAGGCCCCATGGATAGTTAGCAGCGCAGGGCCATAGGGTTGGAGCAGGGTGGAACCTTCTGTTAGCCCTCTTTAGAAGGTCCTCAAGTGAGAAAAACAAAAACAAACAAAACAAAACAAAGAAAGAAAACATTTTCCCAATGGTTTTTTTTTTTTTAATGAAATAGCTCAGAATTTGAAATACCAAAAAAATGTGCAGCCACCAAGACTGTTGCTTGTTGCTGGCCAGTTCGGTAGCCTTATGACTGCTTTCTTCTCTGCCCGCTCACCCGACCATCTCCCTGCATGACAGATATAGAGGTGAGGTCTATCACGTGGAGAGAGTCCTTTCTTAGCAGACAGACAGACTCCCTTGGGGCTTTTGCTGCTCAAGCATCTTGTCTTGGCCCAGCTCACCACATTCTAAGAAGTGAGCCTTCTGGGGACAGGATGTGTCAGTGAGAAGCAGCTGCTTTCAGTTGAATGGGCTGTGTGTTCCTGTGTATGTGTGTGTGTGTGTTCCGGACTAGGTGTTTTGCAGCTGATTTCTGCCCTGGGTCCAATTGTGCAGCCCTCAGCACATGACTACTTAGAGAAGATAAGCTTGAATAGTCCCCTGCGGCGCCCAGCCTCAACAAACCAGCACTCTAGGGGTAAACACAGCAATTCAGAAAACTCTAATTCCAGAAGAGGCAGAGTCCTGACTTAGCAGAAGGGACCCAGGTGGATAATGGAACCGAGTCAAGCTTACCAGAGACCCAGGGGCTACATCTGGCCTGTGTTGCTTGACAAACAGTCCAGGAGGGTTCTAGGGAGCTCTGCCCCAGCCAAGTATCCCCATGGGTCTCAACAGGGCCCAACCTCAGGAGACAGAGCATGGGATTGAGAAAGGCACTATTGTGTGTCACTCGCTTGCCTTGTGTTCTTTCTTACCTGAGTCAAGTCCCACTGGTATCCATTCTTCAGCTGTGAAGTGTAAAAACCAGGAAGAAAATCCCCCCTCAAAGACTTGTGAAGGAGCAAGAGAGAGAAGCCCCATCACCTCAGTCCTTACTCAGACAAAAGCCCTGTTAGGTTTGCCCCTGGAGAAGGTGCTTTCTTCGTTTACATACTGACAATAGGCTTGGTTTTCCGGCTTCACCATGGGTGACATGTGATTATTAGCACTAGTTTGGCTGCTGGAGATAAACTCACTGATTATCTTTGGAAATGTTAAAAGGCAAAAGGAAGGAAAACCAACTGTAGAGAAGAAAGACCCTGAAATGCAACAGGACCAGTTAATCCTGGGACAAACAGGTCTATACATGCAAGTCACTCAGTGTAGTAGGGTGACTGCTCTGGAGGCTTTGAAGACATTTCTAATGGTGGCCCTGCAGAGTTTAACAAGGCAATGCTTTACAGAATGTTATTTTAGAAAACAAATTATCTTCAAATATTTCCACTTATTAAAGTTCGAGTATTTAAAGGGGAAACTCTCCAGTGTTGACCTCCAGACCCAGGAAGCAGCAAGCCTCTTCCACAGTGCTCTGGTCACAGTTAGGTCAGCTGACTGCATATCAAGTATGTCGCGGGGATCCTACAAAAAGTCTGAGACGAGACATTACTCAAAAGGATAAAGGCAACCGGAGCTAACCACTGGGGTTCGGATGGGAAATCATATTCTTGCCCAACTATATCTGCAAAGAGGTCGGGTGGTCCAAACAAGCATGCTCCTTGATCAACTGGCCCAGGACACAAATCTATTTGACCTTTACTCATGCTTTTAGAGGGTAAATTTCCTCCCAACACATGTGGTTTACCCAGTATGGGAGGAGAGGGGGCGGATCAGGAAATAAGATTTGTGGCCAGACCAAACACCGAAGTTCAATGAGTTGATCTGTTGTCATTACATCTGTGTGAATCCTGTGGGTTTTTAGAGAAATGGAACCAACTGAGCAGGTGTCTCTGCTGTGTATCAAGCCCAGTGTTTGAGAGCAAAAAGTACCAAACTGCCCAGTGCTGCCCTGGACAGTCTCCAGCCTTCTTGCCAAGGCAGCTAGGCTAGTGGGACATCCTGGTCATAAAAACACCTTCATGACCCTTTTCTTCTAAATATATTTCAGTGTGCAGGTAAATATCATTTATGTACAACAGCACGAAAATACAAATAAAAAGAAAGAAAATTTAGAAACATCTGCAATTCTGTTATAAATAACCAGTCACCACGTATATTAATAACCACTGTTAACAAGCTGTCATGTCATGCATATAAATGAGTGCATTAATGAGATTTTTTTTTTTTACTCAAAAATAAAAATCTCCCAGAAGGGCTGAGAAATGTCACCTTCAGGGCAAGACACAGAATAGGCCGTCACAAATCATAGCGACTGCAGATGCATGCATACACCGAACTTGTAAAAGGATGAGCCCATCAGCACTCTGGAATGCACTGGGGGGTGTGGGTGTGCAGGGATCCCTAACCCTCACTGTTGAGCTATTGGCTACTGATAGATTCAGGAGAAGGAAGATCATTGCCTTCAGGAAGGTGAGGCCACTGATGGCACCAGTAGGCACTATTAGATGGTTCTGATCCAGTGGATGACAAAACCAACACAAAAGGCATGAACCTAGGTAAAGGCTTGGTCAGGACAAGGGCAACAAGTCTGGTCCTCTGTGGCCTCCAAGTGTTCAGGGAGAAACCCTCACCTAAGCTGGATGTTTTCTCAAAGGAGAAAGAGCTTCGCTAGAACAGCAGGTGCCTTCATAACTGTCCCAGCCTCTGGCTCCTGGAACAGGGGAGTGGGTTGGGAAGAGAGCAGGCACTTAATAGGGATGGAGGAAGAAGAGATTGGGTATGGAGAGAAAGCAAAAACATGCTGTGTATATGTATGACATCATCAAATAACAAAATCAATTAAGAACCCATTTCCCTTAGAGATGAGAAAAGCAGCTCTGACAGTAAGACCATGACTATTCCGCCAACGTATATCCCTTGTGTCAGAATATATCCCCCATGTATTCCCAAATACAAATGCCTGGGTGCTAAACACGTGCAAGTACATAAACGAAACTATAAAAATATTGCAAGAAAACCCAGGAAACAGCTTGCACAACATGAGGATGAAGAGGCCACTTAAGCAAGACAGGAAGCCCAGAAGCAGATTTGAACACTGGAACATTTTGAATTCCTCCATGATGAGAGATAGCACAGACCAAGTCCAGAAACAAATGCCAGGCTTGGGCAGAACATTTTCAGCTTTCAGCAGACAGAGGCAGAGGATTAATACTTTTCACTACGCACAGATGCCTTGTGCCCACTCAGGTCAGACTCTGACTTCTGACTTCGACCCCCTCCTGGGGGCTCCAAAACAATCCCCCCCCCCTCTGTGTGTGTGTGTGTGTGTGTGTGTGTGTGTGTGTGTGTGTATAGATTTCCACACTTACTGTACAAAGAGTACCCAACTTGAACATCTGAAAGGAAAAATAAGTGTGGAATATAAATAGAGAATTCAGAGAAAAAGGCAATGGTTAATAAACACAAACAAGATGTCCAACCTTTCTGTTGTAAGGGAAATACAAAACTTCAAAAATTAATACAACCCAGCGCTGGCGGGAATACATAGACTCGAGTGTCCGGACACTGCTCTCGTGAGTTTACATCAGCACACTCTAGAACAAGCCGAGTTGGCAGGCTCTTCTAGAATTTTAAGTGTATCTACTTTTCCACCCATCAAACAGCACTTTTGAGATACTGAAATCACACAGATTCACAAGCAGATGCATGGTCACTGCAGCTAAAGGAATGAGCTGAATATCCATCAGGAGGCTGTGTTAATATCACATATTAGGAAACACTAGTCAATGAGAAGGATATTCTGTGAGTATGGACTTTGATCTCAGGCGTATGATATATCGTTGGATGTGATTTAGAAACGAAACGTGTTTTTTACCTATTTGTGTCAATACAAGCCTTGGGGGAAAGCCTGGAAGTGTTAGAAGCAAAGTATTAAGAAAGCATGTCTGGGAATGGGGAGTTAGTTGGAGAAGAGATGGCTTCTCTCTATTTTCTCAATAGGTTCACTCATTATCTTGACGTTAGACATACATCTGACTTAGAGAAGTTATCGTGTGTGGGACTTAGGAGATGGCTCAGTGGATAAAGGGCTCGCTGTGCAAACATGAGGATCCCCAGACCCCACATAACAGCTGGCTACAGCTACACACACCTACAACCCTAGCCCTGATGGAGCAGAGGCCGGCAGATAACTGGCCGACTCATGCTGCTGAGCCAGTGAGCTCCAGGTTCAGTGAAGGAATGGCTCTCAAAAAAATCTGCAGGGGAATGATGAAGGAGGACACTCAGTGTTGACCTCTGGCCTCCACATGCACACATATGTATGTCTATGGACAGGCATGAGTGAGTACAAGTGTGCTGCTTATATACATGCATAGATACCATATACATACACATATACATTTATATATGCAGATATATACATATATATGCACATAAAACATACCAAGCTGTCACTTGCCAATTGACAAACCACTAAGAGACAAAACCTGGACTCTAGGTAGCATTCTCCTGACCCCCAAGCCTACCTTCATCCCACATTGCCAAGCCACTCCCAGGGTGGCTTAGGAAAAATAGCTTACACCCTTCTACCTCTCTTCTTAAGAACCCGCTCAGGCAGGGGTCAGTCTGTAATCAGCCCTATGGCCATTCCCTGAGTGGCTTCTGACAGCGGTGAGCTAGGATGTCCTTGGTAACGCTCCTCTTTCAACCTGATTCCCTGTCACGGGAGCTTCAAAATTACATGGCATGTGCTGGGGTGGTCACGGAGGTACCCGGATGTTCTTTCAAGGCTCCATTTCCCTTGAAAACATATTATCTACTGCAAAACTGGAGAGCATGAGGAGACCACGCCACCAACTGACACTGCCTCAGAGCAAAGGCTCATGGTTCAGGTGGACTGCGACACCTGTTTCTCCTGCATTTCTTCAGTTGGAGCGGAGGGTGAAAAGGTAATAAACTTTATCATCATCCTTTCTGGGAGGACCAAGAGAGATTACCTTGCACACTCAAGGCCACAAGTGCAAGCAGCAACATACTCACAGGTCTTTGCACTGAGAGGGCCACCCTGCACCCTGCTGTACTAAGTCACCCTGGAACCCAAGAAGCTGTGGTGTCAACCATTCTCTCTAGAGAGTGGGGGGAAAGCCACTGACCAGGCAGAGCTGCTGAGTCCTACATACTTGTTTTTCCTGTGCTGTGCCACCTTTGACTGATTCTCTGGCCTCCCGCCTGAACCAATATCACAGCGCCACCCCATCCTGGTTGACATTCCGGACTTGGCTTCTTCCCTGCTGGTCTCATGGTTCTCACCTGATCCAATCTTTCTTGTACGCCTGGAACTGCTCCAACAGAGCCCTTCTGGGAAGTCATACCCTGGCCAAGACAACCCAATGACAAGCTGACACACTTAGAGCCCCAAAGCTGTTAGGGGTCATTTTATCTCATCAACCTATCCACAGGCACGCAAGAGCCAGCCAATTTCCACCATCCTACTCTGGAGGGTAAGCTCCCCAAGGACAGAAGCCATAATGTATTTCTACACAGAACCCACAGGACTTCCTACAAGGACTACACAAATACGGGATGAACCTATTTACACCCCCTTCTGCATTGCCACATATGACTCCTAAGGGTGCTGCAGAGCCCCCCATTTAAGTGTAGACTGGCAAAGCCTTCCTAAAAAACAAGAAATTAGTAAATATTTTAGAGTTTGTGGGTCTTCAGAGCTAAAAGTCAATGTAATTATCTAGGTATTCAAAAAGCAAAAGGGAAAACAGATTTCTATGAGATGTTTTTTTTTTTTCCAGGTTTTTTATTTTATTTTGATTCTGTGTTTCGAGACAAGGTTTCTCTGTGTAACCCTGGTTAACCTGGAACTCACTCTATAGAATAGGCTGGCCTAGAACTCAGAGATTCACCTGCCCCTGCCTCCCAAGTGCTTGGATTAAAGGCGTGCTCCAACACCGCCTGGCTAGATGTTTTAAAGAGAATGGTTTCATAGAGTGCAGGCTGGTCTTGAACTCACAGGCACATGCGTCCACACCGTTCATTCAGGACTGGGAATTGAAGTCAGGGCTTTGTGAATACATATTCTACTGTGTGAACTACATCTCCAGCCCTCTAAGAGATTTGTATTGGTAAGGTTAAAAGTATAATCATAATTAAGAAGAGCTGTTTATAATACAGGTCTCCTAATGAGGAAAATTAACTTTCTTTTGAGGAATAATGTTTGGCCTGGTTGGGATTCAAAGAAAGTGTTTCCTATCATTAAAATCCACTTCAAATGTTCATCTATGTAACAAAATTTTATGTGTTACATCTTTGAAAGAAGCAGTTGAATTTAACATAATATCCATATCATAAAATATTCCTTTTTTCTTTAATAATTTTTAGTTGGCAGACAGTAAACTAATATGTCAATACTTTCAAGATAATACCTATTAGGATACTTTATTCTTTCTCCTGTCTCTGTCTCTAAAATTGCCTACAGAAAAACGTATTATTATTTCAATTTACGTGTGTGTGTGTGTGTGTGTGTGTGTGTGTGTGTGTGTGTATTGTCTGCAAGCATGCCTGTGCACCATGTACATGCCTGAGACTTAATGAAGCCAGAAGAGGATTCAGTTAGTCCAGAACTAGATTTAGAGATTGTTGTAAGCCACCACGTGGGTGCTGGGAATCGAACCTGGGTCCCCTGGAAGAGCAGTCAGTGTTCTTAACTGCTATCTCTCCATCCCTGGAACTTTCTGCTTTTTAGAAAATTCTTCAAGAAGGAAGCAAAGCTAGACCCAAGAGCTCAGAAAAGCACTTAAGACCATATACACATACTTCCTGGAAAACTATTGCTCAACAGCCTAGCATGGCAGAACAAGAGGCAGAGTTCCTGTGGGTTTTCCTTTTTCCATGGTTGGCATTAGCACTTTGTCTAATGACATGACAACCAAAAACCACTGGCTCTTCCCTAGCCCAAACCACCGGGAGACTGGAGGCCTCCCAGAGGCTGAGTTTAATGGAAAACAGTTGCTCTTGCCGAGTCCTGGCCGCTAAGGGAACGAATTTAAATCTAAAAATGTCATTGCATCTTGAAAAACATATGACTGGGGAAGACAACTGGCCACAGCGCAGAGTCCAGTGCTCACAAGATAATAATGCAGGCAAGGATCTGGCTAAGGGGCCTGGGGACTAGAAAAAGCATCCAGCATTCATTGGCTCGTTATTCAACACACTTCTCAAGGGTCTCTGATGGGCTGAGCATATATCATGGCTTAGGCATACAGAAAATCAAACAGACACAGCCTCTCTTCTTATGGGGTTTATGGTATTCATCCCTCAGGATAGTGATTTCAGGAACCCCAAATCCATGGGTCCCTGTATAAAATGGTATAATGTTTGCATAAAACCTACATATATCTTTTCATATACTTTAAATGACCTCTAGATTGTTTACAGTTATCAACGTAGTGTCAATGTTAAGTGACTAGCTATTGAATATTACCCAGGGAATTGTGTTTATATACATTCAACACTGACACACTTTTTTTTCCCTAATGCTTTTGATCTATAATTAGCTGACTCTATAGATGTAGATGGATGTGGAAAGTTGAATGTCTATTTTTATTTTGACTTCATTTAACTTTGGAGACAGGGTCCCTTGACTCCCAGGCTGAGTGCAAACTTCATATGTAGCAGAGGATGGCCATGAATTTGTTTGTGGACATCCTGCCTCTTCCTCCTGAAAGCTGGAGTTACAAGTGTGAGACAGTCCGCACAGTTTATAAGGTCCTGTGCGCTAAACCAAGTGCTCTATGCATGCTGGGCAAGCACTCTAACCACTGAGCTACATCCCAAATCCATGAAGTATCATTCCATGAGGTGCACCTTGGGGCACCAAGTCACAGGAAACAGTCCAGAAAGCATGGTTCTCAGGACTACTGTAAACTCTCATGTAGGTTGTACAAGAGACAATGCCAATAAAAACATTTAGATGATAGATAGATAGATAGATAGATGATAGATAGATAGATAGATAGATAGATAGATAGATAGATAGATAGATAGATAGATATCCATGTGACCATGAAGTTAAAAACCAGTAGCCATGAAGTCTGCAACTGTAGGGCAAAGCCTATATGTGTAGCACAATATTTATATGGCTCAAGATCTACTTCTTGATGGTTCCTGCTACTTGTGTGACAAACTTTTCCTGAGGAGATGTAATATACAAATCTACTGATCCCAGATAGGGAGCCCATGATAAGCTAAAGTGTGGCTACGAACATCAAAGTCTAACTTGGTGAATCAATGAGGTTTATTGGAACTACTTACAGGGGTATAGGTGAGGGGTTATTTACAGGAGCAGAAATGACTCAAAGACTCCTGGATCACCAAAGTCCATTCCAGCATGGGTGACAGATCAAAAAGCAGGGAACCTGGAGTGCACTGCACAGCTTGTAAGCGGCTCAACAGGTTGGAGAGTGTCCTTTCCAGGTGCCTCAGTTGGTCTAAATCTCTTCCAGGCAGCTCAGCTGGTTTCTGCTTCTTTCAGGTGTCTGATCTGGTCTCAGATTTTACAGCTTGGCTTGCCTGAATCTTTGCAGCTTGGGATCCTTCAGTCTGGTGAAGATTCTCAGCTTTTATTGCTTACTCTGATAGGGAGGGGCCTACTGAATCTGCTCAGTTTCAGGGACTTCCTAAAGCTGTTTTGAGTTGTTCACTGTCCTGTGTGAAGAGCTACCCTGCAGTGTGGAATGTTTCAGTCTCTGAGGAACTGTTAGGACAGCACCACTGTTGAGAGGAGGAGCTGAAGCTACTTGACCCTCGGTGCTTTCCCAAAGAGCAAAGGCACCCAGGGTTGAGGCACCCAGCGTTGTTCTCTTCATTGCTTTTGTCCTGTCAGTTTAAGTGTCAACAAGTGAGAAAAGCAAATAAACTATGTTTTGGAGGGGTGTTTGTTTATTTATGTATTTATTTTCATTTTCCAAGCCACAGTTTCTCTGTGTAGCCCTGGCTGTCCTGGAGCTCTTTCTGAAGATCAGGCTGGCCTAGAACTCAGAGATCTGCCTGACTCTGCCTCCCAAGTGCAGTGACAAACAAAATCTTAATATGACTGCAAAAAATAGTTCTGACCTTATTTTATACAAAGATCTGTAGTCTACATTCAAATGATCACAGACAAACTGAGTGAGCTCAGAATAGAACTTATTTTTTAATTCACTTTACATCCCATTTACTGCCCCACCTCCCAGTCACCCCCTCCCACAATCCTTCCCCTCCTTCTCATCTGAGCAGGTGAAGAACCCCCTAGGTATCCCCCCACCCTAGTGCCTTAAGTCTCTGTGGGGCTAGGTACATCTTCTCCCACTGAGGCCAGATGAGGCAGCCCAGCTAGAAGAACATATCCACAGGCGAGGTAGTCCAGCTAGAAGAACATATCCCACAGACAGGCAAAAGTTTTTGGGATAGCCCCTGCTGCAGTAGTTCAGAACCCACATGAAGACCAAGCTGCACATCTGATTCATATATGTGGGGGTTGGGGGTGGCTAGATCCAGCCCATGTATGTTCTTTTGTTGATGGTTCAGACTCTGAAAACCCCAAGGATCCAAGTTAGTTGATACTGTTGGTCTTCCTGTGATGTTTTCCTTTGGGGCTTGCAATCCTTCCCCCAACTCTTCCACAACAGTCCCCAAGCTCCATGGAATATTTGGCTGTGGGTCTTTGCATTTGTCTGAGTCAGGTGCTGGGTGAAACCTCTCAGAGGACAGCCATGCATGGTGAGTACTCACTTATAAGTGGATAAAATGCAAGATACCCATGCTATCTCCACAGACCCAAGGAAGCTAAACAAGAAGGAAGGCCCAAGGAAGGATCCTTGAATCTCACTTAGAAGGGGGAATGAAACAGTCATAGGAGGCAGAGGGAGGGAGGATAGAACTTTTTAAAAAAAGATGTATCTATTTTATGTATGTGAGTACACTGTCACTTTCTTCAGACACACCATTGGATCCCATTATAGATAGTTGTGTACCACCATGTGGTTGCTGGGAATTGAACTCAGGACCTCTGGAAGAGCAGTCAGTGCTCCTAACCAATGAGCCATCGCTCCAGCCCAAGAATAGAACTTTTAAAACGTTCCTCTCCCCCATCAATGAATAAGGATGAAGGGCTCTGATTGCTTAGGTCTAGCTCTGGTGAACACCTGCCTGGGAAGGATAGGCCTGACTGAGTCACTGTTCAAATTACAGGGAATGACCGCCTCAAAGGAGCAGGATCTTCACGGGATGAAGGGAGGAGCATGCTGAGCTTCGGTCTGTGGATTGTCTGCTATGGATTGTAATGCTAAATACTGGTCCCCAAGATCTGGTTGCCTCAGGGAGGAGAAAATCCTCAGGTACACCAAATGATGCTCTGTAACCCCCAAGTTATCCCTGATTGGTCAATAAAGATGCCTAGAGCCTGTAACTGGGCCCAAGAGAGGTAGGCGGGGCTTGGGTTCCCGGGCTTATGGTCAGAGGCAGAGACCACAAGGAGAGGAGAGTGGAGAAAGAGGAAGGTGCCATAAGGTGAGGGATCCTGAGAACTGGCCATAAGGGCCAGTCAGAGTAAGAGAAGCCCAGGCAGAACATGGCAGGCCGTATCTCAGCATTGTTTGACAGAGAAGAAGACAAAATAAGAAGTGTGGGGGGGGGGGGCTGGAGAGATGACTCAGCGGTTAAGAGCATCGACTGCTCTTCCGAAGGTCCTGAGTTCAAATCCCAGCAACCACATGGTGGCTCACAACCATCCATAATGAGATCTGACGCCCTCTTCTGGTGTGTCTGAAGACAGCTACAGTGTACTTGCATATAATAATAAATAAATCTTTAAAAAAAAAAAAAAAGTGTAGAGGGTTAATATCTGCCCGGCTCTAGTGTTATTAAGGCTTATTATAAATATAAAGCTTTTATCAAGGAACTAAATGATCAAAGGTGGAGTAGAACACCCCCGATTATTTACTACAACAGGGACAATCATACGAAAAAAAACAAACTCTATGTGGCTCAGTAAGTAGTTGGCCTGACTGGGGATTAGATCCATTTTAGAGGAAGCTTGCTGCCAGCATCAGACTAGAGCAAGGATTAAAGCCAAGACGCTCCCAGGTGGGACCCTGCCATCTAGGACAGCAGCTCCTGCAGCGAGTTTGGCAGCCTGTGAACTCAACTTAGCACGCAGGACCCAGGGGCCAGAGCCCATGTTGGTCAGACGATGTGCATTTGCAGAGATTGGCTTTTTTTCTGCCCCAATTCTCAGCAATGGTGGATGTGACTGTTTAAACATTTCCTATTTTAGTCAGGCTTGGCTTGAGAATTGAATGTCAGTGAGTCTCCAGGTGTGGCTGGGGCAAGGCAGAGGGGATTCCAAAGTCAGAGCTGAATCGGCCACATAGAACCTTTTGATTTGTTTGTTTATTTGTTTTTTATAAAATTGTGTGTACAGGTGTGGGGTGTTTGTGTGTGCACACATATGTGTATGCGTGTTTATATTCATGTGAGAACGTGTGGGTGAACATTTGCATATGGTCACATGTGTGCAAGCCACAGGCTGATGTTGAATGTCTTCCTTATATGTTGAGGCAAGTTCTTGCTCTTGAACCCAGAACTTGCCAGTTGGGCCAGCCTAGCTAGCCAGCTGGCTTGGAGGGATTCCCACCTCTTCCCTAGAAAGCCCTGTAACATGAGTCATCTTCATACTCCATGCCCGACCTCTTAACACTGCAACATGACTTTTTCATCTACAAAGTTCAGATTTGAGGACTGTACAACTGAATTATAAAAAAAAAAAAAAAAAAAAATCACTAAAGATTTCATAATGTAAGCTTAAGAGTTTGTGTTGGGCCACACTCACAGCCTTAGACACACGGGGCTGATGGACCATGGGTTAGATATGCCTGCATCTACGAACTGAACTGATGAAAATTAGCTGTCGCTTCAGGCACCACAGCTTTGAAACGGCCTTAGCTCAAACACAGTGCTCCCTGCTTAAGGCTTTTCCCTTTCCCAGTTAGTTCTCTGCTCAGCCCAGCTTATAGGCAGAACCACAGTGTGCCTTGCAGATCTGATTACTCCGGACATGTGGGGAAGCCCAGGCCTCCCCGACTGGAAAGGCTCCCTTAGCTTTTCTTTTCTTTCTTTCTTTATTTATTTTATGTATATGAGTACAGATGGTTGTGAGCCACCATGTGGGTGCTGGGATTTGAACTCAGGACCTTGGAAGAGCAGTCAGTACTCTTAACCGCTGAGCCATCTCTCCAGCCCTCCCCTTAGCTTTTCTTGATGTCATGCTTCCCTGGATCTACCTTTCCGGTTGCCTCTTCCCATTCTCCTCTGCAGAGCCCTTAAGTGATGGCAGGAGTGGGGGCCTCCACCACAACCCCTCTTTCTTCCCTTTAGGGTAGTCTGATCTGGCCCTGTGTTCTCAATTTTTACCACATTTCTTTCTTAAAACAGCTGCAGACCACGCCCACTTCTGCACATACAAATACATTCTTTGTGTGCTCATTTCTCCCTAGAATTTCTTCAAGAGCCTGGGATAGTCAGAGCAATTGGCACCAAGAATGTCTGTCACAAGCCCAAACATATCATGGGGGGAATGGGACTGAAACCAAATCATTATGAACTCCCTGATGCCTAGACTATGCTGTGGTGGGGTGGGCAGATGCTTATGTGGCCTGTTTTCTATCCATATTTCAGCTTGATGTTCACATTTCTGAGTGTCTATGGAGATGCTAAGAGAACACTGGGCTGCAGTTCCTTGAGAAAATGCTATTCCTCCTGTCAGTGAGTCCACCTCACACGCCAAGCATGAAGAGAAGGTGAGGAGAGACACAGATACATCTGTCTCCATGGATCTAAAGAACCTGCATAGCCATCCGTGCGCAGCTCATTGCTGCATTTCAAAGAATAACTGGCCCAACTTGAGACCCACGCCATGGGAGAGAGCCCTCTGACACTATTACTGATACTCTGCTATACTTGCAGACAGGAGCCTAACATAGCTGTCTCCTGAGAGGCTTCATCCAGCAGCAGATGGAAACAGATGCAGAGACCCACAGCCAAAGCTTGGGGAGTCTTGTGGAAGAGTGGAGGCAGGATTGAGTGAGCCAGAGGGGTCAAGGACACCACAAGAAGACCTACAGGGTCAGCTAACCTTGGCCCATGGGGGCTCAGAGAGACTGAACCACCAACCAAAGAGCATGCACGGGCTGGACCTAGGCCCCTACACATTTGTAGCAGATGTGCAGCTTGGTCTTCATGTGGGTTCCCTAACAACTGGAGTGGGGACTGTCTCTGACTCTGTTAGCTGCCATTGGCTCCCCTTCCCCTAGCTGGACTTCCTGGTTGGTCCTCAGTGGGAGAGGATGCACTTAGTCCTGCTGCAACTGGATGAGCCAAGGTGAGTGGTACTCAAGGCGGGGTATTAGGGGGAGGAATCTGGGAGGGTGGGACTGGAAGGAGAGGAGGAGGGGCTGTGATTGGGATGTAAAGTGAATAAATGAATACATAAATCAATGGAAAAAAGAGTCTAACCTAAAAGTAATGCACATGTCTACTGGGATCCATGTTTCTTTTTCACATCTGAACATTCCTGAAAACTGGATGCATCTAGCCAGTGATGTATGATAGAGTTTAATTAACAGTGCTGTTTTCTTTTCCAGTTATCTAAAACATGATCAAGACTTATCATTGATACGTTAATGTTGTCTTGAGGGAAAGGAAAAAGAGAATACAGCTTCCCCAGAAGAGCATGAAATTAGATCAAATCTATAATCCACAACAATATGTTTCTTTAGGTTTCCAATTCTCCAGCCGTATGCAATAAGCCAGCCCTGTAATCGTCCCTGGAGAAAAAAAACGTTCTTTTTTTCTCTTCCTCTGGCTGCCAATCTCGGCCATTTTTGGATATTTCCCAGCCTCCCTCATCTGTGTGGTTTTTTTTCCCCTCGAATCCAGGTTTTAGTGAGTTCTACTTAACAGGAAAGAGAAGGGAAAGCTAACTAGCTAGAACTTATTTAGAAAGGAGGGACGGGAGGAAAGAAACACTAAGTAGTCCCATAAGAATAGCAGTTGGGCTAGGAACAGGGGCAGCAGGCAGAGGAGGCAGGTTCACTGAATTATAGACAATGAAGGCCAGATGGGTGAAGGGGCATTACCAATGACAGGCACCCCAGGAATCCTTAGAAAGGAAAACCCTCAACCATGGCAGCTGCTCTGTGTGAGCGTCACATGTGCACACTCACTCACAAAGCCTTTCTGCGACCATGAATCCTACCTCGAGTGATGGAGAGAGAAAGGCCGTTTGTCCACGGACGAAGAAGTGGCCCCATCAGGTGACCCAGTCAGCGGGAGAACCAGGTCAGGAAAGGACCCCTGTGTGCTAGCCAGACTGACTGAGATGGAAAGACAGGGCAGAGAAGTTGGGAATTGGTCTTGTCCTGGGGTAGAAGGCTATGTGAACCCTCTTGGAGACTGAGTTCCATTCCTATTTCTGTAGATAAACAGTAGCCACGAAAGCCCGGGCAACAGCTAGGGAGATGGCTCCATGGTTGAGAGCAATTACTGTTCTTTCAGAAGGCCTGGGTTCAGTTCCCAGAGTTCGCATGACAGTTCAAAGCACCCTGGACTCCGAGTCCATGGTTCCTGACTCCCCTTTCTGGCACTTCATGCAGGTTATGCCCATAAACCCATTCAGGCAAATACCTGTATACATTCATTACATAAACAAACAAACATTTTTGGAGTCTGGACAGTCTCCGATCAATGGAGGAGGCTTCAGAACTGCTCTGGGGAGCTGTAGAGTTGTAAGGGAAAAAGGGAGGCTGGAGGCTGGAGTCGGGAAGGTAATATATTCCCAGGACCTTGGAAAATAAGGCCAAAGCTGAGAGGCATCGTCTGCAAACAGGAGGGAGTCCCAGCTTTCCATCTTACTGTACTCTGGAGTTTCAGCCTGTACGGTGTCCGTGAGTAGCTGGAGGGTAAGGGCTGCAGGTGGACTGTGAGAGAACTTAGGATACCTGATGTTGGGAGCAGGCTGCAGCCTGACTGGCAGGTCCTGTCTCTCTGAGCTAAATGTTGTTCACAAGCTAGCATAAGGCAAGAAGCCAGCCCACAGGGTGAGTGTGTCCCTCCCTTTGCAGGGTGCTGGGCAGTGGGAGGGTCAATAAAAAAGGGAGTGGCTGGGCTCAGTGATGTGCTTATAAAAATATATAGAGATATATATGTTATATGGGGTTATGGGGAGGTAGGTGTGGGGGAAGGGTGTGCAGGCCCAAGCCCAGGCATCCCTTCCCCCAGAGGGACCAGACACACTCGAAGGTATAGTATAGAAATAGAGTTTATTTAGGGCATGGGGAGGGGAGTTAAGAGAGTAGCAGAGGCAGAGAAAGGCAGAGATAGGGAGAGAGCAGAGAAGTAGAGGAGAGGAGGCCTGCCATGACCATGAGGAGAGAGGAGGGAGGGGAATGGGGAGAGGTAAGAGATAAGAGAGAGAGGACCGGCAAGCAGACACCCTTTTAGAGTGGGCCAGGCCCACATGGCTGTTGCCAGGCAACTTTGGGGCAGAGCATATCTGGCTGTTGCCAGGTAACTGTGGAGTGGAGTTTAGACAGAATGCTAACACAGCAGGAGCTCATAGGGAAATGGGGAGTCACACTAGTGCAGCTGAAGTCCCTGTCTGATCTACAAATCTTACCCACGAGTGGAGCCAGTGATAGCTGCACCCTCACAAGGGCCCAAAGCTTCTTTGAGTCAAAGTCTTTGAAATAGTGTAGAAAGATTTCTCTGGACGAATGAGGAAACCTTAGGTAGAAGAGTCAGAGTCCTCAAGTCCCTGAGGCCTTGTTCCTTGGGAGCATCCAGAACTGGGCCGGGCTGAGCCTCAGCCTGGCTCTGAGGATTGAATTTGTAGGTGCGTATCTTCCAGAAACTCAGGTTTAATTCTTAATCACCTGGCCAATTCCATCAATGCAGACTAATGTCTCTCTCTGCCAGGGCTCTTCTACTCCATCTTCGGTCTACCACCATACCCGGGTGCCTTTTAGGTGATTGGAGGAGGAAGTGCCAGGAGCTCCCCACAGACCTAGGATTGGCATGAGGTGTAGGCCTTGGGTAGGCAGGTGTGGTTTCCAAGGTTCAGGGTGAACCAAGGCCATCCATCCAGTGTTGATACAACTGTCACAAACACTGCTTTGTTCCAAGCTCTGCCTGGGAAGGTCCTGTAGAACTGGGTGGGCCTGGCTAGGTAGGGCTACAGAACAAGGTCAAACAGATTCAGGGAGAGGATACCCCTAGGGGGACAGAAAGATGGGCCCATTTAGGAGGCTACATTTGGGGCAACTAAGCAGGACTATGAGGCCATCAGAGGCAACTCTCAGCCCTAGGGTAGGGGGAGCTAGAGATGGAAAGATGGTCAGAACAGTGCAGAAATTAGGTGTGGTACCCCAGGGCATGTAACTACAGTCAACTAGCTGGACCAGTCCTCATGGTGTCTGGTTACTGGGCAGAGGCCTGTTGTTCAGGACACTTCTGCTGTAGCTAGTCCCAGGGGTGAGTAAAGGGGCCACTTAGTCCTTCATGTAGAAAGGATCCTAGTCCTGTGGTAAAGAAAGAAAACCAAAACCTGGGTCCCAGGGTGGTGGCTCCCAAGGAAACCTGCTCTAGGAGGCATCTTGCATGCTGCTGATACCTGACCCCTCATCAGATTGGGAAGATGAGAGCAGATGATGTCCCTCTCTACTCTGCGGCCAGGAGTATAAGAGTTAGGACATCATGACACAGTCTGAGGAGGGAAGCAGCCACCACATCCTACTGGGATGAACTGTCTCAGATTTACTCCAATATTGTAGGTAAGGACAAGGCACACTGGGAGATGGAGGTGGCAAAAAGCGACATTTCCCAGCCTCATGACAAATTTGCTCTCAAGGGTCCTGATCCCTAGGGAACTGGGTCAGGCCCAGATAGAAAGCTACTCTCCTGGGCTTGAAGGCAAACCAAGGGGTCCCTGCAGTCCTCTGAGCCACATCTTCACAGACACATGGGGGTTCTTACCTCACCTCAGGGAGTCCTTACTGCCCAGTAGGCAGCGGTCATCCTTTTACCAGGACCCCAAGGAGCAATTGCGGGAGAAGTCCCCTCCCTAGAATTCAGATATGCAGGGTCTTCACATGGGCTCTATGTTGTCTGTTATGGCTAGACACAACAGCCACATGAAGGGATGATGGCAGCCTCTTCCACATCTGATGGACATTGGTCCCAGAAGTTTGGCCAATCAATGGGAGACATCTCAAGAATTTGAGGACAGAACAGGAAAGCCCTGCTGACTCTAGATAAAGCGGTAGTCCTCAGGTAGGTGGCAGGTGGGAGTCTCTGGACACAGGGATGTCACCTTGACACTATAAGACTTCCTTAACACAGAGAAAAATCTATCCTAATGACTTCTCCAGAGAGCTTCCACTGAATAGAATAGACTCAGTGAGAGCAACCTCCCCCTAATGGAGAATCTAACAAGGGAAACTGGCCAGACCATACTCCCTCTTTTGAAGCTCGCAGTCACATGTCAGTCACCTCTTACAGATCACACACCCTTGTTGCCTCTAACCTTCAGTTATCATTCAACAGTTCTCCTTCGTCGGTTTAATCTGGTCTCATCTGACTTGCATTGCTCATCTTGTCAACTCATTGGAAAGGGGTTAGCAGGCACAGAGTTTTACTGAAGAAGAGGAGGTAAACAACTCAAGGTGCTGGCTGGTGCTCTGAGACCAAGGGAAACCACCTTTTGGTTTAAAATCCCTAAAGCCCAGAGAGTAGAGAGCATGTGCTTTCCTCTCCTGACTGCTTGGGGCAGGAGGAAGCTGAGCAGCCCCAGGGACTCCCTTCATCTAGTCCCCCTTGTCCCCATAAGACACAGGCCCCAGGGAAGATCTTCAGAGTAGAGAACAGGGAGAAAAATGGCTTTCCCCCTCCCTCCTCCTCCTTTTTCTTCTTGTCTCTCCTCTATGTGGGGGTCTTCCTTGATCTTTCTAGGAAGGGGAGGTGTGGAGCCATTGCTGTCTAGAGTTTAGTAATGAGAAGACTTGCTGTGAACCCCTTCAGAACAGCTAAGCAATGTCGTTCTTGGTTCACCCAGAGCCCAATGGCCTCTAGGAACAAAAGTCAGGCTTGAGGTGGGCAGAGGAGACAGAGGCCAAGAGTGTGGTTTGAAGCACAGTGTGGTAACATATGTCTATAGTGCCGGTACTTATGAGACTTGGGTAGAAAGCTCGTTAGTTCAAAACTAGCCTGGAATACATAGTAAAAATTCATCTTGAAAGGAAAGGAAGGTAGGTACACAGATAAGGGAGGAAGGAAGGAAGGAAGGAAGGGAGGGAGGGAGGGAGGGAGGGAGGGAGGGAGGGAGGGAAGAAGTAAAAGGAAAAAAGACAGGAAATAAATGTTTGCTTAAAGTTCATTCCCCTGCCCACAGCTTGTCCCGGTCCTTTTGCAAATGACTTTATCTCTTGGAGCCTCATTTTCTCCTCTTGGGGAAAATATCACTACCTATGTTTCAGCACTGTGAAGAAGCCGAGAGACATGGTCTCTGCAGAGCACACAGGTGGTCTGCAGAGGGCCTCAAGAATCAACAGGGCTAATGCTGGGTCTCCTGGTTCCTACAAAGCAGGAAAGAATGTACACAGGACTCCTGCTGACAGGACATGGTCCTAGCGATGCTCAAGTTCCCCTTACTGCAGTGTCCCCAGAGGGACCATCTCCAGGGGCTAAAGAGTGGACACTTGCAAGCACTAACAGAAAGAGATCCCAGAGGAGAAGAGTTCAGAGGGGGTGGGAAGGGATCACGGGGAACAGCTGTAATAATCAAAATACATAATATACACGTTTAAAATTTTAAGTGTATAAAGAACGAACCTGAAGACTATGCCCAGTAACTATGAGTCCCATTAAACAAATCCTGCCTCATGCATTACTCTCCAGATCTCCACCACACCAGCTCACCAGCTCCATCTGCCAGAGCCAGGCTTGTCTCTGTCTCACTTTCTAGACCACAGCCCTCTGCACTCGCCTGAATGGTCTCCATTCAGCTCCCTCCTGCATGTGTACCTAGTATAATAAAAGTCCCTTCTATTCTAGGAACTGATGGGGAAGTCCCTAGTTGTCATAGAAGGTAGCTAACACCATCTGAATTCCCTGGAGGCTTGCTAAGATGCAAATGTCCAGGCTTCACCTTGACTGATTGAATCTGTCATTCTGGCAAGCTAGCCAGATGATTTAGACCAAGGATCTGTCTTCAGTGTGTTGCTGACTGTCAAGGTCCAGCAAGAGGCAGACCTGAAAAATTCCCTGGATAATGTAATAGCACTCTGTGTGGCCCAGTAGTACTACTCAGATGGAACTCTAAGACGTTGAGTCACTGTATGAAAGTCACTTCCCCTTTCTGTACCTGCTCCTGTCTTTTCTCTCTCACTTGCAAAAAGAAAGACCACGCTGGGCACAGGAACATGAGGTTGGAGGAGACTGAGGTAGGGACTGAGCTCTGGAATCCAAAGCAAGGCTGGGTCACACAGCAAGAACTGTCTCAAACATCCAGTCAATAAACAAAGCAGGAAGGAAGGATCAAGACTGTAGGGTCTTTGGGGGCCATCCTACCCTTAAATGCTTGGGGTTCTGAGAGCATCATGGTAGAAAAAGTAATTGAGAGCTCTTAGAGGTGTACCTAGACATCCCACCACTGCCTATGTGGACATTCAACAGTCGGCCCTTGCTGTTGATATTCAAAGGGCACAGAGCAGAGACCAACAACATCAGCATGTAGGAGTCCCCTCCTCCCACCTCTGGTGTTGAGGACCGAACCCAGGGCCCTGCACTTGCTAGGCAAGCACTCTGCCACTGAGCTAAATCCCCAATGCCCTGACTAATGCACTATGAAGAGCCAGTCAGGAAAGGTGTGGGTACAAGGTGAGATCAAAATGTAAGGGGACTGGCCCACAACCAGCCTTTAGGGACATCGGAGCAGGTGAGAATGCACAGGCATGGGGCAGTTCAGGGCAGGTCTTTGTCAGAGTGTCTACACTGAATAGCCCTGGGACCTGGGCAAATGGACTATGCTCTCCGGAACTGTGCACATCCAGCAACACTCTGGGATTGAACACTGACACTGGAGCACCTCGGGCATCCTGAGCCCTGACCAAAGGCAGAAATGCATAGAACAAGTTCTGCACCATTCTTGCCTTTGGCCAGTTAGGACACAGACAGTAGCTATAAGGAAGGATGTTTTCCAGCCCTGTTGGGGGCTAGAGGCCTGGGCTCAGCCCCTGGCTGGCCATAATGAGACTGGGGTAGGGGTGGGGCCATAATAGCCCCAACAGGGGCATTTGCTAGATCTGTAATAATCTACAGAAATTACAGGTGGCCCCACTCTGCCCTCTGGATCCAGGCTGCCCATTCCATCCTCATGGATTCAAAGTACTGCTAAGAAGAAAAAAGGGCATAGAAAAGGTTCTAAGCCATTGGAAGCTCTAGCCAAGAGGCCTAGGAGATTCGCATAGTTTCACTTGAACAAGCTTATGAAGAGTGGAAGGTTATGGCATCAAGCAAAGATTTTTTGCCTGCAGCATACCAGATGCTCTTCCCAGCAAACTCCCTCAGCCCTGGAGGTGATATAACAGCATCACTTCCTTCTGTGCTCAAGGAAATGGACCCAGGCAAGGAGCTGACAGAGGTGACCACAGTAAAGGTAGGCCTCTGCTAGTGACAGTGTCCACGGCAGCACTGATCACAAGATCTTTGTTGTCCACCATCAAAGATGGCCTGACCCTGCCTCAAGACAGATGGTTCAGCCACAAGAAGATTGGGGGAACACTGGGTGGTAACACTACAGGTTTGTGAGAGGCCCCATGATTCCAGAAGGTTTATCCTAGACCCAGTAGGCCACCGAAAGTCTGATTCTCTCTGGTTTCCTAGCTAGAGTTCTAAGTGGGGGCTGCTTTATAGTCTCTGCTCAAACCATTGGAAGATGGTGACATTGGCAGTGAAGTGTTGCTACGCCAACCTGAGGACCCAAGTTTGGATCCCAGTACTTATATAAGAGCCTATGACCTCAGCACTCAGGAAGGGGATCCTTGAACTTCACTGGCCAACAAGCTTAGCCAAATTGACAAGCTCTAGTGAGAGACCTTTTCTCAAAAAAATAAGCTGGCAAGGTGGTTCAGTCAGTGGGTGAAGATGCTTGCCGCCATGAACTGAGTGTACTCCGCAGGACACACATGACAGGAAGAGAACCAACTCCCACAAGTTAGCCTCTGACCTTCACATACACGGTGACACATACTCAGGAAATACCTGGAAAAAACTGAAGAATGTGGCAACAGACCAAGGCGGATGCCTTAACATCAACCTCTGCTGTCCTCCAAAGGAACTTGCAAATGTGTGCATCATACCCACAGGTGTACACACACACACACACACACACGCACACACACACGCACACACACACACGCACACACACGCACGCACGCACGCACGCACGCACGCGCACACACACACATGCACACACACACATACATGCTCTCTCAAGCAAACTGGAAAGTCAAAAGAAGACCAAATGCTGGAATAGAGTGCCATGAGCCCTGACCAGATATTCAAGGACCCCCGCAGGACACACCCACTCACAAACTTTCAAATTCTCTTTATTAAAAACCATTTTTCCTTTTGTAAAAACAAACACTTTAGGTCAATTATATAGATCAGAAAAAGTGGTGACGATTTATATAAGACACTCAAAATATTCTAATGCTTTACAAGTTCAAACTTAAATTAACTAATAGTTCTGTTTTTCAAAATCTTGCAAAAAACGATCTCTGGTCCAGTTCAAGTATAATCTTACAGATCACTGCCTCAGACCTATCCAAGAATGGGAAACCTGAACGCTAATGGCTGCTGCTCATATCAACAGGTTCACAAAAGCCTCTGGGTGTGCCACCTGGAGTACCACCAGGCGCTGCCAGTGAGCACTAAAGGACACAGGCCTTCTGACTTGTTAACCCAGGGTACAAATGAATTTTTTGTACAAGGTAGCAACCATTCATGAGCAACCTTGGGGAGAGACATTTTGTAATGATTGAGGAGACACTGAATTAATGTTTTTAAAAAAGAAATAAATATTTTCCTGGTTGTCGTTAATACTGCGATGTGTGGAACACACATGGGAGTAAAAAAAAAAAAAAATGGAAGGACCATACCAATGGAATTATATAAAAATATATATGGATATATACACACGCACACATGTATAGAACCATCCGTGACTTTAAACATAGAGACTGCCATTTCTTTTACCCTTCGGTTTTGCTAATATGAAGGTCAATTTACAACCAAGTGAACCATCACGCTGCCTGAGAACTGGGCCATGTGGCTTTCCGTAGAAAGGCTACAGCAGAGGAGTCGGTGTTGTTGGGAGGTCTGCCTCACTCTGCTGGAAGATAAAGTGTCCAGCCTCTGATGGAGGTGCTGGCGGATTTAGGGGTGTGGCCAGCAGTTGCTCCCAGGTCAAAGGTTTTCTGAGAAATAGAAGAGACTTTGCTCTTGTCCGCAGTGCTGGGTTACCTCCGGTGGTAACTCTCGCAACTCACGCAAGCAAACCATCCACATGGAGGGCCCCTTCAAGGAGGTGTGGCTACCCGTGAAGACAGCGCCAGGATCTCTCTGACTTTGGGGCCCGTTCTATGGCTCTTGTAGAACCCATGCCTTCCAGTACCCTTGTCCCAAGACCTTCCACTGAGACCCTTCAGCCCATATGGGAGGGGGGTGCTGACTCCACTGGGAATCAGGGACCTGTTCTTCCTGTCGTTTTAACCTCCAAATCGGCATTATAAGCCCCGCCAATCCTACCCTTACATACAGGAACCAAGCAAACCAAACATCTTAGTTTCTCCTTCGATGGGAGAGCATTTTCAAATCATTCTAATACCAACTACCCCAAAGTAGAAGCACCAAGGATGAAGGAAGGTCAGATGCCAGTCCCTTGCTCTTAGGTTAGGCTGGTGCTGTCTGCAGTGCAGAGGTCAGAGGTCAGCACGCACTGTAGGCCCGAATTGATTTCCTCCTTCGGGGAGAAAATCCTGTAGGAAGAAGACATGGCTGGCCTCAAGTTTAGTTAACATGAATCTATACCAAATTCATTGTCCTGAATAGAACAAATCCCAAACCATCCTTAAGCCAAGAAGTTGTGATTGAATCTCTCAGAGCTTCTGCAATACTGGGTTGTTCTTCGCTCCCTAAAATGAATATGATTTATTACTAATAACGTATTATAATATGGTATAACGACACATTAAGGCATTAGCCCAGTGATTTTCTAGAATAGCTGATGAATGACTTCCTAACAATAAGGGTATGCTTGCCTCTTGTGCTGGGAGCCCTGGGTTGCACCCCTAGCACAATACCTGTGATCACAGCACTCAAGAGGTAGAGGCAGGAGGATGAGGAATTCAAGATAACCTTGGCTCCAGAGGAAATTAAAGGCAATCCCTGGACTACGTGAGCCCTGTCTCGAAACACAAACCTGGGACGTTTTGACTAGGCATATAGCTCCGTGGTAGAGCACCTGCATTTAAAACACATAAGCTTCTGGGTTCAATTCCCAGCACTAGCCAGAAACTAAAAAAAAAAGACAAAGATGCCTTTTCAAAATGGCGGCGTCCAACTGGAGGAAATCTTAGTGAAACCACTTCCACCTCTGCCAACCGATTCCTTGGTAGTAGAACCTGACTCAGCTCTCCTACCCTTGGGACCCACAGAAGCCAGGTTGCAAGGCCACCGCAGGTTCACTGAAGTGACTAAGTCCAGGCCTTCCATTAAACTTTTTCCTTTCATGCCCAGCCTCACTTGACAGACCTACCATATCCAATCAAACCTTGAAACACAGTGACAATCCCTGAGAAGTTGGATTTTATGAAAAGGAAATGAACTTTGGCACAGAAGGGATAGGTGAGAGGGAGAGAGGGAAAACAGACCAAAGGAATCAGGAGCCCATGGGAAGCTGGTCACCCTTGGTGGCTGGACCCAGAAGTGTGAGCCAGCTCCCGGAGAGGCTTCGGGGTGTTTTGCTCATCTCCCAGAACGAGCCCAAGCACCATGTCCTGCCTGACTCTCCTTCCTCTCTGGTCTCAGTTCTGTCCCTGAGGCCAGGCTGGCTGTAGTTCAGCAGGCTTCCCATCCACCTTCCAGCCTCGGTATCATAGCTTCTTCCTTTCCAAGTGTGGAGCAATGCCGCCACACTCGGGGCTTGGGCTGTCTGCCCCCTCTGTCTCCTTCAGGCCCTCCTCTGCCAGCTGAGACAGGTACTTCTGCAGAGAGAGGGACAATACAGAGAGATGTTAGTGGATGTGATATGGGGGGGGAGGGGCACCCCTGCATGTCTCTCTCTGTCTGTTTATCTGTCTCTGTGTATGTGTGTGTGTCTGATATTCTCTCTCTCTCTCTCTCTCTCTCTCTCTCTCTCTCTCTCTCTATCTCTGTGGGTGTGTCTGTTTATCTCTGTCTCTGTGTGTATGTATGTGTCTGTCTGATTGTCTCTCTGTCTGTCTCTGTCTCTCTGTCTCTCTCTCTCTCTCTGTGTGTGTGTGTGTGTGTGTGTGTAGGACTGCTTTGCTATCACTTTTGGCCAATGGCGGGCCATGTCTTCCCTCTCCAGCTATCTTAGGGCAATGGGACCCCATTATATAAGTTTACAGACACTGTGAGTCTCTTGTAAGCACAGTGGAAAGCGTAGACACTAACTATAGCACCACCCTCTGGCCCTTCCTTAGTGCCAAGCACTTCCTAACTGCCTGGCCTACACGACTCATTCTTCATGACAATGCTACCTGTACTATAGAGAGTGGCCGAAGGAAGGGAGGTAGAGGGTGGCAGAAACCCAGGGCTGGCCCACAGTGACATGGTGACATCGGAGATGTCCAACAATCCAACAATCCTGTAGGACGAGCTATGGGGGGAGGGCCTAGAGACCCTCAGTGGACTGCGAACAGCATGACCTGTCTCCAATGGAGGAGGACTACCTCCACAGTGCTGGGAGCACTCAAGGCTGTGATTGGCCATGGCTAACAAACCAGCTGGGGCTGGTCTGTGTTTGTAACACATGGGATTGGTGCTATGAGATCAGATGAGAAAAGACCTCACTGTGTTGGAACAGTAAGGACAACATAAGCAGGGCTTCATTTGGTAGTTAGAAAGGGTCAGGTCCAGTTCAGTGGTTAAATGTGTGGTCTCAGCTAATAGATGTCCTGGGTTCAAATCCTCCATCTCTGTAGGCAAGTGACTGAATCTCCCTGATGTCTGTGAAGTGAAGGTAACCATGGCCACCTTGCAAGGAGTCGGGGAGTGGGAAGGGGGGGCAGTGTTTCCTATAAGTGGGGAACTGACAAGATGCCTCACAAAACATTCAACATAATGCCTGGCACACAGTAAATACTCAGGACTGTCAGGCTGAGCTAAACCAGATGTAGGGTTGGGGGAGTCCCTCATCTCTCCCCACCCCCACAGACAATGAATCTGTTAAGTGAGAACAACGGCGTCATCCTCACCCTCCTCCTGCTATGAAACTTTAGTCTTTGGAAGTGGGAGCAGTCTGACTTGGAGAAGGGCCCCTAGCAGATGCCTGTGGGCGAGGCTGCTGCTAGAGAGCCCTAGTTTCTCCTCTGCCTGGACTCGAGAATTCTGAGGGGATGAGCACCCTGAGTATGTGTGCATTCTCCTTTGGGGGGTGTGTGCTGAAGCCACCTTCATGCCCAGTAAGGCTATGCTTACTGTACCAGATCACTCCCTGTAGGCTCACATCGAGCATGGCCAGCAACGGCATAGTGAGATTTCTAGAAGCTGCACCAAACTACATTGGACCAGCTCTTGCCTCCCAGGGCATCCCCAGTGACCCCACTCAAGGTCTCCCGATGAATGCTAACTTTCTAAGTTGCCTGACTTGAGCCACCCAGCACCTGCACTGGGGGTCAGATTTTTTCACTTTTCACACTTACAGTTTGGAGTGAAGTGAGAGGCTGTAGAGACAAGAGGCATTCATTCTGCCAAGGCCCCTGACAGAAACTCTACCTGAGATGGCTGTGGCAGAGGCTACTGGCTCCTTGATGTACAGTATACCAGGGAAACTTGAGCTGAGGTGGGACAGAGTGAGGGGCCGAGGCAAGGTCTACACCCAGTATATCTAGGGAGCACATGGGTGGTGCTGGTCAGCTGTGGGCATGGGAGGCTGCCTGGAGCTTGACCCTCCAGGCCCTGAACACAGTGCAGGCCACTGCCCTAGAAGTCTCTGAATTCTTTCTACATCTCTTAGTGAGAGTGAGTTTGAACTTTGGGGTCTCCTTGGGGGCCATACAATTCCTCTAAGACCAAAGAGTGTCATACTGAAGAATTAAGACATTCCTGGAAAGACAGTGAAAATGAAGATTCTTGGCCTTGGTATGTGGCTCAGTGGTATAGCATTTGTCTAGTGTGTTCAAAGCCCTTGGTTGGATCTTTAGCAACATATAATTTTAAGAATGAAGAGTCCTGGGTCCACACTAAAAGGAACAAGCAAGCTGGGGGGGAGGGGAGGCTCAAAGAAGACACATTTCTAAAAGATGTCAGCTAAGTTGATGGAGAATCAGGACCAGAGTACACCACAGCCCTTCCACAGTGCAAAAGGTCTAAGAAGGATGATTTCTTTGGGTCCACAAGCAGTTCTGCAGAGCCCAGCCTGAGGTCCCTGCCCTGGCCAAAGCAGGCCTCCACTCCCTTTCCTCCCTGAAAGGAGACATACACGTGACTGCTGTGGTATAGAACAGCTGCTCCCTACAGGGAGATGGTATTCAGGCTCAGCCAGAGACAGTCTCTACCACGTGAGAAAGCCAGGCCGGGATGCCACAGGCCTCTGTTCTGAATGTTAACTATTGGAGTAAAAGAGAGAGATCAGGGATCAACTGATCTGCCCAAGGCCCAGGAACTTGCTCCAGTTTCCTCAAGGACAAAGCAGACCCAGGATTCTTAACTAGATGTTCACATCATAATCATTTAGAGAATGTTCTTAAATTACATGTTACCACTCTGCCCCAGTATGTGACTTATTACACATATGCCAAGACTCACAATCCTACTTAAGAACCTCTAGATTAGGGCCAGCAAAACGGCTCAGTGGGCAAGGGTGAGTGTCTCTAAGCCTGAGGACCTGAGTTTGATCCTGGAACTCAAATGATAAGAAGGGGGGAATAGATTTCTTTAAGTTGTCTTCTGACCTCCACATGTATGTTCCTGCCTTGAGCACAAAACAAACAAAATAGCACACGCATAATTTAAAAAAAAAAAAAAAAAAAAACCACCATCAGATCAGTCAGTCTAAAAGATTAACTATGAGAGGAATGATTGGCCTGAAACAGAGGCAGTGATAGTCCATGTGCTTCCTAGATTGAGCCGTGTGGCTCAAACATTGGTTATTTATTTACTTAGTTAGTTAGTGTGTGGTGTCCGTGTGTGTGTGTGTGCGCGCGCGCACGCGCGCACACACACATGACTAATATTAGGTGTCTGCCTCCGTCACTCTGTCTTACGTTTTGAGACAGGGTCTCTCACTGAACCTGGAACTCACACATTTGGCAAGAATGCCTGGCCAGTGAGCTCCAGAGATTCTCCTGTCTCTGCCTCCCCAGGGCTAGGATTATGGGCGTGCATCACTTCACGACCAGCTTTTGTGTGAGAGCCAAAGATCCAAATGCCGGTCCTCATTTGTACACGACAAGCACTTCACTGCCTGACCCAGCTCCCTACCTCCCAACTCTGGTTCTGACAGAAAAAATGCAATTGCCTTGAAGCACCCACATCTCCCCCACCCCCTCCCCGTGAGAGAGAGAGAGAGAGAGAGAGAGAGAGAGAGGGAGAGAGAGAGAGAGAGAGGGAGAGAGAGAACACAAATGAAAAACATGTAAAACCCAGCCTGTGCCAGGACTTAATCATGAAAACCACATCACACTCAGTACAGACATTGCCTTAGCTCTGTCCCACCTCAGTTCAAGCTTCCCTGGTGTACCCATCAGGGAGCCAGGAGCTTCTGCCACAGCCATCTCAGATAAGGTTTCTGTCTTGGCAAAATGGTGAATATTAGCATTGCCTATGGATTTAAGATACTTTTGAAAACCCACCAGCATCTCTGAAATAAAAATGCTTCTTACAATTGATAGAGTCTCATTGTCTAATGTGCTGCTTCACTTTTCCTAATTGGCCTTGAAACACTGTATCAGTCTGGGGATGTGGCTCAGAGGCAGAGTATACAACCAGTATATTTAAAGACCCAATCCCCTGTGTGACAAAGAATAAAGATGAAAAAAATGGTATTTACAAATAATGGCAACTTAGATTGGATGAAATGTGGGGTTTGGTATATATTTATAAGTGATATTTTAATGTAGTGCACCAGTTGGCTATTTTGCACTGGTGTCCTACACTGGACAGGAAGCCCTACCAGGGATTTGTCTACATCTGTCGCTGTTGTATCTTCAGAGCCTAGAATAGTTCTGGGTGTATGAGCTGCCTGAGACAACCATTTGTCATGCTATCTGAATATTTAAATGGGGGCAAAACTTGATTTTTCATTCCTCTGTGTGTGTGTGTGTGTGTGTGTGTGTACACAGAAGTTATCTGCATGGAGGAAGAGATCTGGGAATACCTGCAGCTGAAGTCCCCAAGCCTGACTGCGAGCCTGCCCGTGTGTCAGGAGAGTACCCGCAGAGCTCGGAACTTGATTCTGCTCCGCCTCGCTGGACGCTGGACGTGGCAGACGTTTAAAAGGCCTCACTGGGCGTGGCATATGTTTAACGTCGTGGAGTTGATGCTCTGGGTGCCCTTAGGAGGAAACCTGGCAGTCAGGTGTTCTCTGCATACTCAGAGAGGTATTTATAGGAGCATGTCTGAAAAGCATGCCGGGACAAGTCCACATGCCTGTCCTTGGAGATGGGAGTTTAAGTCGGAGGCGAGCGAGGCCTGAGACTCTGGGTACCTGGCTTGTGACTGGAGGCTGGGAGATCTCATCAGGGGTGTGACAAGCATGGCGGCTGTTTGTTTACCTGTAAGTTCCTGTAGTGGATAGTGCTGCGGCAGTGGCTCACTTTGGCCGCCTCCTCGCTTGTGTAGAACAGGCCACACAGCTTGCAATAAAAGCCAGTCCTGGGAACCACGAACTCCACTCCTGGGGAAGGGTGGGAAGTGGACAGGCAGCGTTAGGAAGGTATTGGGAGACCCCGCCTCCTTCACTGTGGACCCCGCCTCCTTCACTGTGGACCCCGCCTCTTTCACTGTGGACTCTGGATGGTGAGCAACTCCTCCAAGTCTCACCTCGTTATCCACATTTACAACATGGCCAGAGAGAGATGACAGTGCCTACTTCATTCACAGGTGGCTGTAAATGTCAGGGAGGGCCACAGGTAGGGGGGAGGGCGCTCAGCAATTATATGCTGAGGCCCTGCCTTTCATGTGTGGGTCCATCGGTCTGCCTCACAGGAGGGCGGAGGGAAGGTTTCTTTCCTAAGGATTTCACATCTGCCTGGTTTCTGTCTCTGCATTTGTGACCAAGTATAGAAAAACTCTTTATATTTTGGGATTGGTTTTTTGAATCTTTTTTTTTATTATTATTAAAGAAAAATAAAAACAAATAAGAGGAAGAGGAAATTTCACCCATTTGCTCTAACGTGAACATGTCTTTCCATGGGATTTGTTGATATACAAGACTTCTGGGGGCGGCAGTTTTCCTTGTTTTGTGTTTGTTTGAGACTGGGTCTTACTTTGTAGCCTTATCATCTGTCCTGAACTTGCTCTGTAGACCAGGCTGACCTCGAACTCACAGAGAGGCACCTGCTTCTGCCTCCCAGGTGCTGGGATTACATGTGTCACCGGAAGAGCTAAGCCTAGGGCACTAAGGTTCTATGCCCTGGATGGGAGTCTTCAAGAACACAGCATCTGGGGGGGAGGGTGCTGCTCCCATGTCCTCTGCTGGGACAATCTGGGAAACCAGGTTGACTGTGATGAGGTACCCGTTCCTTGGGGCCCTGGGACAGTCTTCTAACCACAGCCCAGCCCGTTCTTGTGCTCAGCACACGGAGATCCTAATCTTGAAATTAGAACTTTCCTTTATATCTCAATAATAACTGATGACGACGATGATGGTGATGATGATGGTGGTGAGGGTGGTGAAGGTGATGGTGGAGATGGTGATGGTGGAGGTGGTGATGGTGGTGGTGGTGGTGGTGGTGGTGGTGGTGGTGGTGGTGGTGGTGGTGGTAAATGTATTAGTATGAACGGGCAGCTCTGAGGGAGAACAGGAGAAGCAAGGAAGCCCAGGGAACTGCTTATAGCCTGCCAATGCAGAGCTCCACACTGAAGCCTGGGACCTGAGCTGTCTCTAAGCCATGCAGCTGTCAGCCTGCTATCTGCAAGGCTCTCGGCATTCAGCAGCAGTCTCCAGACGTGAGAAAGCGCCACTCCGTTCAGCTGCCCCGAGAGACTGATTGTCCTTCTCCTTCACTCTCTGTGTGCAGAGGACAGACACTTGGCCCAGCCTGAGGGGGGATGGGAGCTTATGGGATGGGGAGAAAGCCCCAGGCTGTTGCTGGGAAATGGGTATCAAGCAAGACCCATGATCTCTTTCCTCTGTTGTTGCAAAACAGTTGTGTGCTGGCCGTTCCTTCCCGGGAGCCTCAGATGTATTAGGAAAGGCCTTCAGCCAGAGCCCAGCCTCCCTTCCTGCCCTATACCCTATGGGCGGCGGGGTGCAGCTGGGCTGTACCATGAACAGAGCCCCAAGGATTCTAGTGTTGACCAGGCTCTCCTCACCCTATCCTGGGGTTCCCAGAAAGAGCAAAACCACCTCAGGGAAGTCCACAGAGACTGAGGCAGGAGCCAAATTGAACAGCCATGGCCCCTTTCAACCAGAGGGTTACAGCTACCAAATATAGGGCTATGCATGAGTTCTCACTTGAGTCAAGTCTCCCACCACACCACCAAAAGTAAAGCCAAGTGGCTCAGAAGCAACAATAACAATGGGGTGAATGGGCGCTTGGGTCAGGCAGGCCTCCCACCCTTATTTAAGCCGTGACTTTAGAGGTGTTGCTGAACTTCTCTGAAATGTGTTTTCGCATCTGCAAATTAGGTAGAATATTGCCACGTGGTGTTGTGAGGAAGCACTTGTCACTCACCTGGTGCTCAGAAAAACATTAATTTAGGAACACAGAAACCAAGCATCCGAACACTGGCTTTCACCCACGCTCCAGCCTTTCCAAAGGCTGCCCAGAGAAACATTTCCATGGTTTGGCAGGAACTTTCTTCCCAGGCCCTGCCCAGTGGGTTAGGTCAATATCAGTAATCAAAAGACAGCGTTAGAGAGAGCTGAGTGGAGGCAGGAGGATCCTCAGACCACAGTACAGCCCAGGGCTTGGGAGGGCACCTCAGTGCCTGCTACCATGCTCTCAGCAAGCCTTCAATGTAAGGACCAGAAAACAGCAGCACTATGGAGCACTCTCAGAGCCATGGTGAGATCAGGAGCCACCGAGCACTCTGTTTCTTCAGGTTTTATTAAGTACTGTCGTTAAAGCTGCGTTTACCTCCTAATAATAGCTCCTGGCACAGGTAATTATGACTCTGTCATCCTAGTAAAGCCTGCACTGGAGAGGGGGAAGCTCGCTTTTTGCCAGCGATGCTATTTGGTTATAGTAGGAGCAGGCCTTGGCAGGCTCACGCTGGCTGGAGTCACAGAGTGCTGGCCTGAATCACACAGGAAATACCCTTCTCCAGCCACGAACACCCCCAGTCTGTGACAAGACTGACCTCTCGATTCTCCCAGTGGGGGGCCCTGTCCTTGGCATCCTGTATTTCACCTCTGTCCTTACCACAGGGACCTGAATGTTGTCTCTCACGTTTCTTGAAGTCTCTCTGCAGTAGTGATCAGTTCTGGGGTGTAAAGGGTTTGTAGCCCCAGTGAGAAGAAGCAGGGTGGGCCTGGATGATAAGTAATTCCAAACAACCTGTCAGTCCTTCCTAAGTTTCTGCTACTGGAAAACTCCAACACCTTCCATTCATTTCCTCCTGGAAATCAGTCTACACGGAGGATTCTTTCACTAGGTTCCTAGAGACAAAGAGCTCAAAGCAAAAAAGTTAAAGAAGTTGCTATTTGTTATCCAGCCATCAAGCAGCAGAGATGGGATTTGAACCCAAGAATACACAGTCTGTGTTCTTCAGCCCAGAAATGGCCTTTCTTTTACTGTGTCTCAGCTAGGGGCAGATGGCAGCATGGTCAGAGATCAGACATCCCAAGTTCCAGAACTTGCTCTATGATCTTGTTCACTTGTCAAACACAGAAAACAGCAGCGTCCCTTCCTGGGGGGGATTGGGGAGAGTAGAGAGCAATAAGCTATCTGCTTTCTAGGCAAAATGAAAACGATCTGTAATGGTCCAGCTAACAACCTCTCCAGTGCCCGTCACCGGGCAGACAAACAGAATGTGGCATAGCCGGATCCAGAGAGCAGTACAGATGCACACGTATACCAAAACTGATCGAACCACACTCTTTAAATATGTGCCCTTCGTTGGGTGCCAATTACATTCTAGTTTAGCCCTTTACAAAAAAGAAAATCAGATGCCATTCTCCTCCTAACAGCTTGACAAAGATTAAAAACTGCTATCTGGATTTGGCAAAGAGGTAGAGGGTGGGAGTTCTCCCTGGAGTTGACACTGAAAGCTGTTATCCTCCTGTTGGAGTGTAATTTAGTAGCAATTATAACATTTTCCGTGCAAATGTGTATGGCCCCACAGTGCACCCATGACTGGCTAGCATCCCATCTCTCAGAACTCTGGCATGTGCATGAAGAGAACCAAACCACCACATGTGGGCTGCAGCAGAGTGCAGAGACTAAGACACACTCCTAGAGTTTGAATCCTGCATCAGCCCTTCCAGGTGAGGAGGCTTGTTACTGCACCCTAGATTTCTAACCTGTAAAGTGGGGATTGAAAACATCACCTGTCTCCTCAGTGTCTGGGGAGTGCTCAATAATGCATGAAAAGCAAACACAGGGCAGAGGCCACAGATAAGAGCTTAGCTGTCACCGCATGTACATAATGGAAAAACAGACAAACAAGAAACTACCTAAGTGCTCACCAGTAAAGGATCAGCAACTGCGGGGCAGATTTTAGGATGGAGTGGTTCAAAAAAGTGTGCTCTCGGTGTACTGATACAAAGTGATGCCTAGGCCCTACCGCTGGATGGGAGAACAATCATCTGAGAACATGGCAGCAGCCACGCTGGGGGGGGACAATGAAGACCATCAAGATTGACATTTTTTAGTTGGTTATTTTTAAAAATTTGTTATAATAAGCTTTGGGTAGTGAAACAAAATAATGAAAAGACATGTTTTAAGAGGAAGCACTCTTCATTTCTGCTGTGTCACTTGATTCTGAGTTCCTGCCTGAGACTTTCTAGACTCCCGGTTCCCTCAGGGCACACGCAGGGAGCAGCACCACGTGACCCAGTGAGTGTTTGCTAATGGCTGAGCTGAAGCCTCTGAAAGGCAGGTTCTGCAACCTCTGAGGGCAGACTTAGAGCGCCTCAGAGCACCAGGCATCACTCTAAGGTCTGTCTGTCATCTTTGGAAGGTTTGCATTGGGAGGGCGAGGAAGCTGGATCCCTGGGCATCAGTGCTTGCTGCATAAGCATGCCTGCCTGAGTTCTAATCCCTGACACTCTCCTAAAAAGCCAGGCATAGCTGCACATTCCTCAGCACTGGATGACAGAGGGGGCAGATCCCAGGAGCTGACGTGCCAGTCAAAAGCTGTAAATGCCTGTCTCAAGGGAATAAGGTGGGGAAGATAGAGCAGGGTCCTTCTGATAGTCCTTCAGACTCCATATCACACACACAAGTACACATGCCTACCACACACACACACACACACACACACACACATGCATGCATGTAAATTTTGTTTGAGAGATACTATGCAGCAATTTTTTAAAAACAAGATTTGTCAGTTTTCAAATCTAATTCTATAAAATGGCATCCTGAGAATAAAGAAATGGAAGAAAAGTAACAGAAACATGGCTGGAAAGACCACGCCCACACTGGTTGGTCTTCCCTGGATGGTGACATGGTCACTGGTTTGTCATGCTTCCTTGTGACCCTTTCCTAAGTGTCACCTCTGAGTAACTGTTACTTCTTCATCCCTTTAGCTCCCAATCTTTCAGAGCCAATGCAGAGCTCACAGATCTTGGCCCAGGAGGTTCTTACTAGAATACCACCCTGATACTTTCATAATTGAAAACCCAGCTACTGCCTCAACCCCTGCTATTGATGGGGAGACTGAGGCTCAGGAAGGCAAGACTTGTCTGAAGATGCAAGAACATCCATGAAGAGATGCACAAGGGCCTGGGTCTCCTCCCTGCACCCTTCATCAATTTCAGTCTATTCAGAGGTGCTCGCTGCCTCAGAGAAGCAGATCTATCAAGGAGAAAAGTCATGCAGCATTGCTCTGGGACAAGGTCATGCGGGAAGATTGCAGAGAGGGGTTCATTTTAGTTGACAATTTGGAGGTAGCTGGGCTTCTGCTTTCCGGCCTGAACAAGGCTGGGCTTAAAGTCTCTACATGGTTAAGAGTCAAGCACTCCCTGACAGGGAAACAGGTCTTCCCTAGTAGAATGTTACTGCTGTGCTGTTCACAGCCCAGTCACCTGGGTATTAGATCTACCCTGGTGCCTGAAGCCACAAGCATCTTTACCATCTTGCAGATCTGGGCTTGTTCATCATACCTTTAAAAGCAAAGACAACGCAATGGCAAAGGCCCTCTTGAGCTCCTCCACACTGCTTAGAACTGTCATTTCCTGGAGCTGAAATTCAGGAAGGGCTGTAGATTTCACGTACCTAGAGGAATGCTAAGTTCACTGAACACCTCTGGTTCCCAGGAAGGCAAAGAAAGGGGCTCTTTCAGCTCCGCTTCGGTGAATTCTGGTGATCTCACGTTCAGAGATTTCACTTCCATGTACTTGGGATTTTCTGCAAAACATGAGTCCGTGGAATGGGGGATGGGGACAAACACACACACACAAATACACACACACACACACCACCGTGACTCTCAAAGAGTCCCTGTAATTCTACCCAGTGTACACTGTCATTGGGAATTGTCCCTTGAACTGCTTAATCACATGGTGTTGGGGGCAGGAACGCTAATTAGAACCAAAGTGCTATAATTAAGAGCATTTTCCATTGCCAAAAAAATGCCACACGCAATAAAACTTGGCACATCCTTGCGCTTGGCACATGGGGATGGATTGTTAATGCCTTCACTTGGATGGTCCGCCCTCCTCTACCCCCAAATCAGTATCACTCCATCTCTACCAGCAGGAGGATCCTTGAAAGGTGGAAATTATGCTGCTGTCTGCCACAACTGGCTAAAGAGGCCACACCGCTCTCACCCCCTCACCCCTGTTCGTGAAGCAGCGTTATTAAATGTGAGCTCCAAATACTGGGAAAGTTGATAAACCCCCGAGACCATCACTGGCTGAGACCCATATAACAAAATAAAAGGGGCTCCGTCAGAGCCAGGGAAAATGCCAGTGTGCTTTATTTATGTCTGCTCAAGATGGGCTGGGCCTCTTTGTTGCTCTAGCAACAAGCAGGCTGATCAAGGCAGTTTCTAAGGAGACTCTGATCCCAGCAGGTGAAAGACTGCTCAGGTCAGTCTGACATGGAGGAGAGCCCAAGCCTCAGGCCACCCACCAGCCTGTGCTACCACAAGGTTCAGGGTTGAAATGTTTATTTTCCAGCCTTTCCTCTATATTTTCTGCTCCACGAGTCTTACTTCAGCCTTGGTGATGCTGAGAGCTTTCTATAAAATGAATCTCTAGTTTATTTTCACTGTTAAGAGTCTTAAGGAATACTCACCCTCCCTCTACTCTACACACACACACACACACACACACACACACACACACACACACACACACACACACACACACACACGCTGGATGGATCTGTTTCCATCTGGCGGAAAGGCCTCGGCTTAGCCCACTTTAGACTCCTTAGTTCATGATGTCATAGAGCTGAGCATAGACACAGCATCACCTCCGGTGGAGGTGGACTTGTTTCTGGGATAAGTCCTGCTCCACTATCAGACTCTGGAGAAAAGCAGGTCTGAGATCGTTAGAAGGGAAGCAAGCCAAGCCCTTTACAAAGCCTTCTCCTTCCCTGTGTGACATTCTCTCACCACCACCCTAGCTCCCCCCTCCACCCCATCCTACCTCACTCCCCCCCCCCATCATAGAAATAATTGCCAAGGGTCTCCACCGCTCAGGAAAGGGCAGCAGACCATCAGAAAGAACCCAAACTTTTTTATACTAAAAACTCAACCTCATCTTGGTTGCCCATGCCTAGGACCCCACAATGCAGAGAAATCAAGTCAATCTGAGTTTGCTTCTCAGAACACGGGGCGTCTGCTGGATCTCTTTTACACCATTTGCTCCAACAGTCTAGCCAGGTCCTCGGAGGCTTGCTTCTATTAGTACTCGACTTTCTGTCTTGGCTTTAAAGTAACTCCCATAGACCTGTTCCAGCCTGCACATACCTACCGTCCTGAGGGAAACCGTGGTCCAGTCCACCCAACCACCCGTGAGGGAAAGGAAGGCAGACACCCCCAGCCAACAACACACCTTGGCAAGCCTGGCTTTGGAGGTCACTTTCAGTAGGGGGGCTGGATTTTCCTTCCAGGGGGCTGACTTCATGAGGCCCATTTTCTGGGGACCCCCTGGCCTTGCAGTCATCGAGTAAAGGGCTGGACTGCCGGGCCCTCTCTTCTGTTGGCTGGGGGGAGGACATTCGCTGAACTGCAGGGGCCAGACGCACATCTGAGCCCTCTGCTCCTCTTGCCTCCTTCTCATAGCAATTTGAGACCTCCAGTGAGAGGCCTGTCTCGCTTTCAGCTGGCTTCCGCTCAGCATCCAGATTTAGGCCAGGCATCTCCATGTCCGTGTCATTGGGACGGCTTGTGGAAGTAGACGGCACGTGTCCGGGCAGCTTCAGGCTGAGTTCTGTGTCTCCGTTCCCTAGGGTCTCTCCCTGCTTGGTGAAATCTTTGGCCAAGTCCAAACCTAAGGTGGCTGTCACACAGGGACATATTTTAGGGAGGATTTTGGCTTTCTGGTCAATGGGCACAATTTCTTCCAGCTCTGGTATGTCTGGTTCCATGATGACATCTTCCTCCCCTACTTCGTCCACTGTGACCAGCTCCTCCATGTTGGTGGGGTACCAGTTGTCCCCCTCGGGCTCACTTCCACTGTCACAGTCTTGTCCCTGTATGAGGATGTAGAACAGGTGTCACATGGTGGCTAAGAGTACTCAACCGGAAGCCACACGCATTGGCTATAGGAGCCCTCATGTCAGAAGGACCTTGAGCCTTTTCCTTCTCCTTGGGAGGCATTTACTGTGTTCTTAGGGGATGTGAGTCCTTCTAGTCTCACTTCATTCAGTCGCCCTCAGGATGGTGCCCAAGTGGCACAGGCTTCAAAATAAGCCCTTCCTGCTTGATTTGCCATGTTTTGAATGACACAGAGAATCCTTGACCCTGCTACACAATAGGTACTTGTAAATGTTTTTGAATGAATGGATACATTATAAATAATAAATGCTTATTCAGGGCTTTTTCTATGTGTGGGTGTCACTAAAGGTGACTGGGGAGAATCCACTCACAAACTTCCTCTCTCAGCAAAGGTGCAACTTCCACCCACACTTGTCCTCTGGTACTTTTCCCTTGGTGCTCCCAGCAGCCCTCGGGCTTGGCACACAGATTCGGGAGATTAGTGTCCCCTGACCGGAAAGGCATGAAGCTGGCCATCGTCCAAGGACATTTCTTTTGCCTGTGGAAGCCCAGCCCAGGAGGACAGTAATTGGATTTTGATTTTTAACTAAGTAAAAATAATCTTTCTAAGACACAGAATATGTCTCGTTAATCTCAGGGTCTGGGCCTGCTGAGGTCAGGGCTCCAAGTTGACTACGTGTGTCGTGGACCTACTAAGGGACCTGCCTATTTTGGGAGCCTGGCTCTGAAGCCTGAGTCTTTTTTGGGCATATGTTTTCTTTTAGCAGCACAGCCAAGTTACAGGAAAGGGGGGCGGAGCCCAGGCATGCAGCTGAAGATCTCCCCAGCAGAGACATCTAAAGACTTCCTTCCACAGAGCCGTTTCTCTAGAGAGCACCAGAGCCATTGGGGCAAGCACTTGTGGAGACTTGCACACATTGGTGCAAGCACTTGTGGAGACATGCACACATTCCATGTGGCCGCTGTCAGGCCAAACTGCCTCCGGTGACTGAGTCACCACCAAGATGGGGGACAAATTTACCTTCTTTGTCCTTGTGTTTTCTGGATCAGAGGACTCTGTCCCTTCCTGCTGTATGCCCACCGGTGGGGGGATTTCGTCCATGTCTTCCTGTTCCTTAGTTCCAGCCTTACAAGGGAAGAACAGAGCAAACAAGACTAAGAATGAGCAGAAGCAATAGAAGAAGGGGCACAGAGAGAGAAGTAGAAGAGATCCACATGCTTCTCCCCACCCTACCCCACCCCTGCTCCCTCACAGAGCTGGGGAGGCCACTGCTGAGGAAACAGAGGCTCAGAAAGAAACATGCTCACTCACACTGACAGAAAACATTTTAAAGTAGGTCCAATGGCTTTCAGGGGACAGAGACCCCTGGTGACCCAAGTGTCTGCAGCGAGGATGAGGATAAGGCAAAAGTGACTTGAGCAGGGAGGGCTGGGGGGGTAGTGTGGGGGCATCTCTCCCTAAAGACATCATTTCTATCAACACAAGCACATGTGTGCACACACACACAGACACGTGCATGCACAACACATGTGTACACACACACACACACACACACACACACACACACACACACACACACACACACACACACACACACGCGTGAGTACAGGTGCCCATAGAGGCCAAAGACTTCAGATCTCATAGAGCCACAGTTATAGGCACTTGAGTGCTGGGAAGCAAACTAGGGTTCTTCCTCTGCAAGAGTAGTGCGCACCCTTAACCACTGACCCCTTTCAGCCCTGCAAAGTTACATTTTAGATAATTATGCAAGTACCCACATAAAATTTGAAAACTTTGCCTAGTGGCTTTCTTTGACTAAACTATTACCAATCTGATCTTTTGTAGAAGGCTTTGGAGCTGGAGAGATGACTCAGCGGTTAGGAGCGCTGGCTGCACTTCCAGAGGACCCAGGTTTAATTCCCAGCACCCATATGGTGTCTCACAACCATCCATATCTCCAAGTCCTGGGAATATGACACCCACTTCTGGTCTCCACAGACACTGGGCATGGAAGTGGTGCACAGACATGTGTGCAGGCAAAACACCCACATATAAACAAACAACCAAAAATGTAAAGGTGTGCTAATTCTCACTTTAGAAGCTTCTAGAGCTTCCTCTTCCCATGGTTTAACCCTTGGCCATCAAGTCAAGGCTATTCCCTGGGCTTCTTTGGCATAGGTAAACTGTGTTTTTATCAACACTCTTGGGGCTGGGTTGGTTCCAGGTAAAAGCTCCAATCCTAATTACTTGCAGCCAGACACACCCCCTTGAGCTGATAAGGAGCCAACTGGAGCAGGAACTGGGGGCTGACTGGTATAACTGGTTATTACTGGATGGGGACAGCTGCAGCAGCAGAATCCTCTCTGAGCTTTCCTCCAGCCCTCTGTGTGTAAGCCCAAGAGCAAGGCAGCTGAGGCTGCCCTCCCAGCCAGCAGCCAGCTGCAACCAAAGGATGGCCACTTGCGGCATGGTTATCTCATCTCCAGAAGTAAATTGTCCCTGGCCCTTCCTTACTGAAATACACTTCCCTTCACAGGGAGCTCCCACAGACATACTCCTGACCAATGGAGTACAGCATTCTTCCCATCTCAAGCTGGGAGAGCAAAGGGCAGTCGTGGTGATGCGGACAGAAGCCCTCATTAGAAAAAAACCTCCCAAAAGGAGCAAGGGAGGAGCCACCTGCAGGTGAGAAGGGCACCCTCAGAGGACCAGACAAAAGGAATCGTACACAGCTGCCTGCCTCACCTATCGCCTCACAGACCTCAGCAGTGGAGCTCAGCGGTGGGGATCAGGTATTGCCACCACCCGGCTAGGAATCCCGCTCAGTTAAGATCTCTCTTCTGATCTCTACTCTCCCTGCAAATCTATTTTATCTAAGGCAATTCAAAAGGATCCTCTAAGATGAAAAAAGAATCACACCCTCGCTGCACTGTCTTGTCAAAACACTTCATCTACTCCCCCTTCGCTGAGGACTAAGAATCGTTGATCTGCACACGAGGCCCTACATGATGCAGCTTCTGTGGACAGACCCATCTCACCTCCCAACTCATTAACTTGGTGCTCCATTCCAACCACATTGGCCTCTAGCCACGCAGAGGCTTTGCTCGTGTTGTTCCCTCTGTCTGATCTTCCTCTGCACTCCCAAAATATGTAGGCTCTCTCCAAATCTCCACAGGGAAGCCCTGAATCCATTAGACAGTGACAGCATCTTATACAGCTGTCCTTCTTAGCATCAGCCAGAGGCTCCTCTGTTAATGAGAAGAGAGACTTGGTCATTGCACCGTGCCCCGGAATGCTGGGCTCTCTGAAGTGAGCAAGTGCTTTTCTTCTTCCGGATCTTTTTTTCTGAGGTTTGTCTTCTGCAAGTCTCTGGTTGTGTGAGACCTAAAGGCATGGTCCAGACTATCCATTTTCTTGTGTGTGTGCATGTTCGTATACAGGTACATATGTGTATATGTGTGTGCATGCTTGTGTACAGTCACATATGTGCACATCATACATGTGTGTATATTAGAAGACAATTCAGGTATTGGTTGGTCCTCATCTCCCACATCACTTTAGACAAGGCATCTTTGTTGTTTGCCTCTGTACTATGTTAGCTGGCCCACAGGCTCCCAGAGATTTGAACTCAGGTTTTCATTCTTGCAACAAAAACCCCACCCACCGAGCCATCTTCCCCACCCTGGACTCTGTAAAGCATGGGAGACTCTATACAGAGCTGTGGGGCTGGGTCTTGCTGTAAGGAGAGGGGGGTCTGAGGGCAGAGCGCTTGCACTTGGCAGCAACCCTCTGGAGCTGAGCAGTGGCTGACACCCTCTGACAGTCACCACAGCTTGCTTGGCCTCATATCACCTAGCTGGCTTAGCTTCCCTGGACATATCTATGGTTCGAGATTCCTCCCTTCTAGAAGGATGGACCTGGGCTTTTTCCCCTCATCCTTTCTCAGTGACTTGATTTCCTTCCTTCTTTCTGGAGTTCTGAGGTCAGGTCTGGGCCTGGTCACCCGTTACCACTGAGAAACACACCTGTAGAGACTTCAGAGGGTCTGTTAAGAGCACACACTCATCAAAGCATAATGGCAGCCTAAGGATCATACCAGCAAAAGCATCGAGGTGGAGAAAAGGGTGTGACCTGGTTCTCAGGAGTTGGGCTTTGCCTCTAAAGGCTGCACAGTTATTGCCTTTCCCACGGGTATGTATTTAACACCCACTCAACGCCACACACTACTCCAAGGCCTGGGTCAAGGCAGAGAACACGAAAGATTCCTGCATTGAGATACTATGTTTGGGCGTTGTAGGGTGACAGAGCATTAGCTAAGGGTGCTCAGTGGCCTGTGCCCTGAAACACAGAGAGGGAGGGGACTCTACCTTAGGTCCCCTCTAGATGACTTTTTACCCCTATTGTCGTGCAAACACTATGTGAATGGAGAACTCTGCAGATGTTCGCTAAGGGCCCTCTTCTTAACAATCCCACCTGGCTCTCAGGGTCCAGTCTGAGTCTTTAACAAGGCATAAGGGAAGCCTGCCCCATCTTCTTCTCTCAGCTCACCTCCTGTGCTCTGCCTGTTTTGCCAGTTGAGAAAACATGGCAGACTTTGAAATGGACAAAAGATATCTCTGGGGATCCTTTCCCCATCTTAGTCCTTCCTCTGCTAGGTTCAGCGGGGGTTGAATCCAGAGCCTCTCACCATTAGGCAACACTCCATCCCTGAGCTCCATCCTAGCCACTCACATTCTGAGTCAGGGTTTCACTAAGTTGCCCCAAGGGGCCTTGAACTTGAGATCCTCCTGCCTTCGTCTACCTAATAACTGGAATTGGACATCTGTGCTACCATGCCCGGCCCTGGTGTCTTTTCATTAAAATGCTAGGTGTTTGTCTGCCTTGTCTTTCTAGAGAAGCCGATTCTTTGGCAGTTGGTGCTTTTCATCTTTACATCTGTGCTATTTGCTGAAATCCAATCACTGATCCTAATGTAAAGACTTCGTACTCATCAAGATGCAAGTGTGTGTTATCCAAGGAAGATGCAGTGGATCCCCCGTTTCTTGTGGAAAACACCAGTTACACCTCAATAGCAAAGTCCTTTGTTGACTGTCGATGTGAGATGGCTATTCTTTTTTTATTTAGATTTATTTTATGCATATGAGTTACACCAACATGGTCTTCAGACCAGAAGAGAACATCAGATCCCATTACAGATGGTTGTAAGCCACCATGTGGTTGCTGGGAATTGAACTCAGGACCTCTGGAAGAGCAATCAGTGTTCTTAACCACTGAGCCATCTCTCCAGCCCCAAGATGCCTATTCTTTACTCTCCCTTTGAACTGACTTTACAACATATGCTGATAAGATGAAGTGAAGGACTTAATAAAAGCCTTTGACACCTGTTCACCATGTGCTTATACCAGAATTATGATTTTATGTTTTTAAAAATAGAATCTTTAAATATGTCCTTAAAAAATGCAGCCATGCTGAATATCTTCAGGTTCTTGGAAACAGCCATTTGTTTCGCCTGTGCCAGCTGCAGCTTCTAACAAGAGCACTAAACTGGTTTTTGCCCATTTTCAACACCCAGCTCAAACACCCTCTGCATGCAGGTTGTGCTCTGCAGAGTTAGTTACCCACAGAGCTGCTGATCCAGCTCTTCAACTTGGGTTCTATTGTATGCAGACTATTTTATAAGTGTGTCAGCCCTTGGTCTCTGCCACACACGGGCTATCTCCTATGTGCCTTGCATTGCTTGTGTCTAGACCACCACGTAGCCCTCCTCCTTCGCATGTGGGAATGAGTAAGGCTGGAATAATAGCCCAAGTGACTCTTCAGTGTTCATTGAATTAAGAATTAGACTCCTTATTCGGACTATCACCAACTCCTGGATCAGGGTGACTAGAAGATATATATGCACAGAGGATTTTTAACAATAAAGTTTCTTAATGAAAACCCCCAAACTCCACTATCTCCTATTAAATAGGATGCCTCAGCTAAAAGTAAATGTAAGTCAATTTATAAATCAAACATGGTCCCCAGAGTCCCCCCACCCTCTTAGGGACTGTAGCAGAATCTTGGATATAAGTACCATTTTATTAAAATGAAACTAAAGTCTTTTATCTGGAGAAGCTTACTACGCTTGAGTTCCCAGTATAATTTAGGGGTGGCAGTCACTTCTCCTTACACGTCATTGGAGCTCCCAGCAACAGTAATGCTTTTGGCACACAGAGAGGACCAAAGATCTAATCTTCCCTTGGGTGACTCTATGGGTGTCAACACCCCAGGAACACTCCACCCTGGGCAAACAGAACTACAATAGGCTTTTCCATCATGCCTCTCCTTAACTTCCAGTGCAGGCAATGGTGTTGGTGCCATGGGACTTGGAGTCAGAGCGCTAGCTACATTTTGGGCTGTCCCTTTTTCTAAGCCCGTCTCCTTGGTCAGATAGCACAGTGCTCTATAGTGATGATAACTCTAGCTCTATAGGGCTGCTGTGAGGATGAAGTGGTGTATTTGATATACTGTTCTTAGGACAGCACCCCACACATGACAAACGGGCAAGAAGCATACATACACCATCAATAAATGACGCTTGTGACTTTCCTCTCGGAGGCCTGCCTCCCCTTACCTGGGCTCACGACGGCATCCTTACCTCATTCTCTGACAGTCGGCTTTCTCTTTTGTCATCAGCTCCTTCTTGGTCTCTGTCAGCTCTCTTGGTTTTACTTTTCTCACTTTGCTTGGACTTGGTACCCTCAGGGGCCCGAGTGATCTTGGGCTCCAGAGCCTCTTCCTTGCCAGAGTCCTCTGGATGAGGGTGTCTGGGCTCCCGTAGTCTCGCCTCTTCTTTCCTCCTGGATCTTCCTGGCACATCCTGTTGCTGCTGCTTTGGGTATTTGTCCAATTTGGCTTTAGGCTCTTTTCGATGGTAGCCATCTTCCCGGCCTTTGTAGCCAGATGCAGAATGAAGTGGACTAGGAGACCCTGACTTCAAGTACTTTTCTCGGTAGCCCCTCCCTCCTTCAAGTCGCTCATCCAACTCAGTTTTGTCCAGTTGCCTGGGATAGTGCTTCCGGTCATGTGCCCAAACATCCAACCTGTCCCTCTTGTCTTCCCCGTTCTCCCTCCTGGGGACAGTCTCTCTATCCTCATCCCTCCATGTGTAGGAGTCACGGCCATTGCCCCAGTCAGCCCGAGAGGGGCCTGGAGGACTATGGGATCTCGGGGAGAGTGATCGGCTCATTGGACTTCGAGAACGTGGCCGCTCTGGACCGTATCTGGGAGAAGGGAAGAGACAGGGTTTAGACTCTGCAGAGCTCATACCCGCATCACCCAGATGGAGACACACCCAGATCTCTCGGGGACATACTTGGCACAACCTGCCCAGCCGGGCATTCTTCAGTCACAACCCAGTAGTACACAGTGTCCAGGAATCAGCATGCCCTCCCGCTTCACTTCTGTGGGCACAGATCTTCCCCTAAGATACCTCTGCCCCTACCATAGCCTGCTTCTGAGAATCCGGAAGAATGATTACATTGGTTTAGCTCAGTCCTACCTTACTTCCTCTTAGAAGCTATGTTCAGGTACAGACCCCAGGAAATTCTCTTCCTGGGGAGCTACAGGGTGAGGGCTGAGGTGAGGTTACCATGGTCTACTGTTGGAGGTGCTACCCGAGATCCAATGTTGCTTGTTTATAAGACTTGAAGCCACGTCTCCACTTAGACCCCACCAGAATATAGGTGACTTATCTTTCTTTTCTTTTCCTTCTCTCTGTCTCTTTCTTTCTTTTTTCATCGTTTAGTCCTCATTACAAGTAGTTAAGATGCTGGGAACAGAAGAGGGGTGCTCAAAGTTGGGGAGTGACGGGAGTGGGGTGGCAGAGATTCCCAAAAACCAAAGAATTAGGAAGACATCTAAGGGTTGGAAAAGGTCTCAGAACTCAGAGCTATTCAAATTTGAGAGGAAGACATTGGAACCCTCAGGAAGTGGATCTGCCTAAGGTTCAGGGAAAACTTCATAGTCTCCCCACTCTGTGCAACCACAAAACTATAGCTGGCATGGTCTGTCTTTATACATACCATTAAAACCCCAAGTTACCACAATTTTAAATAAAACAAACAAACAAAAAAAACCCAAAAAACAAAAAACCCAGACAAACAAAATCCTAAGCCCGAACACTCACATGCCCTCTGAAGGCTGATAATTAATGAGATCATAACTCTTGATATCCTAAAAGGATATTAACATTTTCATTTGGTTCTCACATGTTGAACAACACTGTATCTCTCACTGCCAGGACAGAGAGGGGCATCTCTCCTAGGACTAGGCTAACAGGATTAGTCTCTTAGCCATCATGGGAAACAGGCTGGGCTCCTGTCCTCGACAAGGTTAGAGCACCCTCTGTGGCTGCTCTGGAGACTGCAGGCCTGGTTGCTTTCCTTTCAGTCTTAGCTCTGTAGAACTGATGATCACAGCCCCATCCTGGCAGGGTCATAAATGTCAGTTGAAAGAAATTAGTTGGAAAATCACATGCGTTCACTGTCTGGAAACAATGGTCAAGGAACTGGGTGGTCCCCCCTCCCCCATCTACATTCTTAGCTCTACGTCTGCACTCAGCTCATGAGAAACTGAGAGCTGGCCACCTCTAAACAGAATCTCTGCCATTACCACGTGCACGAAGGATACATCAGTAAAATGTAAACTTGCCCCAAAGAGCCAGATATCAACTCTCCATTCTCTGTTTTTCTCTCCAACTCCGGAGGAATATGCAAGAGGAAGCCCAGCATTTCCCATGCCCCTGTCTAACCTAAGTAGCTCTTCTGGACTACAACAGTACTGCTCATCTGAACAGGGATGAGTAGAGGCCAGAAGACCAAGTGGATGGGTCACAGCTAAGGGCAGGCCATGTTACAATTCAAATCCCCCTTGCTGAGTAATTTCACGTCAACTTGACACAGACTAGAGTCATCTGAGAGAAGGGAGCTCTAATCAAGAAAATGCCTCATAAGATCAGCCTGCAAGCAAGTCAGTAGATCGGTTTTTAAATTTGTGATGGATGTGGGAGGGCCCAGGCAATTGGAGGTAGAGCCACCCCTGGGCTGGTGGTTCTGGGTTCTACAAAAAAGTAAGCTGAGCAAGCCATGGGGAGCAAGCCAGTAAGCAGCACCCCTCCATGGCCTCTGCATTAGTTCCTGCCTCCAATTTCCTGCCCTGTTAAGAGTTCCTGCCCTAGCCACTTTAGCTGATAAACTGTTACAGATAAATGTGAGTGAAATAAATTCTTTCTCCCCCAAATGGCTTTTGGTGATGGTGTTTCATTGCAGCAATAGAAACCCTAAGTAAGACATCCCCTAAGAACAAGAAGCTAGAAGATGTTTTAACCTCCAGGCCTCTGACCTAAGACCCAGAGCCTCACCTGTCAGCTTCCCGGAGCATGTCTCTCTCCCTCTGGGAGTGGATGTCCTGGATGATAGCGGCTACATTTTTCCCAGGTTTCTAGGTAAAGTCAGAGAGATCATTAGAGAACACTGCAAGTATCAGCTATGACCTGCCTTGTTCACTGCCAGTCTACCAAAGGGGGAAATGATACATTCTGCAGGAAAGATAAGGAGTGTGAACATAATGAGAACCAGGATAGGGTGGGGGGTTCAGAGAACAGGGTATATGAGTTATATCTTAATAAAGCAGCTATTTACACAACAACAACTAAAAACTCTAAAAAAAAAAAACCAAAAAAACCCAAAAACCTAAAAACTCTCAATCATCCATGCCAAATGTTAATATGATAGAGAACTTTACTAAGAAGGCCAATCTTTTGCTCTTTACTTCTTCCTGGGTAACTTACAATGACCTCCAGAGCTATCTAGGCACCATAAAGCATCACATATCCTATTCTGGGAAACCCAGGTCCAGTGGACAGAGATTACAATTCTGCACTCTCAGCAAGGCATGACTGCTGATTTGCTAAGGTCAGTGGTAGGTCTGGGGGAAGCACCCAATAAAGCTAAGAATGGGGTAGGGGCTGCAGGGACATGGGGAAAGGACAGAAAATGTTCAAGCCATGGAGGGGTCACCGGTCAGATCACAATGCAAAGGATGGTACAAAGATCCTGAGCCGTGAAAATGCAAGGACCCAGACCCAGGGATTCAGCATTAGTTGGGTGAGCTACCCCAAAGAGTACCTCACACCTTGGGCAAAAATGGTACTTATATTCAGCAGAAAGTATAAACTTTGACAGTTATACACATATGCAGTGTCACATACAAGTAACCAGGTTACCCAAAAATATGCATTGTCAATTCTCCACAAGCCTCTGGAAGAGACCAAGGCTGGGCTAAGGCTGAGAAAAAAGCTCCTGCCAAGAATGTTTCCCTCTCCCTAGACAGGGCTGTGGTAGTCTTTCTGCCTTCCCTCAGAAGTTGGCTACTGCTTTCTGCAGCTAACCCATGACAGACAATGGAGCCTGGGAACACTGAAGGAGTCACCAAGATCAATCAAATCTATGTGACAAGACATAGGTCATGCAAGAGGCCAATCCCAGGCCTCAAGTCTGTGGCTTGTACTAGAACAGCGGAAGCAGGCAGAAGCTGAAGAATACGTCCCCATACTGGCAACTTTTTGGAACACAGTAAAATTCCCAGAGTGAGTTGGACAAGGGCTTTATTTAGCAAAAGGAGTCTTAGGGGTTGATGTATTCTACTTTTGTAGAACTTAATGCCTTCCCAGGTTGCCCCTTTCAGACCCAGGAAAGAAGAAGAGGGTGCCTTTGTGAGACAGCAGGTAAGAGGTGACTGGGAAGCCAGTGTCAGGGGCAGAAGCAGACAGCATATGGTCACCATGAGCTTCCCTCCTCTAGATCACAGGTACCACAGTGCTGTCATCATGTGGAGATAAAAAAATAATAAAATCAGACTATGACGAAATTTGGGGTACCTTGTTATTATAGGAATATTTGAATACACAACAATATAGAATGAATGCATAGTGAACCCTGCCTAATCTTGTGACATTTGAATTCTGACCTTCTTTTCACACTTCAAAATCTACGTTGAAGCAAATCTCAATGTCCCATCTCTTCCTCTGAGGACAGTGGTGCCGATCAACAGCCATCTATTACACCAGGCAGCTTTCTCTGTTCGTACATCTTGCTGCTCCTAAAACAGGGTGAGAGTCTAAACTCAAGTCTGCAATCTATCTGAACCAGGCTCTGCTAACACAGGCCCAGTTGTTTCCGACATGACTGGGTCTCCCAGCCTGTGGGCCTCTTTTCATTCAGTTTCTTCCTGGAAATGCCCTCTCTGTACAGTTAATTCTCCCACCCTACAAGGCCCTGCCAACAAACCGAACCCTTCCCCTGGCCACAGAAACCAGTTTAGGGAGGGGTACTTGTGCTGAAGTAGTCCAACAAGAACGACGGACAGTCAGATGTTTTATGGGAGCTACAGGAGAAAGTCTGGTTCTCTCTTATGTGGGAAATGGGACGTGGAATCTGAAGGAAACGCTGAAGAGGGCTGCCATGCCATCTAGAGGAGAGAGCCTGGGTCTGCTGAAGGCTGTCCCACAAGCCACCCAGAAAACAAGGCCACAGACAGCAGAAAGCAGAGCAGAGAACATCATCATCTTGATGCCATTTGGGTCCCCACAGCCAGATGCTCCTTCACTGTGCATTCACCAGAGCCAAGGAACCCCTTCTTTCACCTACATCAACAGAATGAATGACCACAAGCCTCTGTTACACGCAGAGAGAGTCAGCCGATTCATGTCAGGGTAGGGGACTTAAAGCCTATTACTACACACTTGGAATATGCTGATGGTCACAATGACCCAGAGGGACGTTATGAGAACTCGAGGAGCAGAAAACCCATACTAAAGGTCAGAAACAGCATGTTCTAGGTCTCTGCCACCAACAGTGAGCTCTTAGGACCAGAAGGGACAGCATCTGCGGGAGGCTTGGTAGAAATGCAGCAGCCTAGCCTAGCCCAGACCTGTGAGATCCCTGATGACTTGCATGCACCCCGAACTTTGAGAGGCTCTGTCAGCATACTCTCTCACAGTGTCCTGCCTGGGGGAGTGTGAACAAAAAGCTACCTAGGTTCTCTGCTTTTTTTTTGTTTTGTTTTGTTTTCATGTAGAAAACCTAATAGTGCAATAAAAAAAATGACCATATTTGGTGCAAACCCGATGTAGTCTCAGGGTTTGTTTGTTTGTTTGTTTACTGTTTCTTGTTGTTGTTTGTGTTTTGTTAGTTGGTTTATTTGTTTCATTGTTGGTGTTATTGAGACAGGGTCTCACTGGGTATACTCGGCTGGCTTGGAACTCACAAAAAACAAGGCCAGCCTGGTCTTGAACTTATAGAAATTTACCTGTCTTTACCTCTCTAGTGCTGAGGGTAAGGGCAAGCACCACCACACCCAGCCAACAGCATCCTGGATCATCCGGTAACTATGATCTTAGGCAAGCAGGAGAACTTCTACTAGCCTCAATAGCTTCACCTGTAAAATTGAGATTATAATACTTGTCTGGCAGGACTGACGTCAAGATTAAAGCAGTAATGTATGGAAAGTGCTTAATATATTACTTGCCCCAGAGTAGCAGGACTCAATTAAAGGCACACATTACGTACCGTGTACTCTTGTAATTACTATGATTATCTGCCCTGCACGCCTCACAGGATAGTGACTGTGAGACTGGAAAGAAAATGCATGGGAAAAAAATTTTTTGAAATCAAAGAACTCGAGTATACTCTGACCTGATCTCAGTACTGAGGTTCATAGAGGTTAAGCAAGTCGGCTCAAAGCAGAGAGGGGCGGAGCCTAGGGTCGTGTGATCGTTTTCCAACAAAGGGTCACCTTTGTTGGTTCTATTTTTGTCTCTCTTCCCATCAGATGAAGCTCCTCACACACTTGCTCCTTCCATGCCTGTGGTACCAGCTGAGTTGCCCACCCACAGTGAGACTCAGTGACCATTGGCTGAACAGAGGCCTGGTGCTACATGTCTTTGACCGTAACTCCCACCACCTCAACTGTCTCCCTCAGCAGAGTGTTACTATGCCTTGGTACTTCAAGGGACTACTGTTCCGTCCTAGTTAGAGTCTTATGACACTTCATTTGGACACCCAAAGCTGCACTAGGAAACTCAGTGCAGAAATCTCATTCCAGCCCCTGGTGGGAAACAGGAACTGGCTAGGAACAGAACAAGGGTGGGGCTTTTCTCCTGTCTGATGCTTTAATTACAGAGAAAGACAATCTAGGCTGGGCCTGAAGCAGAATTGTTGGGAAGGAACTGCAGAGGCTTATTGCTAGCAGACAGAGCAGAGAGCGGACTAGGATAACTGCTAACATATTACCCAACTCTGCATATGCTGACTTGCTACAAGCAACTACTTAACCTTTGTCTCCTGACGTCAACCCTCAAGACTAAGGGCAGATTAAGGGCTGTTAGTTGTGAACAAATTGGACCCTAAGTAAAGATGGAAATGAGTAAGAAAAAAATTCAAATTAGGTGGAGCAGTAGAAAGCCTAAATAAAATCAGAGGGTAGGTTTAAACATGACATGACAACAATTACAATAAGCCCAAACGGGCTGAGTGCTCCAGTTCTGAGAACAGCAAATCAACAAGAAGACATAATATAAAGAAAACACAGGCTTGGAAAGGAACTTCCTGCCAAGAAAACCAGAGGCAGCAACCCTAAGGGAAAAATTACTCAGCCTTATAAGTCATCAGGAAATAACAAACAAAACTGTGATAAACCAGGACAGTGCACCCACTCCATGGCCAAGTTACAAAGACAAACTATGATCAGCAAAAACATGGACCACTCAAATCCTTACATGCTATAAGGAGAGTGTTTTGCTGTGACAAAGCACTTTGGGAAGAACTCACTAGAGCTGAGGTGAGCCTGTGTCCTGTCTAACAAACCCAGCCCTAGCGATTCCTGCACTGCCTGGTTTAGATGCCTATGTACATGTCTACCATCAAAACATGTTTGACGAGTAGATTAGCATTGACCTTAATCTCCCCAAACTGGAAACAAACAGAGGCCCTTTAGCCATAGAATGAACAACAGGCAGAGCCCTGTAACTTTTTATAGAACAAAGAAAGGAGACATGGAAGATAAGATCCTGAACAGAAAAGAGAAGACAGTGTGAGTCCCTCTGTATGTTTAAAGATGGGCAAAGCTAAATAAACTCCACTGTCTAGGGCAACAAGGACATAAAGAAAAAGCACAGAAACGATTTTCCTCGGAGCATGAGGCCCTGTACTTCTGCTTAACTTCTGTGGAGCTTTTATGGGGTGTATGAGATCTGACTCAATGTTAGTAGTAGACTGCCAGTTATTACTTCTATATAGGTTATACTACTCCTCAAGACAAAAAAAAAAAAAGGAAAGGAAAAGAAGAATGCAGAACAAGCTAAACAAAACCAAAGCCCATGTTGGAACTGACTGAATGCATCTGAGTTCTGAGAGTGGTCCAGTCAGCCAAGCATTGCTTAGAAGGATGCATATGAGATAAGATACCTATGGAGTATATACCATAGATATACCAGATACCTCTGGAGTATATACCATAGATATATCAGATACCTCTGGAGTATATACCATAGATATATCAGATACCTCTGGAGTATATACCGTAGATATACCAGATACCTCTGGAGTATATACCATAGATATATCAGATACCTATGGAGTATATACCATAGATATATCAGATACCTATGGTGGATAAAAGAGAACAAGAGACCAAGGGGAATAGTAGAGAAGGAAAAGTTATCAGCAGTCTGAATGCCCACAGAAGTTGCATTCAAGGATAGGATTATCCTCTTCAAACTAAACCATCCTTCTCCTTCCTGCTTACTCCTTCAAGACTTCTGCAAACATCTTCTTTCCCTCCAGAATCCCCCTAGCTCCCAGCCAGTCTACAGTACCCCTTTCCTCTTGTGCTTATATCAATGAAAATTTTTTTATATATTTTATTAATTTATTGAGAATTTCATATATGTGTGTGTGTGTGTGTGTGTGTGTGTGTGTGTGTGTGTGTATTCTTCTCTCGCCCAACTCTTCCCAGATCCTCCCTCCCTCTTGTCAATGAGCACTTTTCTGGCTATATTGTAATTACCATTTCTAAGTGATACATACAAGAGTGTCTGATATATCTATGGTATATACTCCATAGGTATCTGATATATCTATTTATGTACTCCATAGGTAAGCTAAGCTTTTCATTGTTTTCTAAAGTCTCCTTCCCAAACATCACTGGCAAGCAAGAGGGGTTGCTGAATGACAGAGTGAAAGAATGTTGTACCTTCAGCTGCAATTCCTTGTATCTCGTGGACATCCGAATGAGTAACTTCTCGCCATTGATAAGTGCAGGCTTTTCTTGGTAGTACTGGACCATAGCCTGGGCAGCTTCTGTGTAAGCCATCTCCAAGAAAGCCTAGGGTGGAGAGTAAGACAGATAGTGGACTTCACTTCAGTGATCTTAAACACGATCAGTATCGGTTATGATTCCACGGAGATAAAGCTTAAGAACAGGTGGACATAATCAATGCTAACAGGTGTAGTGAGCGCAAGTCCTTAGAGAGTGGGGGTGGGGAGCTGACTGGAAAACCTGATATTCTGGAAATGTCCTTTATCTTGGCCTGGCTGTTAATTATGTGGGTTACATGTGTTAAAAACAATTAATGGAGCTGCATGATGAACACAAGCATACATTCAGCACTTGAGAGGATCCGTTTTATAGCTCAGTAAATAGAAAAAAAAAAAAAAAAAAACAGCTCAAGAAAGAACCCTCTTTGATCCCATGCGTTCAAAGAGAACTTTTTATTAACTTCCCCAAGAGAGCTAATTACAGGAGGGCTCCTGTCCTGGTTTCCATGGTTACCAAACAGTACTCTTAATTATGTATGTCCATCCTGAGTTACATCATCCTGTGGAAGGCTATTTGGGATGGAGGGGTGGCCCATTAACTCACGATTCCCACGTGGGCTCTTGCACATGTGGCTGTGGCTTGCCATTTGGTAACATCAGGAGACAGAAGCATAAGCCCAGGGTCCTACGTGAGCTCCCATTTGTCTCATTAAAAAGAAATATATCTGAAAGCACAGAGGCTTATAAACCCTAGACTCAAAGGATGTCCAGGCGGTTTGTGGCTTGGAGAAAAGAGGCTTCTGACTGTCTTGATGGGGTAACCTTCCCTCTTTATTTAACTGTTCTGATAACACAGGGGAATGGGCTTTTCCATTCAGTCCACGCATACGGTTTCTATAGAGTGTTTTAATGGACTTGTCCATTCACCCAGTAGCTGTTGGTGCAAACCCAAAGCTGCTAGAGTTTCTCAGTGTGTTTGGTTTACCCAACATAGAACCCCTGAGAAGAACACACAACGAATGACCTATCTATCTCCAGAAAGAGGGATGGAGAACACCCGTGATCCGCTGGGGCTTCAAGTTCTAGAGTTCACACCTACACTGGGGAGAGGACTTCTCATCTAGCTGATCTTTAGCTTTATAAAGTAAAAACAGCTACTGAAATGAAGACTACAGGAGTAAGTAAGAGTACTGGCTGACAAGCATGAGAACCTGAGCTTGGATCCCCGTACCCATGGAAAAGGAAACCCCAGTGCTGTGGAGAGGCAGAGACCAAGAGGACTTCAGGAGCAAACCACCTGCTCCAGGTTCAGTAAGAGATCCTGTTTTTTTAAAAAAAATTATAGATATATATGTATATGATGTATATGTATATTTATATGTATGTATATGGCTGAGAGTCATTGGGTAAGACACCCAACAGCTTCCTCAGGTGTTCTCACACTTAGTAGGCCCCTATCTATTCCCCTGTGGTCTCCTGTTAGGTGACCTCACACGTGACACCAAGAACAGGCTAAAATATCTCTTCCCAGGCAGTTCTTAGCGGGTTCCACACCCAGGCAATCAGAAGTAATCAGCTTAGCAACAGGCACCGTAGCATTAGCTCAGAAGATCCATAACACAGCAATGACTGGGAGTCTGTCAACTCCTATTTAGAGGCCAATTAACTTTTCTATGTTAAGGAGTACCCCATATAAAAATGACACCGCCCCTTCCAGGCAGGTCACCAAGGACTATATTCCCCCAGCACAAGCAGGGATTGTAGAACCTGAGGAGGAAAGACCACAGTCCCAACGTTAAACCTCTGTGCCTTGCCCACTAGAGAAGCCAACTGGGCTTCATCTCCTTACATTTAGAAAGATGCCTACAGCCTCCTTCCGCCGCCACACAGCTCATCATGAATCCCAGGGAGTAAGTATGTGAGGCCTACCTGATTAGTTGACTTCATGAGGATGTAATTAGTGACCTTGCCAAAGGGCAGCCCCAGGTTAATGACGTCATTCTCCGTGCAGCTGCCCTCCGGGAGATTGCAAATGTGCACCACGCGTCCAGCACCTTTCCTCTGTGCAAACTGCTGGGACAAAGAGCAGGGCTGAGCCTTCGAAGGACATCTCTCTCTACCCCTCTCCAGACAATCCGAATGGCCATCTTCCTCCAGATGGAGAATGGCCATTTATAAAAACCAGTGCAGAAAAGAAACACACTCACAGATGCACACACAATGACAGCTTTATGCCTTCTAACTACAAAGGAGATTTATATTTCCAACAAATAGTAATATTCAAGGCTGGGGAACATCTAAGAACTGTGTACATCCCTATACAGTTAGTGGGAGCTGTGTGTTGATATCCTTTGAAATGTTAAATAAAACTTAAAATAGAAATAGATTCTGATCCCAAGAGCCTGCTTCTGGAAGACTGCCTAATAAAAATAAATACCTAAGTAAATTTGAAGGTATACAGGTGACAAGGTATTTACTGAATACTTTATGGGGCGGCAGAAGGCTCCGGGAACGGCCTGCACGTCCAAAAATTGGGGAGCGCCTAGGCAAGTGATGGCTCAAGTGTACGGTGGAAAACTTCACAGGCATTGGAAGGGAGTCACTGTGCTGGTATAGAAGATTTTTAAGACAAATTGTCAGGTGAAAAACAGGTCACCAGTTAGCATGCATATTATAATGCTGTTTTTTTTGGAAGGCAAAATTATATGAAGTAAGAGAAAACAAGTACTGTAAATTTTTTGTTACTTATTAGTGGTGAGTGACAGGAACCCAAGACTTTGTTAATTATTGGAGGTGACTGACAAGAACATAAGAGTTCATTAGCTTCACTTCTACAAGTTTAAATGTTTGAATTATGTGGTTTGTTTGCAGTGGGATTTTAAAAAGATTATCAACAAGGACAGAAAGGTGTAGAGCACATGTATCAACCTGTCAAGACTGGCTACTCTCAGATGAACAGAGCAGGGCAGGGAGCAAGGGCAGACACGCTGAACCTGTCAGAGATAGTCCTTACATTGTTCGACTTACACTTTAAAAAAATTCAATTAAATGAATAAAGGATGAAAGGATTTTGGAAACTGAATATGGGTATAGATATTCATGGCACCAACCTGTGGTAATGGCTTTTCAAAACATTTTTCAGCCTTGGGATCCTTTCTTCAAACAAAAACTTGCTCAGGAGCCAGATATACTCAATAAATAAAGGGAGCTGTTCTAGTCAGATTTGGGGTTTCTAAATCCCACCAGACAGACCTGAAGGCAGATATAAGGGCTGAAGGTGGTAAGCCAGGACCTGGGTCTGATTCAAGCTCCTGGAGGAAGCCTAGCTCTGGTCAAACTTTAATCACCCCTAATCTCTAAGAGCTCAGGAATTAGGAAGCACACATCAAGTGACCTGGGAGAGAAGGGTGTAGTCTTTCAGACCTGAAAACAGTCTAGAGCCACAGCCTACATTTGCAGTCATCATTTTCTACCACAAAGTGAATTTCAGCATCTAATTATGGTCTGCCTCTGCTGAGGTAACAGAAAGGGAGTATTTCAGGTCTCATCCCCAGCAAGAGCTGGAATACTACCATGAAAAGCCCTCATTTGTCTCTTCTGGGCTGAGGACAATTAGACTCAATTGTCATTTCCTTTTATGGTTCCATCATACAACTAGAGACGTTTTAGGTGGCCCATCTCCATTCCACCCTCCAATGGTGTCCAGATGTCAAGCACTTTCTCAAAGGGGAACACAGATTCCTTGGCTCAGAGGGGCACAGACTTTCCCTACCCCACCCCCACCCAAGTGCAAGGACTCTCCACAACCTAGGAGGGTCTGAGCCTGGGTAGCAAAGACTGAGCCCCTCTGTAGTGAGGGCAAATGGGGGGCTTAGATCTTCCCTCCCACTGCGGTGATCCGAGGCAGATCCAGGTGGCAGAGGAAAGCAGCTGGTTCCCTGAGTTTATTACCAGGAAGATTAAGCCTGGGAACTCTGCCTGGTCTGCTCCAGCACTGCACATTTCTGCCCTATGTGACGTTGTTGCACATAGCCTGAGTAACGTGTGCTTGGACTACACCATAGCCAGACATGCAATGCAGGGTGACTCTGGGCAGACCTTCTCCCAGCCTGTCCAGTTGCCTAGTGACTAGGCAGGACAACCAGCTTCCCTTGCATTGTGTACACTGGCCTGAAAGGATGATTTAAGACCCTTATCTAAACCCAGCAGAATAAACAGAACACTCCTCCTTCAAGAACAGCCCCCCAAACTGCCTGTCTCTAAGATCTATTCATGGTACAGACCTTCACATCCAAAGCACTGAAATAAATTCAGCATACGTTCTCACATTTTAAAGATTCAGTCCTTGAACGCCTCACCAAACTCTACTCAGAAATAGAAATGGATTCTTATTGACTCTTTAGATACCACAAGGGATTCATATTCTTCTAGTTAATAATCTCAGTTTGAACTTTGCAACCAGTGAACCACACACAGGGTTTAGATGTACCAAGATACTGATTTCCCAGCCTGGAGGCCATAGACCTCTAGTGGCCAGTCTCTCAGTCCATCATTCCTAAGTGAGCCATGAGATAAAACCTTGACAAGCACTATATTCATGGTTTGCTCAGGGTTGCCTGATTTCAGAGTACGTGATAAATCCTATACAGTCAAGTGTATAATCCTATACAGAAAGGCAAAATGTTTTTCAGTAAATTAAATTCTTTTGCTGAGCCGGGCAGTGGTGGGGCACACCTTTAATCCCAGCACTTGGGAGGCAGAGACGGGCAGATTTCTGAGTTCGAGGCCAGCCTGGTCTACAGAGTGAGTTCCAGGACAGCCAGGGCTACACAGAGAAACCCTGTCTCGAAAAACAAAAAACAAAAAACAAACAAAAAAAAATTCTTTTGCTGATTATTTCTTTAGAAAACTCCAGCTTACATTTTTTACTATCTCTTTTGTAGATATTAAATACAAATTTAGACTCAAGCCATGTCTGACTCATTTTTTAAAAAAAGTGAAGTAATCAGTATTACTGCTCTGTACTTGAAACAACTTATATAAACATGGCCCTATTCCCTATCTAAGATCTTAATGAGAAGAGAGAGGGATGGCCAGTGGGAGGGGCAAGGTCCCTGAGTCATACATCTAGAATCAAGTTTGATCTCCAAGGACCCTGACAACTGCAAGTGCTTTTTATGATCAAGCAAGAGGATGCTACATGGCAGTGCCCAGAGTGGGTTCACTAATTAGCCTTAAATGGCCTTTGGGGTTAATGATAGAGCAGTTTTTCCCTATCTGTAGAGATACTTTCCAAGGCCCTCAGTGAATTCCCAAACCACAAATAATGCCAAATCCTGTGTGTACTAGTTTTTCCTTCACATACATATCTATGATCAAGCTCAATTTCTAAGATGGACATAATAAAGGATTAATAATAATTACTCATAAACTAGAACAATTATAACAATATATCATAGTAAAAGTTACTTAAAAGCTAAGAATATCACTATTGCTCTGTAGTATAGCTTGCGGTCAGGGATGGTGATTCCCCCAGCAGTTCTTTTATTGTTAAGAATTGCTTCGCTAGTCTGGGGTTTTTGCCTTTCCAGATGAATTTGAGAATTGCTCTTTCCATGTCTTTGAATCAGGATTCATAGATTTCCAAAATCTTTGTTGGGATTTTGATGGGGATTGTGTTAAATATGTAGATTGCCTTTGGTAGGATGGCCATTTTTACTATGTTAATTCTGCCAATCCATGAGCATGGGAGATCTCTCCATTTTCTGAGATCTTCCTCAATTTCTTTCTTGAAAGACTTGAAGTTATTGTCATACAGATCTTTCCCTTGTTTGGTTAGAGTTACTCCCAACATATTTTATGTTATTTGTAGCTATTGTGAAGGGAGTTGTTTCCCTAATTTCTTTCTCAGCCTGTTTATCATTTGTATAAAGGAAAGCTACTGATTTATTTGAGTTAATGTTATATCCAGATACTTTGCTGAAGTTGTTTATCAGCTGTAGAAGTTCTCTGGTGGAGTTTTTGGGATCGCTTAGGTATATGCTCATATCATCTGCAAATAGTGATACCTTTACTTCTTCTTTGCCAACCTGTATCCCTTTGGTCTCTTTTTGTTGTCTTATTGTCTTAGTTGGAACTTTGAGTACTATATTGAATGGGAAGAGTGGGCATCCTTGTCTTGTCCCTGATTTTAGTGGGATTGCTTCAAGTATCTCTCTATTTAATTTGATATTGGCTATTGGTTTGCAGTAAATTGCTTTTATTATGTTTAGGTATGGGTCTTGAATTCCTCATCTCTCCAATAAAAACTGCATGGTATTGGTACACAGACAGGTACGTTGATCAATAAAATAGAATTGAAGACCCAGAAATAAAACCACACACTTACAGACACTTGATCTTTGACAAAGAAGTCAAAAACTACAATGGAAAAAAAGAAAGCATCTTCAATAATTGGTTCTGGTCTAACTGGCAGTCTGTATGTAGAAAAATGAAAATAGATCCATATTTGTCACTTTGCACAAAGCTCAAGTCCAAGTGGATCAAGGACCTCAACATAAAACCAGATACACTGAATCTAATAGAAGAGAAAGTGGGAAAGAGCCTTGAACTCATTGGCACAGGGGGAAATCTCCTAAAGAGAACTCCAATGATTCATGCTCTAAAATCAAGAATTGATAAATAGGACCTCATGAAACTGGAAAGCTTCTGTAAGGCAAAGGACATAGTCAATAGGACAAATCGGCAACCTATAGATTGGGAGAAAAAAATCTTCACTAACCCTACATCCAATAGAGGGTTAATATCCAAAATATATAAAGAACTCAAGAAGGTAACCACCAAGAAACCAAACAACCCAATCAAAAAATGGGGTATAGAACTAAACAGAGAATTCACAACAGAAGAATCTCGAATGGCTGAGAAGCACCTAAAGAAATGTTCAAAGTCCCTAGTGATCAGAGAAATGCAAATCAAAACAACCCTGAGATTCCACCTTACACCAATCAGAATGGCTAAGATCCAAAACTCTGGTGACAGCACATGTTGGCAAGGATGTGGAGAAAGAGGAACACTCCTCCATTGCTGGTGGGATTGCAAACTGTTACAACCGCTCTGGAAATCAATCTGGAGATTTCTCAGAAACTTGGAAATAGACCTACCTAAAGAGCCAGCTATACCACTCTTGGGCATATATCCAAAAGATGCCCCACCATGACACAAGGGCACGTGTTCCACTATATTCATAGTGGCCTTGTTTGTGATAGCCAGAAGCTGGAAACAACCCAGATGTCCCACAACAGAAGAATGGATACAGAAAATGTGGTTCATTTACACAATGGAATACTACTCAGCTATTAAGAACAAGGAGATCCTGAGTTTTGCAGGCAAATGGATGGAACTAGAAAATATCCTGAGTGAGGTAACTCAGACCCAAAAGGACATGTATGGTATGTACTCACTGATAAGTGGACATCAGCTATAAAGTAAGGAATACCCAGGATACAGTCCACAGAACTCAAAAACATTAACAAGCCAAAGGGCCCAAGTGAGGAGCCTCAGTCCCACTTGGGAGGGAGAAGAAAGCAATCACAAGGGGGGAGGGAAGGAAGGACCTGGGTGGGAAATGGGACAGAGAGAGGAAGAGGGGAACATGATCAGCTAGTGGGAGATGGGGGAAGGACTGAAGCCCTGAGGGTCAACAGAAAGAATGGAAACAGGCAACCTCAGGAGGTAGAAGGTGGGGGGATCCTCTAGAATGCACCAGAGACCTGGGAGGTGAGAGACCCTCAGGACTCAAAGGGAGGGACCCTAGATGAAATGCCCAACAGTGGGGAGAGGGAACTTGTGGAGTCTACCTCTAGTAGAAAGACAGGGCATCAAGTGAGGGATGGGGTTGCCATCCCACAGTCAAAAACTCTGACCCCCAATTGTTCCCATCTAAAAGAACTGCAGGGACAAAAATGGAAAAGAGACTGAGGAAAAGGAGGTCCAGTGACAGGCCCAAATTGGGATCCAGCTCAAGGGGAGGCCCCAAGGCCTGACACTATTACTGATGCTGTGGTGTGCTTACAAACAGGAGCCTAGCATGACTGCCCTCTAAGAGGTTCAAAGAGTCAGATGCAGATACTTACACCCAACCAATGGACAGAAGCCGGGGATCGCTATGGTTGAATTAGGAAAAAGTTGGAAGAAGCTGGGAAGGAGGGTGACCCCATAGGAAGACCAGCAGTCTCAACGATCCTGGACTCCCGAGATCTCTCACTGAGCCACCAACCAGGCAGTATACAGCAGCTGATATGAGCGCCGCCCCCCCCCCCCCCCCGCCATATATACAGCGGAGGACTGCCTTGTCTGGCCTCAGTCAGAGAAGATGCATGTAACCCTCGAGAGACTTGGAGCCCCAAGGAGTGGGGAGGTCTGGTGGGGTTAGGCGGTAGAGTGTGGGAACATCCTCGTGGAGACAGGGGATGGGGGGGAGGTATGGGATGTGGAACAGAAGGTGGACCGGGAGGGGGATAAAATCTGGAATTAAAAAAAAAGTTAAGAATAAAATATACGAATCGCTTTTATGTTCCCATTTAAAGTTCTCAGACCTCAGTTGACCCTGGGTATCAGGAACTGCACAGTCAAACCAAAGACAAGGTGGACTACTGCATTATGGGTAGCAGGAACTGCGCAGTCAAACAAAGATAAGGTAGACTACTGCATTATGGGTAGCAGGAACTACGCAGTCAAACAAAGACAAGGTGGACTACTGCATTATGGGTAGCAGGAACTGCGCAGTCAAACAAAGACAAGGTGGACTACTGCATTATGGGTAGCAGGAACTGCGCAGTCAAGCTGAGGTTAAAGGGACCGGTGGCAGGAACTGCGCAAAGTCAACCAAAGGTAGGGAAACCTGGGTTCTCCAACCCCATGTGGTCAGTGTACCAGTGAGTGAATCGCATGTCCCCGCCCTCCCTGTGATCAGCTGTTCAGCCACTGCTGTTCGCAACTGTCCCCTTTCAGCACGATGCTGGTGAAGTTGTCATCCTCACGGTGTTGCAGATGCGGCTGTGCTAACAGTGCCGGCTGCCGGCTGCCGTGGTGTCAGAAAAGGCTGAGATGATACGTTGAGATGCACTGAAGACACACTATCTGGGGTCTCTCTAGAGGATATTTTTATGTCTAGAACATGCTTGATTGAAACCAGGTACCAGGAGCAAGATAGTGGGAGAAAGAATCTATATCTACACCCCTGCAACTCGCTGTGAGCTACTTACTGAATTTTTCTAGGCCTGAGTTTGCTTGTCTATAAATCCAGGAGAATAAGATTGATTACACAGATTTATTGAGAAGATGAAATGGCACGTTGCACATTAAGTGTTTTGGTATAATGCCTGACCTAGAGAACCGTGTGTCTCCTTACTTCCTCCTGCTATTGAAGGATGATCTTAGATTGAGAAAAAAATTGCTGGAATGATACGAGAGAATATCCATATTCTTAGGAAATGGAAATGAACAGTGTCTTCAAGCTATTCGTTCAGGGAAGAAAATGACTACTAGACAGACAGACAGACAGAGACAGACAGACCATGAGACACAGAAAAGCAGGATAAAATAAATCACAAGAGAGAAACATACAGTTAAGTCCTGGCACGCGCCATACAAGAGTCCCTTATGTCTTTTTTTGGTAGTTTGAAATATATTAAAAAGTATTAAAACTCTTTAAGAGCAGTTCTGTGGTAGAAACAGATGGACCTTAGGGAAATGCTTGCCTCTCACTAGCCTGAGTTTGTCTGTGAGGTGCTGATGGGCTCAGTTCACACCCACCTCTAGGCTCAGCTGCTGAGCTCCCAGGAGACACACATTTGATAGGTGCACTTGAGACTTCCAGCCCAAGGTCAGATCCCTAAAAGAGCTAAGGTGTCAGGGCTGTAACCAAAGCCCTAATTACCAAGCTCAAAGGACAATCATCCTTTCCCAGCTAGGGGAGACACTAACCTCAGATGACCCATGTAGGATCAGTGGCTCAGGCTGTGTAGTCTAACATGCTGGGGCTACTCATTTGCTTGATGCTGCTTCTAATGGTTCTTAAGCTGGATCCCAGACTTCTCAGCTTACCCACAAATCTTTTATAGCTGGGCGGAAATGTGAAGAGAACAAACAGACTTGTCTCTGAAGGTTCTGAGCCCTCCCAATGCCCTTTGGTGCAGGTAGAAACAGGCTCTGTGTGTGAGCTCAGGAGGTTCTATTCAAATACCTCAGAATTACACTAAAGATGTGACTCGGGGCAGCAGGTCTGCAGGTAAGAGGAGTTTCCACAAGTGTTTCCGGTAGCTACAGATTGTAGATTCCACCATCAGTAAACAATTTGGGGACTCCAAATAGATGTCTTTGGGTGTCCTCATTTTATATGGCAGACATATAAACATCTGGGAATCTGATGGTTGTGTGTGCTAATGAGAGAGAAATGACAAATAGTTATTCTTCACAATGGTGATTCTGAACAGTACATGCAGATAGAACCAAGTGTGGACTCCAGAACCATGTATCTTTAAGTAACTTAGAGGGTGGACATAAATGGTATTTTTATCAATTTTCTCAGTTTATCAAGCATAGTAGGTTTAACTTAAGAGTAAATCACTTTTACCCGTGCTAAATATTTGTGTGTGACTATTAAGCTATTTCCATTCTGAGCTACTTTATTCCTGTAAACTTTTGAATCATAGAATGTTAAAACTGGAGGCTTGGCTGAGTGTGGTAACACATGCCTTTAATCCAAGCACTCAGGCAACAAAGGCAGGCGGATCTCTCTGAGTTCAAGGCCAGCCTGATCTATATAGTGAGTTTCAGGCCAGCCAAAGTTACGTAGTAAGACCATATCTCAGAAAGAAAATAAGACAAGGCTGGAGAGGTCGCTCAGTGGTTAAGAACACTGGCTATTCTTGCAGAGAACCCGGTTCAGTTCCCAGCGTCAACATGGCAGCTCACAACTGTCTGCTGTTACAGGGGATCCAACTTTTCCTGGCCTTATGGTCACTAGGCATGCATGTGGTACACAGTCACACATGCAGGAAAAATTCCCATACACCTGAAAAAGTAAAGTAAGTTAAATTTAGGTTTTAAAAAAGGAGAATAAAGATGGTAAAATAAAATGTGTACCATGATCTGACTTTTAAAGCACCTTTTCTTGTTGAACACCCGGCAAATATAAATTATTGCAAATTTAGCTTGCCTTCAGTTTTCTCTACAAAGTAGGATTGTGTGTGTGTGTGTGTGTGTGTGTGTGTGTGTGTGTGTGTGTTAGAATTCTTCCTATATCATGGTGTATTACTTTTGTAACAAGAAAAAAAATAAAGATTTATTAAAAGAAAAAAATTTTAAATTCAGAAAGTAAAGCCCACTCCGTTCTCCTGTGTTCTTTCTATCAGTATTTGAAAATTCAGACTGGTGGCCTGGGCTGAGGGGACAGGAGCAATGACAGAGCTAGGATAGAAACAAGAAGGGGACAGTTAGTGAGGGCCACACTAATCCTCATGCACAGAGATGTCAGAAGACAGTCATACTCTGAGCTATGGATTCAGAAGTCCTAGCAAGACAGATAAATGTTCTAGAAATGCCAGAAATCTGAGAGACGATTCCTTAAGCCTGTGGCCTTCTACAAACAAAAAAAAGGCTTTCCTCAGCCTCAGTTTCCTGATTTATGGGTTTGGGAATGCAGGGTATCAGTAAGAAAGCAAAATTAAAATGATAGCTATGAACCCTGCAAGATGGCCTTACAGCTAGCTACACTCAGACAAAATATGTCTTTAGCGGGTGTGAGAAGCCTATTTACAGCCTGAGGAGTCTGGACGGCCCTGGTAGAAACCTGATTATTCTGTTTATGACGACTCAGACAGCCAAGGAGAAGCCATGGCTCTGTCAAATAGCTCGGCCTAAGTGAAAAGTAACACCCATCCCTGGGGACCCTGAATAGAGTGACAAGGGCTGGGGAACACATACAAATCATAGGCCGCTAACAAACATGGTGTGCGACTGTCTCTCCAAGGTCCCATCTCTACCAAAACAAACATGGGGAAGAGAGACTCCGAGTCAAGTGGGTACAAGGCCAGATTAGATTCAGCCCAGCCGTGGCCGGATGGCGGCAGCAGCAGCCGGCTTCTGTGGCAGTTTTAGATTTTGTGGCACTTTGGGTACGTTTTGCACTCTCCATCCTCCAGCCCCTGTGTCACTTTGTCCTCCTGCTTAGAAAGGGAGCTTTCAGAGTAGCAATGGGTTTTTGTTAGTGGTGGTGGTCCACAGACAATAGTGCTCCTGCTGGGACAGAGCCTTGGTTACATCTGGTCTTGCTCAACAGAGTATATACGTCAATGGACTCAGAAAGAAAAGACCCCGGTATAAGCCTAAGGCGTGACTGCAGAGAGAAATGCATCACAGCCCCTTGTCTTTGGAGGTCTCTGGAAGCAGGGGACAGAAGTCCATGGTTGCTCTGAGGGGCTGCCCTGAGCCTTCACAGAGCCTGTGAAATTGTTTTCTTTTTCTCTCTTTTCTCTTTTTCTCTTTGTTTGTTTGTTTCTTTCTTTCGATATTTACTTTATTTACATTTCAAATGTCTTCCCCTTTCTAGGTCTCCCCTTCAGAAACCTCCTATCCCCCCCCCCGCCTCTATGAGGGTGCTCACCCACCCATTCACCCACTCCCGTCTTCCCTCCCTAGCATTCCCCTACACTGGGGCCTCTAACACCCTCAGGCCCAAGGGCCTCTCCTCTGATGGTCAAAAAGGCCATCCTCTGTCACATATGTGGCCAGCACCATGGGTCCCTCCATGTGTATTCTTTGGTTGGTGATCCAGTCTCCAGGAGCTCTGAGAGGTCAGGCCAGTTGACACTGTTGCTCTCTCCATGGGGCTGCAAACCCCCTTAGCTCCTTCAAGACCCTTCTCCAATTCCTCCATCTGGGACCCCCGAGCTCAGTCCAATGGTTGGCTGCGAGCATCCGCCTCTGTATTTGTCAGGCTCTGCCTGAGCCTCTCAGGAAACAACTTATCATGCTTCCATCAGCAAGCACTTCCCAGCATCCACAAGAATGTCTGGGTTTGGTGGCTATATAGGAGATGTATCCCCAGGTGGGGCAGTCTCTGGATGGCCTTTCCTTCAGTCTCTGCTCCACACTTTGTCTCCGTAGTTCCTCCTCTGAGTATTTTGTTCACCCTTATAAAAAGCACTGAAGCATCCACATTTTGGTCTTCCTTCTTCTTAGGCTTCATATGGTCTGTGAATTGAATCTTGGGTATTCTGAACTTTTGGGCTAATATCCACTTATCAGTGAGTACATACTGTGTTTGTTCTTTTGTGACTGAGTTACCTCAGGATATTTTCAAGTTCCATCCATTTGCCTGCGAATTTCATGAAGTCATTTTTTTTTTAATAGCTGAGTAGTACTCCATTGTGTAAATGTTCCACATTTTCTGTATCTGACAAAACGGCAACCAACAGATTGGGAAAAGATCTTTACCAATCCTACATCCAATAGAGGGCTAATATCCAACATATACAAAGAACTTAAGAAGTTAAAACTCCAGAGAACCAAATAACCCCATCAAAAAATGGGGAACAGAGCTAAACAGAGAATTCTCAACTTAGGAAACTCAAAGGGCTGAGAAGCACCTAAAGAAATGTTCAACATCCTTAGTCATCAGGGAAATGCAAATTAAAACAACCCTGAGATTCCACCTCACACCAGTCAGAATGGCTAAGATCAAAAACTCAGGTGACAGCAGATGCTGGCGAGGATGTGGAGAAAGAGGAACACTCCTCCATTGTTGGTGGGATTGCAAGCTGGTACAACCACTCTGGAAATCAAGTCTGGTGGTTCCTCAGAAAAGTAGACATAGTAGTACCTGAGGACCCAGCTATACCTCTCCTGGGCATATACCCGGAAGATGCTCCAACATGTAATAAGGACACATGCTCCACTATGTTCATAGCAGCCATATTTATAAAAGCCAGAAGCTGTAAACAATCCAGATGTCCCTCATCAGAGGAATGGATACAGAAAATGTGAAATTATTTTTAAAGGCAGCTCAGCTCCTCAGCAGCTCAGCTCCTCAGCAGCTCAGCTCCTCAGCTTGTCTCCTAATGTCAGCATTCTTGCATTTCAGGTTTCCCCCAAAGAGAGATACATGCCTGCCTTTGATTCCACTCACCAGAACGGGCCACCTGGTCACTAGACAGAAGAACTCCACTGAATGATAGCATACCGGTAATGTAGGAACTGGTGAGCGTCCCTGACGCCCCAGATATCCTCGGGGAGGTTCACGTGACCAGCATGACATCATAAAGCTTATAATGATAAAACCAGTGAAATGAAGCATCTCCCCTCCTGTGGGATCTACAAGAAGCACTCTGGATGCCTGTGTCCATCTTGAGAGATATGCTGCAGTGCAGAAGAACCTGAGTGTCCCACAGTACTGGAATCTTTACCTTGTTCCATGGCTGCCCACGGCTAGGTAGGTCCTGCAATGCCTAAGGTTGTCTCAGCTGCTCCTCCTCCTCCTCCTCCTCCTCCTCCTCATCCTCTTCCCCCTCCTACTCCTCCTGAGGAGCTTAGGGGTGGAGTGTAGGGAGAAGGAAGAGTAATTTGCTAAGGGAAAGAATCACTGTAAGGAGAAGTCCTCTGAGAACCCTGGAGGCAGGGTTCTGTGGCTCCACGGTGAGGTGTGGGGCTCCCAGATCCAGCTGGCTTGAGCCTTAAACCACCTCCATTTTCCAGCACTGATGGCTCAGGAAAGGTACCAAGTCTCTCCTGACCAGTTTCTCAACTGTACAATGAGGATAATAATGGTACCTATGTATAGGGCTGTCTGAAAGACTAAATGAGCTAATATGTTGCAGAAAGGCTAAGAACAGATTAAACACAACAGAAATGTTAGCTGTAGTTGGTGGCATCTGGGATCTCCATCTCCTGCCAGCTGTCTATGGAGAAAGCACAGTGTTTTATCAACTTGCCACCTCTAGCCATTTAGGAGAAGTGGTACTCAGAGGTTGGTTTGGGATAACACAGAATGTCAGAACAGCCATCCCTGCACATCATCACGTGGCTGGTGTTTGCCTGGCCTGTACAGTGCCTCCACGGGAACCTCAAACCATCCAATGAGCGGATACGACAAACCGGCACACCAGTGTAAAGCACAAAGTGGTTTTCCCAGCATTCTAGGTAGAAGGACTTATCATCCAGTAACAACCGTTGTTAGTTCTGTGGGTCATACCTAGTTAGGACCGTGTGCAAAGCATTGTCACATACACCATCCATGTAGGTGAGAGACACTCATTGGTCTATCCCAACTGTGGGATAGCCTTATCTGCCTTGGGTACTGGGCTAGGAGGCCACATGTGACATGCCAAGATGTAAGGTATAATTCAAATAAGTTACAAATCCTCTGAAAACTTGGAATCTCCTACCTCTCAGACTCATCATTGGAAATTTACTGTCCATCTGTCCATCCGTAAAGGAATGGAGTTTTAGAGAAGTAAAAGGACCTGTCTGTGGCCACACAGCTGTCAGCTCCAGCACCAAGACCTGAATTTAGATCTGACTCCAAGGCCACAGGCTCAGTGGTCAGCGCTGGAGGCAGGAATGATGTGGGGAACAAACTCAGAACTGTCCTACCCATGGCTCTCACAGACTTTTCTAATTGCCCCCAAAGGAGCTCAAATGATACCCAAAGTTCAAGGAGACGTCGGTATTCAGGCTCTGACCCCAGGCTGTCACCCAGGCCAGCCTCCCCCAGCTGGGGAAGAGCAAATGGTAGAAACCACAAAACTAACTTTGACTAAAATATGAATGTCCAGATAAGCATTCTTTCCTAACGGACTTCTACTCAACACCACGAATAAATAAACAGACATGGGCAAATAGAAACCTGGGTGAGGTAGGCCTCCTGCTCGGCCATGACTGTTACTCCCAAGTCTAGAGGCTGCACTGCGCAGCTCACCTTTCCGGTGTTTTGTAAGAGATGCACCAACACACAGAGGGGGAAGCACATGGAGACCTGCCTAGCAGAGCTTGTGAGAGAAGAGCGGAGGAGGCCACAGCTGCTGTCAGCACAGATTAGAAAAGCAGAGGCAGCAGCTGAGTCCTCACCGGGCGCCGCTTGGCCAGGTGCATTTGCTTTTCAGCAGGTTTTGATGTCAGGCACAATAATAGAAAAACATCAGAAGAGAGAAAGATGTCACAACTACAGAAAAAGGAAGGCGGACCTTAGGCCTTTCAAGTATTAAAGTGCTTTTACAGAGAAAGTGAATGAAGAACAGAAAACAAGACCCAGCGTCACGTCCAGAGAGATGCCTCAGCTAGCAACACTGGTGACAACCCAAGGTTGGTCCTTGGAACCCACGCAAAGAGTTGGTGTGGCAGCCTGCATCTGCCTCCAGCTCTCTGCAATCAAGAAGAGAGATAGAGACAGGAGAATGGCTCTGAAGCTCACAGGCTAGCTAGCCTGGAGTACATGATGACAGAAACAAGAGAGGTAGAAGTTGAGTCCTGACTCCTGAAAGCTGGCCTCTGGACACACCCCACTCCTGGCTCCCCAGCCTCCCACCCCCACCCCTTATCCCATCTACATACACTTAACTGACCCAGTCAGGAACCCAGCAGTGCAGCCCCCCAGCCCCCACAGTTAACTGACCCAGTCAGGAACCCAGCAGTACAGCCCCCCCCCCCAGCCCCCAGTTAACTGACCCAGTCAGGATAGTACCAGTCACTTTCACTCTTTGGCTCTAGTTTTCAAATCACACTCTCAGCCAAAGGGCTCCATGGCAATAAAATATTAAAAATTATTGTAAGGGCTAAAGAGACAGCTCAGTGGCTAAGAGCACATCAGGCTCCTCCAGAGGACCGGGGTTTGGTTCTCAGCACTAATATCAGGCAGCTCCCCTGAGGCCTTCTACTGGCCTCTGTGGGTGTTTCTCACATACATGCCTTACACTGACACAGACACATACATATACGTAAATAATCTGCGGTGGGACATGCTGAGACAGGGTTTCACTATGTAGCTTTGGCTGGCTTGGAGCTCACTGTGTAGATCAGGCTAGACTTGCACGCATAGGGACAGGCCTGCTTTAGGGTCCCAAATGCTAGGATTAAAGGTGTGTACCAGCACACAAAGCAATACATTTTAAATGAAGGACTTTTAAAACATAGAAGCATGTGGCTTTCCCCCTCAGTCACTGTGGAATACTAGTCAGTGCGTAGCTGTGAGTTTAGGAACTTAGAGCAGAAAGCTCGACACTGTAGCTCATGGCTACAATGCCAGCCTTCGGGAGGTCAAGCAGGATTGACATAAGTTTGAGGCCAGCTTAGATTACATAGTAAGTACCAGGCCAAGCAGGGCCACACAGGGAGACCTATCGCAACAGACAGGCAACAGTGAGGGAACACAGAGCATCACTTTCTGTGTGGGAATACTAGTAGAATGGATAAAGCACCCCCTGGCCTCTGTCTAGGGATACTAGTTGAATGACCCAAAGATCCAGCCTCACCCCAACCTTCTCTGCATCTGTCTCTCTGCAGAGGTGTAGATGATGTGAACACCTTGGGGACAATGAGGAAAACGGAAGAAAAGAGCTTTCATACTCACACTTGTCCCAGAGGAAGCCGAAGGAAACATGGGGTTTGATTGAGCAAAGGCCCTTGTTGGAATGGCTGCATATGATGTTCCAAGATTTGAGGTATAATCTGAATGACGAATGATACCAGGTTAAAAAAAGAGCAACCTAGTCACAAACCTGACCTTCAAAATTCATTACTGCGGAGGTGGCTTGATGGGTTGATGCTTGCCTTGCAGGCTTGAGAACCTGAGTCGAATCCCGAGAAATCACAGGAAATAGCAGGTGTGGTAGCACTTGCTGTGATTCCACTGTTGGGGAGGCAGAGACAGAAGCATCTCGGAGGCTCAGGGGTCAGCCGCCCTAGCCCAATCCGTAAGCTGGAGACCAATGAGAGGCCCTGTCTCAACACGTGCACGCACACACGCACGCACGCACACGCACGCTCACATGGATGCATACACACACAGGATTCAGACACATGGGAAGAGAACACTGTATATTTTCTCTTGCTTACTTAGTAGGGTTTGGTATGGTTACACCTCTGTGCTCACTATAACTGGTGAAGCGAGGGTCTAAAATACCGGAGAGAACATTGTCAGTGCTTGGGACCTGCCTGTCTGCACATGCTCAGGAAGCTCCTATCAGGGAAAAACTGGAGCTCAGAGGTAGAACATAAACCTGAGGACTTCGTTCTGCTCCCAGCTGCCATCTGAGGACCTCTTCCACTCACCCTCATTTCCAGCGGGGTTATAAAGAGCTGTGCTGTTTGCAGACGCAGACAGTGTCCCCTCTCCCGAAGCACGTATGCTCCGGAGGCCAGCACTAGAGGAGAGGGAGGAAGAAAGGGAGGGATTTAGTTTCTTCAAGAAATCAAATAAAAAGCCTATATGGCCTACAGAGTCTACACCTACATGTCCTTCAACCCCAAAGTTGAAGAACATAGCCTCAAATAAAAACCCATGTGTTCTGCTCAAAGCAACCTTTGTCACCATGGCAGAAAACAGAAATGACTCACGAGCCCATCAACAGATGAACGGGTACGCTAAACGCACACTTAGATATATGAGAAAGTGGACATATACTGTCTATGTGCTATGATGTAGGTGAGCCTCCTAAATATAAGTTTAAAAAAAAACAGGCATGCAAGGCCACATAGTATAGGATTCCATTTACATACAATGTCTATGGAAAGGCAAACCCATAATCAGACTGATCCCCAGGTAGGGAGGGCTGAGTACGTTAGTGAGATGGGCACAGTGGCGGGCGTGGCACAGTGGCGGGTGGGGCACAGTGGTGGATGTGTGAGTGTGGCACACTGGTGGATGGGGCACAGTGGTGGGTGTGGCACAGTGGCGGATGGGGCACAGTGGCGGGTGGGGCACAGTGGTGAATGTACTAAATGCTGCCTAATTGTCAGTTTTAAGATGGGTAATGAGCTTTACCACAAGAAAGGGTGGCCTTTGTAAGAACTCTTTTCATTGTGGTGAGGTCCTACAACGTGAAATGCATTGTTAACCATGTTAAGGGCACAGCTCTGTGGCACTAAACATGGCCATGCTCACGTACAACGATCGTTCCCAACAGCCACAGAGCTTCACCTTATGAAACTGAAATCGTGCCCATGAAACACCCACTGCTCTTCCCCACCAGCCCCAGCCTGTGTAGCCTCCAAAACACCCTACCAGAGTGGAATTTTACAGCTCAAAATTACGTGTCAGAATTTCCTTCCTTTGAAGACTACATAGCATTGCATTGTGCGGATAACCCACAGGTAGTTTTTCTGCCTTCTGTTGGTTGGCCTCCCAGCTGCTTTCACTTTTAAGCTGTTGTGAACAAGAATCTAGGCTGTGTAGTTTTCTGTTCCACATCCTTGGGCCAGACAGGCTGCTCCCCACTGATCTCTAACAAATGCCTTTCCCCAGAATCTATTCTCAGCATGGCAACCAACATCTTGTTCTGAGGTCCTGGGGCATCACTCCTTCCTTTAAGCCCCCACCAGCTCCAGGCACACCCACAGCAGCAGCAGCAGCAGCAACAACAACAACAACAACAAGTCTTCACAACAGCCCAGGGATCAGACCTGGGACTCTGAACTTCCCTGCCTCTCTCCCGCCCTGTGCTGGTCAGAGTTGATACTGCCCTGTACCCCTGGTCCACAACAGCTATAGGACCTTCAAACCTCTAAAACCAGTTGTGTCTGGTAGGAATGTGCTTGTCTCATACAGCCACCTCTCCTGAGGTGACCTCAGTCAGATATTGCCCAGATGTCCCATTTGCAATGCAGTGTGCCCAGGAGCCATATACACTATGCAACCCCCACCCCAAATGTGGCCTTCTGATTGCACCAGGATTTGAGCTCATGTTCTCCCAATTAAGTGGAAGCTTCTGGATGGCAGGGATTTCTTCCCCTGCTTGGCTCTCTGCAGTTGTCCTGTGCCCAGCCCCGCATGTCTCAGTGCACGCCTGCTGAGCATGCGAGGAACCATCATCTGAACAGCACTTACCCTTCTGAGAGGAGCAAGCATTTCTGGGCATGTAGCTTCCCTTTCACGTGCAGCTCCCAGTCCTAGAAGACCAGAGAAAGGACTAGAGTTGAACTGAGTCCATGGGGAGGCAGAGGATGAAGGCAATGACCACCAACTAGGCAGGGAGCTAAGAGCATCCTGGGACTGGACCATCAGGACACCTCATCTCCATCTCTCTTTCCCTCTGCCTCCTTATTTCAGATGCTGCTACCCAAATGCCAGTCTCTCCTGTTAACCCCTTACTTGCATACCCTGTATCCATCTTGGATGGCTACCCAGACTTGAAGTCAGTTTCCCTTGTCTCCTGTCCGTAGACCCTTGGCCCATCTCTGATCTCACGATGCTCTTCCTCCACCTGCTTCTCTCTGGTCTATGGTATAGTGAGTTATAAAGCCTCAGAAAAGACTGTGGGACAGAGACCTCCAGCATCACTCAGCATCACTGTCCTCACTGTGTGGAAAGGTCTCAAGTCACAGAGACACATCTGGGAGACATGACCTGGGCATTGTGAAAGACACCCATGCTGTGACTCCCACAAAGGAGGAACTGTATTATGCTCTGAGACAGGATGGGAGAGGGCTGGCGTGATAGCAGGCTCTGGGAGGCCACACCTATGACTAAACCTCCTCTCTGTCACTCTCTCCCTAGGTGGTCTAAGACAACTCAAGAAGGAAATGACAGTATTTATTTTATTGGGGCATGGTGGCACATGCCTACAACCCCAGCACCCAGGAAGGCAGGGACTAGCCTCAACTATGAGTCCAAGATCAGCCAGAACTAAATGAGACCCATTCTCAAAACACAATTAAGCAACAACAAAACCCACCTCAGTATCTACCTCATACAGTCATGAGTAGCACATGGAAAGAGTTTAATGTCTGCTAGCTGTTACCTATTTATTATGGCTTTGAAATATTTCGCTGTATTACCAATAAACCTTGGAGCAAACATTCTTCCAGGCAGGTTCTGTTCACAACAATGCAAAGCACATTTTGAGTCCTCTTGAATGGTTTGTCTAGGTCTGGTCTGGTCTAAGAATTGATCTTTTGCCCTTGACCCAAAATTCCACTTTTCCTTTTTTCAAACTTAGTATACATATATATTGAAGGAACTGAAGCTTCTAGAAAGTCCAAAGGAGAAAAAGATCCTCAAAGGGAAAGAAGAAACCACTACCTTTTCATCTATCTAGGGGAAGATATCGTCTGCCTTGGAGCAGAGAAAGGACCGGATGTAATTCTAAAACTCCTTTGGGTCTACAGCCTACGATTTTCATAAAGGGTATTGATGAGTTCAGTGCCATAGTCCTCAGATGAACTCTTAGATGCCGTTAGAGTCTGTATTTGGGTCCCAGCCCTTCTTGAGTAACTCACCTTCAAGTCAAACACCTTCTTGTCACAGATGCTGCAGATGTGTGGCAGGTGGAGTGGAGCCAAGCCTCGGAAGTCGTTCAGTTGATGACCCTGCAGGGGCCTCACCGACAGCATGGCCTGCCCCTCTTTTGTCCTCCGGCAGGAGCAGCTGAATCCTTGCTTGCTGTTGTTAAGCCTAGATCCAAAGGCAGGAGGGGCCCTGTCTGAAGTAGGCTCCTCAGGGTCATATAGCTCATATGGCTGGCTGGCAGGTGGAGCCCACAAATTGGGCCCTGCTGTAATATCAGGCTTGTTTGGGCCAGAGAATCCAGGGGGCCTCTCCCACTGGCTGTTGGTACCTTGCAACAGCCCACCAACGTCTCCTTTCATGCTCCCAGCCTGATCAGCTGGAAATCCACCTACTACATGGGACCCCTGGCCATTGGGTCCATAGAAGTCTTTAGAAAAGGCAGCTTGGCCATCCTGCCCTGTGTGGCTATAGTGTCCTTCATAGGTCACACTGCCTGATGCTGTGGCTGAGGCCGAGACTGGCAAGAAGCCTTGCTGGCCCTCTGTTTCAGAACCATATGGCTGGCTGGGGTTGGCTTTGCTATACTCATAGAACCCTGTAGTAGCAGGTGTAGGCCCAGCCTTCCCAATGCTTAGGATGACAGCTGGCTGGGCAGGAGTCTGAGGCACCACCCCACTGAAGGTATGTACCACCATAGCGTTGGGAGGCTGGCTGGGGAGGCTCACAGAAGGTCCCGGGCCTCCTGTCTGGCTTGGGGGTGAAAAGGCGATTGCAGTTGAGGGAAAGTGAGCACTGGGAACCGTGGCAGCATGCTGGGAGACCCCAGTAGGGCCGTGTGTGGTGCCGAGCACAGATGGATGCCGAAGCTGGTTGAAGAGAGGCTGGGACATGGCCACTTTGGAGAGGACTTGATTCAGGACCGTGGCGGCTGCAGTGTTGTTGGTGACTGCGGTCTGTGCCATCTTCAGCCGATGGAGGGTGAGCTGGGCCTGTATCTGGGCCAGCTGGACACTGGCTGGCGAAGTGAGCAGAGGGTTCTGGTTACTGACAGAGAAGGGGCTCTTGTCCAGGAGCTTGGCGGCACTGTAAGAAGACAAGAGGTCCACATGCATTGCTGGTTTTCAGTGAATGGCAAGGAGCTGCATGTGCACGTCAGTGGCCCCTTTTCCCATGTAAACAAGACCCCACCTCATAGGTTTACCTATAAGTGCTCGCACATTAGGAAATGTCCAATAGAAAAGACCAGGCAGGACTCCCAGTGGAGGCATAAGGAAACCAACCCACCCACAAAAATTACGTCCCCAAATGTGTCCTGCCTACAAAATGTGCAGGGACAAAGAAGGAGCAGAGACTGAGGGAATGGCCAACCTATTCCATGGGCAAGCACCAATCCCTGACACTTTCAGTGATGCTGTTATGTTTGCAGACAGGGGCCTAGCATGGCTGTCCTCTGAGAGGCCCCACCCAGCAGCTGACCAAAACAGATGCAGGACCCACAGCCAAACAGTGGATGGAGCTCAGGGAGTCTTGTGAAAGAGTTGGGGGAAGGATTGAGAGTCTGGGAAGGGGTAGGAACTCCACCAGAAGACAGAGAGAATCAACTAACCTGGACCCTTGGAGGCCAGAAATTGAACCACCAACCTAAGAACGTACAAGGTTTAGACCTAGCACCTCCTACCCAGTCCCCCAGTCCCCAAGTATGTAGCAGATGTTCAGCTTAGTTCTCATGTGAGTCCCCCAACAACTGAAGCAGGGGCTGTCCCTGAATCTGTTACCTGCCTATGAATCCTCCTCCCCTAACTGACTGTCTTGTCTGGCTTCAGTGGGAGAGGATGTACCTAGTCTTACAGTAACTTGAGGTGCCAGGGTGGGTTGGTATCCAGAGGGGAGACGTGAAGGAGAGACTGGGAGGAGATGAAGGGGCTGCAATCAGGATATAAAGTGAATAAAGAAATAAATGGGAAAAAATAAGAAAAGAAAAGGCCATATGGGCAGAAGTTCAGTTGCCCTGGTAATTAGAAGCAACCATTACAAAAGAACACTTGACTAGCAAAATCTCCAAAATTAAAAACACAGATTTCATGGTGGGGAGAGAAGGTAAAAGAACAAAATGTCAGCCAGGTGTGGTGGCTCAAGTGAGATCCTGTCTCAGAAGAGCAAAACAAAGAAAAGACAGAGAGTGAATTGGCTGTCCCTCATGGCATGTTCTCAGGATTAACTCACCCCAAGGAGTCTTCTCCTCTCTGCTCTCCTTGTGGTCTGTGCTTCAGACCCCAGCCTAGGGGAACCCAAGGGCCACTTACCTCTCCTCTGCCCAGCTATGTAGTTCTAAATTAAGGAGCAAGGTTTGCACAACAAAAGCTGGTAAAAACCAGGCAGTGGTGGCGCACGCCTTCAATCCCAGCACTTAGGAGGCAGAGGCAGGTGGATTTCTGAGTTTGAGGGCAGCCTGGTCTACAGAGTGAGTTCCAGGACAGCCAGGCTACACAGAGAAACCCTGTCTCAAAAAACAAAACAAACAAACAAACAAAAAGTTGGTAAAAGTGAGAATTCACTCATAGGCTTAGTTAGACCTTCCAGTACAGAATTTAGCATTACAATACATAGCAAACCTCAACAGAACCCACCATTAATCCTGATTACCTCAATTTGATCCTTAGCTCCTACATGGTGGAAGGAGAGAACTGACTCTCACAGGCTGACTCTGACTTCCACAAATGTACTATGACACATGCATATGCCTGTAGTAATAATAATAATAATAAATATTTGTAGAGATTGTGTCCTGTACCATACATAAGATAAGAACCAGCCCAACATGCTAACCCCCCACCCCATCATTTTAGTGGCATGAGAAATTCTATTTGCTCCTTGGCTTGAAAAGTGTGCCAGAATTTATGACATACATTTGTACCCTAGTCCTCATTTCAAGTCCGAAAACAGTACGACAGCTTTTACACATCAGTAGTATATACATCAACCAAAAATCTTACAAGTGAAAATCAAAATCTAGTCGGGCAGTGGTAGCGCATGCCTTCAATCCCAGCACTTGGGAGGCAGAGACAGGCGGATTTCTGAGTTCGAGGCCAGCCTGGTCCTCAGAGTGAGTTCCAGGACAGCCAGGGCTATACAGAGAAACCCTGTCTCGAAAAAAAAAAAAAAATCTAAATTTGAAGTAGTAAGTGTCGGTCAGTTCTCACAGAATCGTATGGGAAATGAGAGATGTTCTCTGCCACATCTCTCCGTGGCCTTGTCAGCTGGCTGTATTGTGTTTCTGGGCAAACCAAGAATGGACTGTCTATAAATGAAACAGACTTTCCTGTGAACCTGCTATAAGTGGTTTCCTCAGTCGAGGCTTTTGGCTAAGCCATATTTTCTGGGTCTTAAGTTCCCCTTGTGGGAAGTGGGTGTAATAAGCAATGTGTTCGGGATGCCAGTGAAGTGGAATTCCGGGGCACCTGAACGGGGCTGTGAAATCTGAAGTCTGGATTGACAGGCCAGCCAGGCTGCACAATCTGCTTATAAAGCAGGCGCTGGGAGGGATGCACAGCTGGGACACATCTGTCTCCACTGTCACAGGCACTGTGCAGCAAAAGCTCAGAGATGATAAGCAGAGTTGGGGTGTGTAGGGCCGCAGCAGGCAGAGAGACAGAGAGAGATGGAGAGGTTGGGGTGAGGAGAAAGAGACAAATGAGGGTGTGGCACACCACACCTCCCTCTTTGGAGCTTCTTTGAGAAAAGAGAGCTCATGCTTAGGTTTGTCTCAGAGAAGATAACGGTTGGAGCATCTACTTGGATAAGGCTCCTGGGATCCATGTGGGCTTGTTGGAACCTCAAGAGTCACACAGGTCAAGGGCCATGCAGGATAGGTCACAGGTCAAGGGCCAGGATAGGTCATTTTCGTCTCAACTTTGTAGAGCAAGAACCTGGAGCTCTAAACACTCACTGTCATTAAGTAAAGTGGGGTGAGCCTATAGGACTCGAACCCCATCCTGGCAATTCAAGTAGGAGCCTCTCAGCCCTCGGTGCATACATCCTCCTGGGCTGTTTGCGTGTTTGGTTGAAGTGAGATATCAGAACACGAGGCACACACACACTTAGGCACAAGAACAAAGCACACTGCCAAGTCAGATTTTTAAAAAATGGCTTTGTTCTTTCCCTCCTGTGTGAGGAATCAAAAACTTTCTGCAAGTTCCTGAAGAGATACCCAGTTAGCAGGCATGCTGCACTCGGAGGCGTGCCACATTTTAAGATATGGGGAAAGAGGAGGGATGGCCTTTTGCACTCTGGGGAGGTGTGCTGGTGGCATTGAAGCTTCATGAGCCCTTGTGTGGTATAGCACCATCATGGCAGGAACAGAGTGGGGAGGGGCTAACAATCTTTTACTCCATCAAGAAAGGAGGGGTGGAAGGGGGATGCTCCCGACTGATGAAAGATTATGCCTTGTGTACTGTTAGGTAGCACAGCTTTAGAAGGCAAACCTGCCCAACAGGGCAGCTCTTCCCCCAGGCTTGTCCACGACACAGATTGTCCTTACTGACAGGGTGTTAAGGAGGTGCCAATGTGGCTTTTATGACCAAAGGAACACAAAGTTGGTTTTGTTTTTCCCAGAGAAGTCAGCTGTGTTTTTTCAACTTCAATTCTGGGCTGGAGCAAGTCCTGGCTGGAGGTTTTCCTCCTGGGTGTTGAAAGGTTATTTGAAGAAGAGCCATCTCCCCAACAGGGAAAACCGGCCATGCAGCATGTCAGCAAGTCAGATATGGGTACAACTATAGAACCTCACTGTTCATACCCAGCACACAACCAGACCAGAACCTCATTGGTCAGACCGGGCACACAAGCAGATCAGAACCTCACCATTCAGATCTGGCACAACCAGACCAAGAACCAGATTCTATTCTGTTTCTGCTTTATCTTACAAATTCTTATTGTCCCCAGCTTTATTCAAACTTGCACAGAAGTGATTTCACACAAATCATCCACACAGAATATATCCCTTTTAAACCAAAATCTTAGGTGAGAAAAAGACTGTTCTATCGAAGAAAATAAAAGCCATAAAATCCTTAGCCTGCAAGAGTTAATAACCTAGCCAGGCTTGGTGGTGGTACATGCCAGGAATCCCAGCACTTGAGAGGTAGAGACAGAAGGATCTGATGATTCAAGGCCAGTGTTGAGTTTGAAGATAGACTGGGTAGAATAAGACTACTGTCTCAAAAGACAAAAGAGAAACAACGGGAAGGAAGGAGACAGGAAAGAAGGGAGGGAGGGAGGGAGGGGAAAGGGAGGAGGCCATTTAGATATGCAGTGTTCTTGGAGTGTCTATTTCAAGGTTTTACTGTTGTTTGAAGAGAGTCCGTAGAACACGAGGCACGCCCACACTCAAATCCAAATACAAACACATGAGCCAGATGAAGGTGACTCTGTTAAGCTTTCTCCACCCCACACCACCTCCCCCAAAGAAAGCAGTGTATCTTGGAGAATCTTGCATTTCCCAGCAGCTTGGTGACTTATCAGAGCCTCGGGGCTGGGAGATGAATACACTTTATTTGAATACAGTGCCTTGAATACTTCAATATGGGACACCTAAGTATACAGCTACTCAGTGGAATTTGCTGTTGAACAACTGGGTACAGTCACTCACCACCCAACACAGCGTGGGAGTTTGGATATACTTCTAAGTCTAGGTTAGAAACTGAATGGATAGAGGCTGGAGAGTTGGGTCAGCACTTATGAGCACTGGCTGTTCTTCCAGAGGACCAAGGTTCAGCTCCCAGGACCACAAGGCAGCTACCAGTCAACTGTCTGTAACTCCAGTTCCCAGGGAGTTCAAGGCCACCTTCTGGCCTCCGTGAGCACAGCAAGCATGGTGCACAGACATGTATGCAGGCAAAACACCCATATACTACATGGCAGCCCCTGTCAGTGTCTCCATACATGGTGAAAAGGGCTTTACAGCGGTTATTAAATTAAGGATCTTGAGCTAAGAGAAGATCACCTTGACATTGCTGAGATGAGCTCTGTGTGACTACAAGAACAATGAGCAGGAAAGTCAGAGAGAGAGATGGGAACACTTATCAGAGAAAGAGAAGATGATGCACTGATATCTTTGGAAGTGGAGGAAGATACTGTGAGCCAAGATGGTATAGGTAGCCTCTAGAAATTCAAGACAGAAAGGGAAAGGGTGTTTCTGAAGAGCCAGGGTGGAGGCAGGAGCATCCCTGCTGACAGTTTGACTACAGACCTACTGAGAGTGATCTTAGAATCTGACCCATCTGTGTTGCCACACGCTATCAGATTTGTGGTGATTTGTTACAGCAGCAACAGTAAATGAATACAGTTCCCCCAAGACTGACAGATCCTGAGGGTGATTTTGTTTAGAGAGCTGAGATGGGCCTGGGGGCTGCCTGCATGTTGTGGGCAGGAAGTGATCCTGCTAGAAACCTGGGTAGCACAGACACTCAAGAGCCTGGGAAGCTAAGGTTACATAGGCCACAAAACAAGGTCCCCAGAGGACTCTGCAAAGTCAGCTTTTTTTTCACTCATTAGAGCAGTGGCAAACAAAGAAAACTTAGAAATGCTGACTTTTAGGGTCCATCTATCCCTCATTACAACACTGAAAAGTTAACTTGTCCCCCGACACACAGGTGGCTGCTGATAAAACCTCATGAAAACTTGGATCAGTCAACTCAGCTTCCCAGGCCTGGGAGGATTACCTGTCTACCTCAGCTTGAAAGGTTATGTTCGCCCACACTGATTTATTGTTCACTGAGCACTTCCCACATGCAGCACTTGCAAGTCACCCACTAAGTGTGGGACCGTGAAAGGCAGCCTGGTTTCTGGTTGAGCTAAGGTTTAAAACCCTGGTGGACCCTGTAGGAAATAACTCTATAAGGGACAGCAGGCATTTGGCCATCCTCCTGGAAACCAGGCCCCTGACACGAGGCCGAAGCTCTCCATTAGTCTGTGACTACGGGGTCACGTAGACTGAAGCCCCTTCACAGGTAGAGGTATGGTCACATAGCCTCAAGACATCCCCATGTTAATCCCCATGTTAGCCACTCCTCTTCCCAGCCACTATTTCAACTCCGCCCCTCCCTGAGGTCGAAGTGGTACAGATTCTCTCATGCCACTCTCCGCCATGACAATAAACACCCTGAAACCCTGGACTGTTTCTCCATGGGGAACAAGGGAACAGGCCTTCGTCTAAAGAGCTACATCTAGTCTCCGGTAGAAGGCCTCCCAGCACTCCCAGCCATGGCTGCCACCAAACTAAACCAAGTGAGCTAGCCCTCACTTTGGTCTCAGCTCTTCTGCAGCATCCAGCAGCGCCTGGGATGTCCAAGAGCGTGGGAACTAGACAGAGCCAGACCCCCAGGCTGCACTCCTCCACCCCGAGCCAGTGTCTCCAAGGTGGCTTCTCACAGCCCGACACCTGAGTCCCACCTCTCCGAGGAGCCCCTGAGAGCCTGGGGCAGATGCCGGACACTCACTCCACACCCGCCATTTAATCCAACAACTAAGAACCTGGAAAATAGAAGGATGTCCTTCCTTCCTTCTTTCCTTCCTTTCTTTTCTTCCTGTCTGTCCATCAATCCATCTGTCTGTCTTTGAGACAGCGTCTCTCTGCATAGTTCTGGCTATCCTAGAGCTCATGGTGGCCTTGAACTTACAGAGAGATCCTCCTGCCTCTACCTCCCAAGTGATGGGATTAAAGGTGTGTGTCACCACACCAGCTTGCTTGTTCTTTGCCCTGATTCTCCAGAGGCAATGACCTCAAGGACGTCCCTGTCTAGAATGTGTGTGGCTCAGGATTCGAACCACATCTTCTTGCCCATATCAGGTACAGCTGTGCTGTTTGCAGCCATCCCCAGAAGATGTGAGTCTGAACAGTAGAGAAAACAGCACAGTGGTACACATACTCCTGACCCAGAGTGACAATGTCTGTTAGATGCCCTCCCTGAGCCTGATCCTCTCACAGATGCAGCAGCTGACTGCATAGGCTCTGACTTACCAGGAAGCTTGGGAGGGCTCCAGTGCCCCTAGGCTGAGGTTATGTCTCTGAGTCATTAATTGCTACAAAGAATTTGTAGTGTATAATTAGATTTAAAACTCTAGTAGCTTGTTTAGAGAAAAAAAATTAATTAAAACAGTGTTCCCCTGAAGAGTTTTCAAACTAAAGTATCACAGAAAGACAAATCAATAACCCTTATTTTGTTGGAAGGTAGAGATCTGGAAGAAAGCCTGTCTCTAGAGGTCTCATTCCACCATGTGGAAAGGATGCACGACCTATTGTTTCCATCAAGAGAGTGTGACTGTTGTCCCAACTCATTGTCCCAAGATGCAGTGACATAGTAGGAGCCTTTGGCCAGCAGAAATGGGTTGTATCTGGCTGTAGTGACACATGCCCATAATTCTAGCATCAAGAAGGTAGGAGATCATTAAAAGTTTGAGGCCAGCCTGATCTACACAGCTTTTCTAGGTTAACCAGGGCTACAAGCAGAGACCCTGTCTCAAAACACAAATATGTGAGGGAGGCAGGGATTTGGTTGCTGGAAATCTCCATCCTGCTCCAAAAGGAAGGATGTCAATGGCACAAACAGGACCCTGCTCGCTCTGACACAGTCTTTCAGTCAAAGGACCAGACATCCCTTCAGAACTTTGATCTTTTAGCCCATGTCGACTGGCATCTGCTGTGGGCTATGCAAAGCTTCCAGATGTGGAGACATAAAAGAAGAGAAAGAGAAAAAAGAAATCAAAAGGGGAAAAAAATGTGAGAAAGAGAAGACTCCCTGAGATACAGGGAAGGGCGTGATGTGCTCTGACTGAGGGAGCACAAGACAGGACAGACTCGCACTGCACTTTGTAAGAAATTTAACCAGTGAAAGAAAAGGACAACCCAAGGGCTTTCCCCTCAAGTCTGAACAAAGGCTTAGAAGGTCCTGTGTTTGACCCAGTGACAAGTGTAGAGATACATCTGCAGTGTGTGACTGGTAGAGGGAGGGTCACCTGTGGTCAGGGACCGAGGCTGTCATCTACCTGTTAGGAGATTAGGGGAATGTTGCTTAACAGTTCGGCCCTTGGGATTGATTTTTTTTTTTTTTTTAAATCAGTGACAGAAGTCACAGTGTCCAGGCAATATCTCAGGCTGGGGTGGTCATAGCATCATGTTGCCCTGGGCACATCGATTGCAAGGACACTTGATGATATTTTGTTGATGATGTCAGGACAGAGATTCACTGTCGTGCCCCTGCTGCTAAACTAGCTGTTAAGCCATCACATAAGGGGAGGCTGACTAAGAATAAAGCCAGCCCAGAGGGCAGCAACTTTGAGATGGGGCAAAGGCAGCAATAGACAATTCTAGGGAACCTCCCGAGTCCACTGTGGCCGGCTATACTCTGGAGTCTCCCAAGACAGTTCCTTAGTTTGTTTAACAAAAATAAGGATATTGATCTGGAGAAATGGTTCGGCAGTTAAGAGTGTTTTCTGCTTTTGCAAAGGACTGCAGTTCAGATCCCAGCACTCAAGGCAGGCAGCGCAAAACTCTAGTGACGGGATCACACACATACATCATACACACACATAAATTAAAAAACAAAACAAAACCATAAAACCAAAAGCCACTCATGTTACAAACTGGATATGGTGACATCCTATTATCCCAGAATTTGGATAACTAAGGTAAGTGAGTCACAACCCACCTTGGGCTACACAGCAAGACCCTACCACAACAATGACAATGCTAAAAGACCACAACCTGTTTAACTCCCTCTACTCCTCTCCAAGGCCCACACTGACTAGGGCTCTCTGGATCCCACCAGTATCTTCTGTGGAAATCACTGCACGGGAACCCTGGGCAATAATAACCTTGGTGTAAGCATCTGCCAGTCAAAGACTTGTTTCTAGAAGGTACTGAAAATAGAATACTCCTCCACCCTTAGATAAGAACACGGCATGACCACAGAGCCAGGGTGAAAGTGAGGTTTGGGAGGAGAGGCCCCCACAAGGTGGAGTGTGGTCTGAGGTTCTCTTTTCCAGGGTCGGGGATCCAGCTCTGGCCACACCAATGTTCCTATGAGCAGCAGAAGCAGTCCTGGGGGCTGTGCAGTTTCTGATGACAGTGACAACTTCAACACAGGGCATCACTTTTGCAGCACTGAGCTGGCTTTGTGCCAGACTTTTGCTATCCCTTCCTAGATTCACACGAGCCCCTAAGGGAACTCCTGTGGGTTTGGTTCCTGCTGGTGGCTCTGTTGGTGGGTGGTTGGATCGTGAGGGTGCTAACCGCAACTGATTAATTGACCCATTGGCTCAGCTCATAGCTAAGACTGTTGTTGGGAGACAGGATCTGGCTAAGGGAAGGGGTCACTGGGAATATGTCCTTGAAGGGTTTCCTGTCCTAGTCCATTATAATATGATTCTGTTTCCACTCACCATGAAGGAATAGCTCTGTCCCAGCATGCTCTTGCTGCCATGAACCTTTATTTCACCACAGGCCCCCCAAACAATGGTGTAAGCCAGCATAGCCAGAAACAGCTAAAGCTACAACCTGAAAAAAATTTCTCTCCCTTTAAACTGTTTTTTTTTAGCCCCCCCCTTTATAATTATTTATCTATTTTTATTTTATGTACATTGGTTCTTTGCCTGCATGTATGTCTGTGTGAGGGTGTCAAGTCTCCTGGAACTGGAGTTACAGACAGTTGTGAGCTGCCATGTGAGTGCTTGGAATTGAACTCGATCCTCTGGAAGAGCAGCCAGAGCTCTTAACTGCTGAACCATCTCTCTAGCCCTTAAACTGTTTTTCTAAGGCTAGAGAGTTGGCTCGACAGATGAAGGTCCCTGCCACCAAGCCTGACGATCCTTGTGACCTATGTGATTGATAGGTGTGAATAGATTCCTACAAAATGTCCTCTGACCTCCACAGGTGTGCCATGGCAATATGTACCCCTGCCAACAAAAACTAATTAGTTAATTAATTCATTAATTAATTAATTTGTTTTTTCTCAAATATTTTTGTTACTGTGGTTTTAAGAAGGTCTGCATAACCCAGAAATGAACCCACACACCTACAGTCACTTGATTTTTGACAAAGGAGCTAAAACCATCCAGTGGAAAAAAGACAGCATTTTCAACAAATGGTGCTGGTTCAACTGGCGGTCAGCATGTAGAAGAATGCAAATTGATCCATTCTTATCTACTTGCACAAAGATCAAGTCCAAGTGGATCAAGGACTTCCACATAAAACTGGATACACTGAATCTAATAGAAGAGAAAGTGGGTAAAAGTCTCGAATACATGGGCACAAAGGAAAGTGACTGAACAGAACACCAATGGCTTATGCTCTAAGATCAAGAGTTGACAAATACGACCTCATGAAATTACAAAGCTTCTGTAAGGCAAAGGACACTGTCAATAGGACAAAATGGCAACCAACAGATTGGGAAAAGATCTTTACCAATCCTACATCCAATAGAGGGCTAATACCCAGTATATACAAAGAACTCAAGAAGTTAGACTCCAGAGAACCAAATAACCCTATTTTAAAATTAGGGGAACAGAGCTAAACAGAGAATTCTCAACTGAGGAAACTCAAAGGGCTGAGATGTACCTAAAGAAGTTTTCAACATCCTTAGTCATCAGGGAAATGCAAATCAAAACAACCCTGAGATTCCACCTCACACCAGTCAGAATGGCTAAGATCAAAAACTCAGGTGACAGCAGATGCTGGCGAGGATGTGGAGAAAGAGGAACACTCCTCCATTGTTGGTGGGATTGCAAGCTGGTACAACCACTCTGGAAATCAGTTTGGCGGACTCTCAGAAAAACATAATACTACCTGAAGACCCAGCTATACCACTCCTGGGCATATACCCAGAAGACTCTCCAACGTATAATAAAGACACATGCTCCACTATGTTCATAGCAGCCATATTTATAATAGCCTGAAGCTGGAAAGAACCCAGATGTCCCTCATCAGAGGAATGGATACAGAAAATGTGGTACATTTACACAATGGAGTACTACTCAGCTATTAAAAACAATGACTTCATGAAATTCGCAGGCAAATGGATGGAACTTGAAAATATCATCCTGAGTGAGGTAACTCAGTCACAAAAGAACAAACACAGTATGTACTCACTGATAAGCGGATATTAGCCCAAAAGTTCAGAATACCCAAGATTCAATTCACAGACCATATGAAGCCTAAGAAGAAGGAAGACCAAAATGTGGATGCTTCAGTGCTTTTTAGAAGGGTGAACAAAATACTCACAGGAGGGAAATATGGAGACAAAGTGTGGAGCAGAGACTGAAGGAAAAGCCATCCAGAGACTGCCCCACCTGGGGATCCCTCCCATATACAGCCACCAAACCAGGATGCTATTGTGGATGCTTGCTGATGGAAGCCTGATATGGCTGTCTTCTGAGAGGCTCTGCCAGAGACTGACAAATACAGAGGCAAATGCTCGCAGCCAACCATTGGACTGAGCTTGGAGATCCCCAATGGAGGAGTTGGAGAAGGGACTGAAGGAGCTGAGGGCATTTGCAGCCCCATGGAGAGAGCAACAGTGTCAACTGGCCTGACCCCCCTCCCCCCTGGAGCTCCTGGAGACTAGATCACCAACCAAAGAATACACATGGAGGGACCCATGGTGCTGGCAGAGGAGGGCCTTGTTGGCCATCAGTGGGAGGAGAGGCCCTTGGGCCTGAGGGTGTTAGATGACCCAGTGTAGGGGAATGCCAAGGAGGGAAGATGGGAGTGGGTGGGCAGGTGGGGGAGCACCCTCATAGAGGCAGGGGGAGGAGGGAGGGGATAGGGGGTTTCTGAAGGGGAGACTTAGAAAGGGGAAAACATTTGAAATGTAAATAAATAAAATAAAGGAGGAGGAGGAGGAAGAGGAGGAAGAGGAGGAGGAGGAAGAAGAGGAGGAGGAGGAGGAAGAGGAGGTCTGTATAACATATTCTTCTAAGAGAAAAGATCTTCATTGGAAAGGAAATGAAGATCTGGTCTTCTGCTCAGAGAGGTGGTAATGGGAGATCATAGTGGGTGCCTGTGTGGCCATGGGCTGTCCTGGATGAGTTGGGGCAGGGATCAGGCATCCCGGGCCCTCATCTCAACCTGTCCTTAGTCAGCTGTGTGACAGTGAGAAAGGAAAAGGCTCACTCCCTGCACCTCAGCATACTGTTTATGCACTTAGGTAGAGACAGGATCTCGCCATTAGCCCTGGTTGGCTTGGTGCTGGCTATGGAGACCAGACTACCTTCAAATGTGCAGGGCTGTTCTTGCCTTGGCCCCCCAGACAGTGTACCCCTTTTGTTAAAAAACAAAAACAAGGGGCTAGAGAGATGGCTCAGCAGTTAAGAGCACTGACTGTTCTTCCAGAGGTCCTGAGTTCAATCCCCAGCAACCACATGGTGGCTCACAACCATCTGTAATGGGATCCGATGCCCTCTTGTGATGTGTCTGACAACAGCTACAGTGTACTCATAGACAATAAAATAAACAAAATTAAAAAAAACAAAAAACTACTACACGCTTCCCATTTAAGGACCACAAAGCGCTCTCGGAGTGCTCTGGAAACTGCCAGGTCCCACGTGGTTACATCATTCTGCAGAATGTTCTTAGGAAAGACATTTTCTGGGTGAAGAGAACCATCTTCGTTTTAGGAAATAGTCCTCTGAACAGGAAGTAGCACATCTTTGGATACTCTCATTGCCACTGAGAGTCAGGATAAAATGAGTTAACTCATGTGTTCAACCATATCAAAGAAGTGTCAGTCATAATGTGATTGATGACAACTGTGGAGGAGGGGCTTTGCTCAGAGACAGGTTTGACAGTTAGTGCCGTCCTAAGTAGGAATTCCAATTTTACCTCTCATAAGCTAGCTTCTCTGGGCTAATACTCAGCTTCTCTCAGGCCTTGGGTCCTCATCATTAAAAAGGAAGACAGACGTATCCAGGCCTCAGGCTTATTCTGGGAGTGGAAGGGTGCATACCGTAGTTAGCCCAGTTCCTACCACACGGCAAGTAACCACTGCTATTATTATTTCTGCCGTTGTGTTATCACTGCTAATATTATCCTTATCATTGTCACCCTGAGAACAGGCGGCATGGGAGCTCTGCCAACAAACAAGGAAGCTAAAAATGTAGAGATGTAAATGTGGAGGGAAGAGAAAGGAAGGCAAGTGGAGGGCTTCTGTGAGGAGAGAGCAGAGGTGGGGTGAGGCTCAAGTTGCAGCGATAGCAGCAACAGCCGTTGGGCGACCCAAACCAGGCAACGCCACATTTGCAGGGCTACTGACTACCAAGGGCTCAGCGGAAGGCCCTCGCTGTGACCATGTACAGCCCAGCCACAGGCTCCTCCCCGGTGATGTCCTGCTACCCAGCAGGCAAGCCAAGAGTGTGTCGTGTGTCGGTGCCCAACCAACAAAACCAACTTTGTTCACAATCAGCATGACGGTTTCCGAGAGGATCGATTAAGGAATTTAAAACCACTCCGAGTCCAGCTCAGCTCGCCTTCCAGACTGTAACGAATGTTCCCTTTCTTGTTTGTGCTAAGATATAAAATATGGTCCAGGTGAGATTCATGAAGCCGGGCAGGAGATTACTGTCCACTATGGATATGCCTTCACAGAAGACCCAAGTTCAACTTACAGCGCAGGGGTCGGGCCTCTGCTGTCTCCTGGAAGCTAAATATCTCCTAGATCTTCATTTTTCAACTCCATGGTTGCATTCGATTGCACATATGCAAATTTTAGAAGGGTACAGAGAAGCTCAACATGCCTCCAGGTGAAAACGCCATAAACTTATGAAGCATCGCCTGTTTTTCTACAACACTGTAATTCACAATTTACCAATTATATGTTCTGAGGAGAACCAGACAGGAGGAGCTCAAAGGTTCCAAATACAAAGAAATGCTAGGGGGTGGAAAGGCTGCATGCACCCTATCGGATCAGTACCGTTGTCTGCGGCAACTGAGATAGCACAGGTAAGCTCCTGTAAAAAACGAAATAACTGCATGGTAATTAAGAGGGGAAAGCTAACTTTACTGTAATGCTCTCAGAAACTGGGTCAGGCCATGCAGCACAAAGGGAGGTTTCAAAATGCCAAGTTACAAAGATGTGAGCTACGACAATCCAGGTCCTGTGCAGGCTGCAAGCTCAAAATTCTAACTAAATAGATCTGAGAAACCAGAAGGAAACTCAGAGATCATCTTGTGGTCACAACCCACTTGTCCAACAGAGAGAGGAAAGCAAAAGCCAGGGAAGCTGGTGAAATACAGGAGTCTAGTCCACCCGACCCCAGTCGGACTCCTGAAGAGAGCAGAGCCAAGACTGGAGCCCCAGGGCTGCTGTGGGGGTGAGAGTGGAACACAGCCGCTGCACCAGCCCTCAGCAGGGGAGTCTCCTCCTTCTTGGGGACAGGGCTGCTGCACACTCTCTTCACAAACAATGGTGCTGCCGGGTCATCATTGGCTAGGCCTCTGTGACTAATTTCCAGATTACCGGGTCAGTACTGCTAACCCGTGTTTGTGTCTTTGCCACAACATTACCATAAGGTGATTCATATCACCATGACAGCTCTTGAGATGATTCATTGCATCGATAATAATCCTGCTTTCTCTCTTTTGTTCTGTGCTTTTCACTTGGTAGGTTAATAAGAGTCGCCCACTGCTGCAGCACACATGTGCACACGCATAGACACAGGCACACAGACACATACATACACATGCGCACACAGACAGACAGACACACACACGCACACACGCACCCACACACAATCAATCTCCAGAAGAACCATGTAAGTAGTGAGGTCAAATGTCACCATTTCCAGTTTACACTAAGAAAACTGTAAGTCAGGCATAGTGGTGTGCACTTCACCTCCCAGGACCCAAGAGGCTGAGGCAGGGGGATTGAGAGTTTGAGGACAATCCCGGCTATACAGTGAGACTTTGTCTCAAAATAAACAAGACCAGGAAAAATATGGTGAGCCACCTGAGGTCATCCACAGAATAAAGGACTTCTAGCTGCAGGGTCACTATATTCCGTCTACACAGTTACTAAAGGCAGCATCTAATGCTTTATTTTCCGCCCTACTTCCCTACGTGACTTTTAGTCTCCTGTGCTGTACACCACTCTTATCAGACAGTGTGCAAGTCTCACAAAGGGGACCCAGTGGTGTTCTAACTGACAGGGGTGGGGACTGCCTTTCCTCTCAGGGCAAGTAGAACTCAAAGTGTGCTCAAGGGAAAAGATAAATCCACACATGCAGAGAAAGCAGCACACATTCCCCAGAGCCACACAGGACAGGCTTCCGGGGCGTCCTGCTTTATGACATGGTGACAGGACGGACAGGGTACTGTGTTGCACACATTCATAACTGTCCTGGGATTGCATGTGTCTGCAAGGACTGGAAGTACGAGATAATCTCGGCCAATGTCGCCTCTAAGAATAATACACTTGCTTTTTCTCTTTTTCTAGCTCCCATACCTGTCATTCTCCCTTTTCAATGCCGTATTTGTTTTGAAGGGCTGGGGACATTTGGAAATAGCTCTGCTGCGGTGCTGCATCTCCCAGCTACTCATGTTTCTTTCTTTTAAAATACGTTTTATTTTATAAAATTATGAACCAGGTGTGGTGGTGCACACCTTTAATCCCAGCAGAGGCAGGGGGATCTCTGTGAGTTTGAAGCCAGCCTGGTCTATAAAGGTAAGTTCCGTAGCAGCAAAGGCTACATAGTGAGACCCTATCTCAGAAAAAAAAAAAAAAAACAACTTAATGTTGTTATTGTTGTTATTGTTTTGGTTTTGAAACAAGGTCTCTTGACATAGCCCTATGTGTCCTGAAGCTTACTATGTAGGTCAGACTGGCCTTGAATTCAGAGATCCTCCTGCCTCTGCTTCTCAAGTACTAGAGTTAAAGGCATGTGCTGCTAAGCCTGGTTTGTAATTTAAAATTATTCTATTAGGTAAAGAGATTTATCTAATATTTGTGTTCCTTGTGAATTTTAAAAATGTAAGAGTAAGCCAGGAAGTGGTGGTGCATGCCTTTAATCCCAGCTCTTGGGAGGCGGAGGTGGGTGGATCTCTGAGTTCGAGGCCAGCCTGGTCTATATAGCAAGCTCTGGGACAGCCGGGTCTACACAGAGAAACCCTGTCTCAAAAAACCAAAAACCTGTGTGTGTGTGTGTGTGTGTGTGTGTATGTGTGTGTGTGTGTGTAGCAGGAGCCTAAAAAACTCATCATTGATCCCCACCCCCTCAAATGAACAAAAGATGCTATTAAAGTCATTTTTACTCAGAGAGCTATAGGTGAACAAAGCCAACCTAGGCAACACATAGGTGCTAACACAGAAGATGGAGAGTTTGAGGTCAGCCTGGGCTACATACCCGTCTAATTCCCCAATATACAGTGATATCCCTTCAAGACACTGCCTAGACCAGTCCCTCTCTCCTTTCTCCAGAGACAAGTACAGATGGTTTGTATATCTCCCGGTCTATTCTTGTATCTGTCTACATATAAAAGTATAAACATGAATCTTTTTTAAATGTATGTAGGATTAGTTTCAGCAAAATTTCTCCACAACACACTCTCACACCACACACACACCTGCCCAAGTTTCTTTCAGGACTGAACACAGTCATGCTGGAGTGAAAAATTAGCAAGAAACATCAGAAGGCACCAAGCTGGTCCTGAGACCAAGATTTACTCCCTGTGGGTCTGTGGGTCAGCTTGCTTCCCTGGGTCTCAGAACTTGTGTTTTTAATGAAAACACTGGATGAAAGGAAAGAGCCTCTGAGGTCTTGTCCACCTTTGAAATCTGACAACTGTGAGGTTCAGTTTCCTCATCTGTCACACACAGACATTAATGCCTGCTCTGCCTGCTGCTGCACAGACTGCCTAGAGATCAAAGTGTAGGTGCTCTGAGGAGTGAATAGTCATCCTAACTATGCCATCATTCTCACAGACTGGCTGTCACTAAGATCCGGGGAATATGTCTAAAGAAACTATTGCAACATATGTGTGTCCAAGGCTTGGTTTGGATGACTGTTGTAGGCCAGGATGTATGAAATAATTTAATTTTCTTTGGCCCTATTATCTGGGACAAGTGGTTCAGCACAGCGGCCTCCTTAGCTCTCTCAGAAGAGTTACTGAGTAAAATACTCAAGTGTCTTCTATAATCCTCCGCTCTGTGAGGATATGTCCAGCCTGCTCTGGACTTCCAGACTGAAATGAGATTGGACCAGTCAGGGATGGAATTGCTTTGTCTGATATGCAGTTTTGTTTGGGCAGAATTTCACTTGTTCTATAAAGATTAAAAGCTAAGAAACTGGTTTGACCTCAGGACCAGGGGATGTTTTCCCAGTTTTCTCAGAAACGAGATACGGTGATCCCTTGGCTGTAGAGACTCCGGGGAGGAAAACCACCTTCTTGGCTCCAATGCACAGTTCCCTAAGAAGCCAAATTGTTTGAGTTTATATATAAATATGAAAGAAATGTCAGGGTTTCTAGGCAATGCTGCTCCAGTAGAACTTGCTGTGCACAGAGGTGTCAGTGCCTTTGTGTGTTCTATTCCATCTGCCCGTTCCACTGTCACCCGGAGAAGCCACGAATGTCCACGGGACACCTCGTCCATGTAGTCTTCTCTCCTCCACCCAGCGTGCTCCAGGAGGCCCCCACTCTCCACTCCTCTACCACCCTCTCACAGAATTGAACTCTAAATCAGTTGTCTGACACCCCACGATCCTTCGGAAGCAGATATAGCATGACCCGGTTGAGGTCATAGGTAGAAATGTAGAACACCTAACATTTCTCACCACGGACACACCACCCCACGTGAGTTGTCAGTCACATCCTCAGTCGGCTTTTCTAGCCAAGTAGCCCATGTGTGTGTTGATAGAAAGCTCAGAAAGGCGAGTCTCTGAAGAGAATTTAGATTAGATTCAGTCTTTGAACATTGTCAAAATCATGTAAAAGCCACCAAGCACATGGAGTAGAGAAGTGTAAAATAGTCAACACACTGATCCGTTTGTCACATTTTCCCTTTTAGCTAAATCTGAAGAAAATGCCGTGTCAGCATGTAATCTGAGGAGATGCGTGTAATCTACGTGACTCAGACATGAGACATGTGCACAGGAAGGGTCCTCTTGTTCTCTGAGCACTCTTTCCAGTGGTGGACACTGCTGGAACTTTCTGTGTGAACGTACAAGATAGCTATAAAGTTCAAGCCCATTTTAAAGGAAAAGAAAATTTTAGGTTTGAGCATTCTCAAAGGAGCTGATCTTTTCCTAGAACTACCTAACCTGAAAACTTTAACTGATATGCTTAAAGCTAAGGACCAGGTAGGGATCTGTATAAAAACTGAAAAGTAGGGGCAGACTAACGCAGGGCACGGTTTGGGTTATAAATAGACTCGGTACCATACATGCGCTGGCACTAAGTATGTGCTCTTTTTTTGTTGTTTTGTTTTTGAGGCAGGATGTTTCTACATAGTTCCGGCTGTCCTGGAACTCACTCTGTAGACTAGGATGACCTTGAATTCACAGAAATCCACCTGCCTCTGATTCCCAAGGGCTGTGGTCAAAGGTGTGTGCCGCCACGCCTGGCCTTTAACTATAGACTTTATTGAAATCATTCTTTCTGTTGCCGGAGATCTTGATCATCTATAAAACGAGAGGGTCCGACGAGACATTTCGTCTCTCTGTGCCTTCTGGGTTTAGGATGTTATCTTCTGTAAGCAGTCATTTATGACCCCTGTAAACATTAAAATGACCTTGGTACTCGGAATGTCAGGACAAAGACTTCGGGTGCCAGTGCCTGTTGCTCCCTTATTTCCCGGTAGCTACAGGAAACAAACACTTAGTGTCCCTGTAAGTGTACGGCTGTAAAGGGACCAGAACTTGGAACACACACTGGGTGCTGGGTTCTCTGTGCCTGGCTTTGGGCTCAGGAGGCCTAGGGCAGGCCGGGTATGAGCATCTGTACCAAGCCCGGGTGACAGTGATGAGGACCCTGAGCTAGCACACCTTAAGCAATGCTTTTTTAATCCTAGGAATACGGAGGGCAGTGGGGAATTCAGGGGCAGGGACCTCCATCTTTATTAGGTGAGCCGTTTCCACCCCAGCACAGCTAGAGGGGATTTTCCTTTTACAAGTTTCAGACACTGCAAAAGTAATCAAGGGTCAGACGCAGTTAAATTTCTAAAAACCTCCTTTTGTGAGGCTCAGTCAAATTTGTCAGCCTCCAGCTTCCAGAGTAAAAACACTCCAGGTTCAGAAAACCGGAAGGTGACTTCATTGAATGATCAGCTTTATTGCTTGGGAGGAAGGGGAGGTATTGGGGGGGGGACTCTAGATCCATTAACTAAATGCTGAGAGCAGAAACTGGCCTCTTTGGGTAAACACCATAAATATTATATTATTTATTATATTTATATTTTAAAGTCCAATTTCATATGCATCCTCGAGGACCTGATTTGAAAAACCAAACATACAAACCAGGCATACAAATCAAGGCAAAGGCCTGTGATCCCAGCTCTCAGGCGGCTAAGGCAGAAGGGGCATGAATTTAAGACCCGTCTGGGCTAAATTCAGAATGGTAGGCTCAGCCTGAGCTATACAGTAAGGCTTTGCCTCAGAAAGCAAAACAAAAAAGAGGGTTTTGCTAATATTGCTATGTCTTAAGATCTGAAACTTGGTTGCACTTTTGGACTCGTGGACTCTGTAATATACTGACACTCGGGTCTCACCTCCAAAGATTCTTAGTAGTCTGAGGCCCAGCACCGGGCTCAGAATATTATCAGCTGCTCAGGGAAACTACATGAAGCAAAGGCTGAATGGGAAGTACTTTAAAGACATCTACCACATTCTAGAATCTTTCCAACCTCCAGCTGCACCCAGGGCACAGTACAGACAGAAACAAATGTCTTGACTTGATGTCTCTAAGGATGGAGAACGCAGATCTCAGCACAGCAGGCTGTGCATTGAGAAGTACGGGGTATGTGTCAGGAATGTGGCTTAATTCCTTTAGATTCTTTAGATGAGAACATAAGGTCGGAACCTGAGTCATAAACTACAACTATTTATTGAGAAAGTATATGCTTCCCAAAGTGAATAGGCGCTAGCGGTGCCTCAGCAGACTTATCTTTCTGAATATCGCACACAAACCCTACTTACTCAGAATAGTAAACTTGGGTCACTTCTGGTGTCTGTCGGCCTCTATCTTATTACACAGAGACGTAGCTGTATGAAAGTTACCACAGAGCACAGATAAAAAGCAAAGTAGCCACCGTTAGAAGGACAGGCCCATCTATGTCACATTTGCACGAGTCACTCACTATTTTCTCAGAATACCACAAACTGAAACCTGTGGTTTAAGATCCAAGCAGATTGAAAACTGCCTTGGCTGAGCCCACCAAGGGTAAAATTCGAAGGCTGGTTTTCCCCCTTGAAACTGCCTCCAGCTCTCTGCCCTCCAGCCCATGCATTGCTAATTAGGAGCAGCCCACGCTTGACATGTACACAGTCATCTATGGTGAAATTGATTATTCTATTACTACGGAAAGTAAGGAAGTCATTTCGTTCAAAATATCAGATTCCACAAAATCGTACAGGCCAGCTGTTGGTGTGTGCGTGTGGGGGAGGGGCAGGTGTGTGAAAGTATCAGCTCTCGCCTTTTCGGCTTTGTTAAAAAAAAAAAAAAAGATAGAAAGAAAGAAAGAAAGATGGGGTGGGAGTAAAAAGGCAGGGGGAGAAAACAGAAGTCTAATGAATTTAAGGCAGAAACCAACAGTGAAGCTAAATAATAGAATCTTTTTTAAGGTTCAAAAAAAAAAAAAAATCCCATAATCCACCATACATGTCTCTTGCTATTATGAGAGGGACCTGCTGTCATGCACTTCCAAGCAGAAAGTCAGTATTCCCCCACTGGGGTCCTGAAGCTTCTTTTAATTACATCAGTTAAAGAATAAGGTGAGTCACGGCTGGTTGTGCTGGAGCCTAACGGATCATCAGACCCATGTCCAAATATGTCTTGGAACCTCACTGCCAACGTGGAAGCACCCACTTGTTTATTTGGAAAGTTTTAATATCGTTTTGCTGTAAATTTTTGACTTTCCTTGAGGTGGCTAAAATTCCTATTAGGGCCAACTTCAGGATACTTAAAAACAACTGATAAGAAGAGGGTCTCTTGGTGAAATCTCCCCTGGCTTCTAACTGTTACCATGGCACCCCCTGTCCCCAGTCAAAATGGGTCTGAGTCTGCACTCAACCGATCCGGAACATTTCAAATTCTATGTTCACATTCCATCGCTGGATAACGCCGTCCATAAACCCGAGGCCCCTCAACCTGAAGAGATTTCCCTAGCGTTCCCAAGGTTTCGGGGTTCTGAGCGCGTCCACTTTCAGTCTCTCTGACCTGATGAGAACGCAATCTGATTCCAGTGGCTACATCTAGACTTACTGACATCAGGATTGCTGATTTCACTGGGGTCATGAGATGCTGTTTTAGGTCACATGTTAAACTGCCCTTGGGAATAATTTATTAAAATTCTTTTAAACGAGAGGGGGTGGAGATATCAACAAACCGCATACTCATGCACAAACGCTTAGCGCCAATGACATGGTCCTAAAACGCCACCGGGACTAGAGGATAAAACAAAACCCCTTGGCGGTCCCCCTCGCATTAGGGACAGGTAAAGTGATGTCATGCGACCTTACCTTTTAGAAACAGACCAGGGCACCTGGCATGAAGGACTGCTGACCTGCGGCCACCGAAGCTAGGAGTCATTTTGGGTGTCGCACATGTACTGCCCTAGAAAATTCCAACAACATTCTACCAGCTTTCTGCGTGCCAATCATGACAAGCCTCCATCCACTCAAGCGCTCAGGAGTCTGGGAAGGGGCAGAGGAGGGGGAGGCGGGGGGCTATGAGCAAGCGAACCAGCGAAACAGAAAGAGCGTCCCGGGCACTGCCTACCGTCTGCAAGGAGAGTCACATGCCGCCCAGAGCCATTCCTACTGCATTACACATGCTGAGTGTAAATGGCAAACAATATCAGTCTACGTTCATGCCTCATGTTCTCAGCCTCTTCACGTATCAACACCCAGGCCAGCTCCGTGCAGCCGTCTCCTGAGACTGCGTCTGAAGGAGGTGGTCTTAGGCTAATCCTCCCCTGCATTTTAGAACAAAAATTCCAAAGCCTCCAGGCCTTGTTCACATCCCCAGTTTTCCATCCGCTGTCACCACTGTGGCCGGTGGTCATTCCTTTTGTTTTCTTTGTCCACTTTTTTAAGTTCTAGATTCACTGGTGACAGTTTGGCCCTCAAGATACTCACAAGGACCAACACAATGAGTCCGGCAGCAAACCTGCATGCTCTGGACTTCTCCTGCTAAGTTCTGAGAGCCAGATACAGCGATGTGAGCTGCTACTTCCTGTGTGCTAGTAACCCAACGACCTCCAGAAGGAAAAATGGGGGTTCTCCATTGTCCTAGGCAGTGGCAGAAGGTGATGTCCCCTCCTACAAAGATGCCAGACACATTTTGCTTGTCAGAACTGGGAGAGCAAAAGTGGCAAGTGGCATTCGCTGGGGCAGAGACCAGGGACGCCAAGTATGGACAGTGCTGGTGCTGAGGAGACAGCTCAGAGACTAAGGTCTCTGAACCCTCCGTGCAGACGATACAAATCACCTCCCAAAACTCCCAGAGGCCCTCCCTGTGAAGCTGTCAGTAAGGCCTACAGTACAGTCAGAGGGCTGCTTTCCCCTCTCCATGGTTTAATTACTTGTAAGCCTGCTATTCTTTCCAGGAACCGGTTTCTCTTGCCAGTTTTAATTTCTCTTTCAAAAAAAAAAAATCTCACATTTAAACCATCAAACCAAACCACACTTCTGAGTGATTTGTGAAATTAAAACCTGCTGCTGTACTGCCAGGTAAGATAAAGCCAACATTCCAGGCTCTGCCGTTCAGCCATGTGATCCAGCATTCATTCATTAGAATCCCCTTCCAAAGCAAGCAGCAGAATACGCTTTGTAAAACCAAAATCTCTCAAAGACCTCACGTATGGTGAGTGTTGACTGAACTCTCATTTTCTTAGACCCTTGTGAGGGGTGATGAGGAAGATAGTCTCCCATCTTTACTAACCCTGGGGGGGTCAACAACAGGGTTTTACCCTGCTGCCAGGAGTGGATTGAACCCACCTGGTGATACTTCAAAGGCTGACAAAATGAAGTGAAAGCAGCCCTCTGCATCTGGACAGCTTGTACCCAGCTGCACACCAGAACCCCCGCCCACCGGGACCACTCCCCCCACTCATTGATCACCTGCTACCCTTGAGCTCCCAGGGGAGCCTGGGGGGAACCTCTTCCTAGGTTAGTCCTAGCTCATGGGCTTCCTTCCCCATGCCTGCTCAACTCTCAGATGCTAACTCAGCCCTAGACACCTAAGGACACCAGTCCCAGACACTGATCTCAGCGTCTGCGCTCAGGACTCAGGTCCATCACTGACTTAGGTTTACCAAAGCATAAGACTCAGCACCATGACCTCACACTTCATCCTTTCCAACTTCTCTGGGGTTCTCACCAAAAAGCATTTCACCCTATTCATCTCTTCCCACATCATTAAGAAGACTTTTCAGAGAAGTCACTGAAGCCGACTAACCACAGGGGAGGAGAGGAGGTCTCTGGCCTGACTCCAGGGTCATGTAGAAGGCTCATCCTGTGACAGTGCTGTATCTGCTACAGTGAGTGCCACATTGTGATACTTTGAATGTGACCTTGACACAATGTAGCTATCAAAGGCTGTCCTGATCTATGTCCTGGAGTGTGGGTCCTACTTTCACACTTTCAGTGAGTCTTTCTATTGTATGGTCCTACCTTGTACCCAGGAGCTAAGATATCCCAGGGAGCATCACAAAGTGAAATTCCGCTAATGTGACATTGAGTAACAGCACTGTACCATTCAAAGCGGAGAGAGAGTAGGTAATATGGAAGGTGGATGTGCAAAGATGTCATGCTTCCGATTTCATGTATTCCCTCTTGTCACGTGTCCTAGAAAACTACGATCACTCTTGACACTAGGCGAGTGCTTTACCTACATCTCTGGCCATCTGGCCCAAATAAATACTGCCACTCATTAGGACATTATGAGAGCTAGCTGCCATGATAAAAGGGGATAATTTCACCTTCAGCCCAGGGAACATGTCCTGCAATGGACGCTTTAGGACTCCTCGGTGAGAGCAAGAGAGCATTGAATGCACCAGTGTAACAAAGAACAATGCTAATAGGGATCTATCATAGCAGTAGCCCGTGGATGGGGCAAGCTGAGGACCAGCGAGGATATAATGATGTATAGTTATCTTGTGATATAAGATAAAGGCTGGTCTGGCCTTATGTGGTTCAAGACACACAAGTGTATCACCCACAGGAATTTAAGGACACAATGTAGATATTTAAATGTATCCTAAGGGTTGGAGAGTAACTCAGCCATTAAGAGCTCTGGCTGCTCTTCCAGAGGACCCAAGTTAAAGTCCCAGAATCTACATAGTAGCTCAAAACTGCCTGTAACCCAGTTCCAAGGGATTTGACATCATCACACAGACGTGCATGTAAGCAAAACACTGGTGCACATAAAATAAAATTTTAAAAAAAGCAAATAAATCATTTTAAATGTGTGATTACTTAATCTATTTTCTACATAAAAAAGTCACCATTGTGTGTGTGTGATTCCTTTCTCCTTTCTCCCATTAAAAAACTTCTACATTTCCTTAATAAATATATTTTTAATTAAGAATATTTTTACAACACAAATGGCCTAGTTAGGCTAATACTACTGCATCACATCTGGTTAATGGAGCCTTCAAATTAGTCCCTGGAGGAAGATGCTTGAATTGGTTCCTTTCTTACAACAGGGACCCCCAAGAAGTACATGCTACAAACTAAGGGCAAGTCATGTATAGAAGTGAGTGTCCAAGTGAGACACTGGGATGCTGGTCTTCACATGAAGGTCAAGCTCAGCACATGATACAGATGGTCACACTAATGATCTAGAAAGCCTCTCTGCAAACGGAGACAGATGCTGCCGGCATGTTGTTACAACCTTAGACTTCTCCACCAGGGCCAAGGTCATCAATGTCTTGGTACATCTAAGCTTGATATCTGTAGCGTCTACACTATCCCCTCTTCTTCCCATGCCTCAAAGAACTGTTGTCATCACTGGCCTGAGTTCCTCTCAATAGTCACCTAGGAGCAAGAGGGGGAAGCTGAGGTAACACTCAACCCATGGTGGCAGACTTAACTATGGTCTCCAGTTTAAGATAACTGTCAGGGTGATGCTAGGTAAGTGTTTCTTTTCTCCTGATTATGCAAGCACAAGGAGAATAGTTATCAAAGTGGAATCCAGGCCAGCCCAGGATTACAGGCTCTGTAGCTGGGCCTCCTCTAATCCTCAGCACATGGAGCCAGGGTTGGCTCCCTTGTCTCTGTTTTCTCTTGGGAAGCTTGTTGAAGCAGAATCCCCTTCTGTGGTAGACGAACAGAGCTGAAGCCTGCCACAGCCCTCCCTACTCCCCCGCCGCCAGCAAAAGCCAGGAGCCACAGGAATAGCCCAACCGTTGTCCAGGAACTACAGTAGCTCCCCTTCTCTCTCCTGCCTCCTGAATCTGCTTCTTTAATGGCGTTCCTCCCCTCTCCCCTCTCTCTCTTTTCTTTTTCTTCCTCAACCCTTTCGACACAAAAGGTCAAACCATTTTCAAACACCAGCCCCTCTTTAAAAGTCAGAGTTGGCAGCACCATCTTTATCAATGTGGAGCAGAGCCATTGCTGAAATTAATTAATTAATTAATTAATAAAGGCTCAGGCCCAGAAGATGGGGAGCGACAAGTGGAACACAAAGTGACCTTGAGAGAGCTGTGGCTGAGATCAGGTATGCCAGGGAAAACAAACTCTGGATTTCTTCCCAGAATGCACAGCTGGGCCCCTAGAAAGGCTATGTCTGCATCCTGCACAGACAAGAGCCTGCCGCAGCCCAGTAGTAGGGGAGACCAAAGCAATAAGTCACACGAAAAGGGCCTGAGCCCATCCTAGGAAAGGAAACAGGTTCTTGGTTGCACAAGGCTTTCAATTCCTATCTAACCAAGTCTTATCCCTCTGTAGGTTCTCCAGGGACCCACAGAACAGAAGCAGGAAGCATCATTACATCTTGTGGGTTTGCTCTTTAAGGGAGGAATGTAACACTCAAATGCATATCAGGATTGCAGACCAGCCATATCCACAGGACCTTGTACAAGCTGCCCTTGCCACCGGAGCGTCACTGTCCAGTAAAATATCTACTAGTCACACAGAGACTTTTCTGTTGATGTCAGTAATATTAAATAAAATTGTAATCTCCAGGGCTGGGGAGATGCTTCGTGGGTATAGTTCTGGTGGGCTAGCCTGAGAGCCTGAGTTCCAATCCCCAACACTCAGATAAAAAGCCAGATGTGGAAGTGCATACCGTGACTCCAGTGCTGAGTACAGAGACAGCGAACCTCTGGGGCTCACAGGCCAGCTAGTCTATCCAATCAGTGAGTTCCAGGTTTAATGAAAGACCCTGTCTCAAAATAAAGTGGAGAGTAATAGAAGATATTGTCCATTGACCTCCAACCTCCACACATGTATGTAAAGGTACGTGTACCTACAAACACACACTTTCAACTCTGTTTCTCTGTGACTAGCCACACTACAAGCACTCAACAGCCAGGAGTGACTGTAATGGACACAGTGGGACGGAAAACCTCCAGCACTCAGAGAACTTGATGAGACAGAACTTCTTAGGATTGTCATGTGACTGACTCTATTCACCTCAGGCCTCTGTGCTACTGTCACCCCAGAGAAGCAAACCAGCTCTTGGGAATATAAGACAGATGTATGGCTGCCCTCTGTCCCCTTTCCTTAGGATACCCTTATCAGAAAGAAGTTGTCATTTTCTTATTTTATCTTGTGCTTGATTACCATCAGAATACAAGAACCACAGAGCAGGCTTCTTGCTGTCTTTTTGACTGCTCAGTGTGCCTAGAGCAGGCCCCGGCACATGTACGTTCATATAGATGTAAATAACAACAGACTGGGCAGCTGGCTCAGCAGGGAAAGGCACTTGCCGCCAAGCCTGACGACCAGAGTTCAAATCCTGGAATGTGCAAGGAAGAAGAGAACCAATTCTTGAAAGTCACCCTTTGACTTCCACACATGTGCCATGACTTATACACATGCACACGCATGTGTGCACACACAAATAATGAACAAATCAAACAACAAATAATAAATGAATAAAATAATAAATGAGTCTAATGTTAAAAGAAAATAAGAGTAAACAAGAGAGCTGAGATGTAGCCCAGTTGGTAGAGTGCTTGCCTAGCACGGATGAAGCCCTGGATTTGATCCACAGCACCACATCCATTGACCCTGGGGAGTAAGGCTGACACTGCTGTGGAGGAATTCTGCTGGCCTCAGAGTAGCAACTCTGTTACAGTCTTACTTTAGTTGTTGCTTCAGTGAACTTTTGAATGGCTAAACTATGACATTTAGCAGATACATTCTTCAGAGCCAAACACCACAGCACAAGGATGTAAAAGCTGTAAGGCACACCATGTGTCACAGGGCACCAAGCTTGCATAACAAGCTGAGTGGAAAAGTCACCTTTGATTGGGATCAAAATACTCAGCCACATGATCAGAGACCCATAGGAGGAGAAAAGAAGCAAATCAAAAGCCAAGCAAAAGCAGATGGGATCCATGCTATGAGCCAAACTAGGGAGACATCCTCACAGTCAAGAAAGTTGGGGGGCTAGGTGCTAAATAGTCCCATATTTTACCAAGAAAAGGGGGGGGGGGACAAGTTGGAATTTTGCCAGTATACCCTTTAGTCAAGGATAAGGAAAGAAGTCTAATTCTAAGCTGTTTTCTCTCTAAAGACCCTCCAGCCGTTGTTCACTGACGTTTTAGCTGGTCCTCTTCACCGTTATTTTGTAAGCACAAGAACCCTGTTTGTGCAGGAGCTCTGTAGGGCAGTAAGCCTTGAGAGAATCGGTGAGAATTAGCCCCCAACATTTTATTAACTTGAATTCCAACAGCCATTTGATGCAATTTCCAGGAAACTGGGTCGGCTCTGATGCTCGGCTCATGAATTAATCATAGAAATTGCACAAACTCTGGTCAGAAGCAGCAGAAAGGGAGGTACAAACATCAGGCCTTTTCCACTCGGAGTCCTAAACACAGGAGCACAGCTGCCTCCAAAAAGTGAAGAGATGCCAGCATCACAGCCAAGGCACTTTGCCAACCATTCTCAGGGGCTCCTCAGCATCTCAGTCTTTGTGTTGGTGAACTCTTTTGTGCTCCTTGCACAAAACTGTCAACACTCAGAGGAGTGCCCTATAGCCCCCAGCACTGAACTTCAGAAAGAAGCCCACTGAATGTTTCCTGAATGAATGAATGATTTGCAGTATATTCTCATGCCCATGGCAGCTTCCCAGGTTTCCATCCTATTGTGGAATCTGAAGACCTATCAGTCGCAAATTCATGGTTGACATTTGGAATTCATGTGTGAATGTGTGTATCACTGTGTTTGTCTGTGTGAGCATACGCATGGGTCTCCAAGGACCACCTTAGCTGCCATTCCTCAGACACCATCCTCCCTGGGGTCATTGCTTTTGGAGACAGGTCTAAGCTGGATGACCAACAAGCCCTGAGGGTCTATCTATCTCTACCTCCCCTGAACTGGAATGTCGGGCCCGTGCTGCCATGCCCAGCATTTTAATGTGAGTTATTGAGATCAGCTCAACTTCTCATGCTTGCAAGGGGAGGACTTTACTGCCTGACTTATCTCTTCAGTACTGACATTTGGAGTTAAAAGTTTGGAAATCTTGATCCAACACCAGCTGGTCAAAGCGTGACATTATGAGGAGGCCAAAGTCTAGACTTGCAAGCCCATGAGTGGCCCAAACTTATTCACTGATGCACCCTAAGCCATGACCAGAGGCAGAAATCCACCTTCACAGTCACAGACACACGTTGGAGTGTTAAGGATCGGATAAGAGAGAAGACTCCACTGACTAACGGGGCCTCTCCAGACTGTATCAGAGCCAGCTGCCTTTACAGCCACTCTTGAAGAAGCTGGACCTCAGCCACCACAGGACAGCTGAGAGCCAGGCGGGGGCATGGAAGCCAGTTAAGAGTAGAGCTCCTTTGATGGCCCTTTTTATTCAAGGCCAAGATGAAACTTACTGCCCAAGAAATTACTTAACCCTCTGGAGGATGGGCTCATCAATTCCATTCTGCTGAGAAGCAGTCAAGGAAGGTCTATCAAACATGACCAACCTGAAGCCCACGAGTCCTCTGCCTATCAGGACACCTATGAATTCAACCCAACACATCTGTAAGGTGACAACATCGTAGCACAATGTCAAAAAGTTGGACATCCCTGAAAGTCTACACCAGTTCCGTTTCTCCCACTGACCTCTTAGAACTAATACAAATCTGTGACCCTGCGTTCCCTTGATCATTCTGCCTCCGAAATTTCTGATTTTCCTAAGGACAACTATAACTGTCAAACACATACGCATAATCATACACAATGGACATGGAATATCCTTTTCCCAGAAGAGCAGATATGATGGATCAGATTGTTTGGCCTGCAATCTCTTGTTGAAAACAGTTCGCACCCAATTACCTTCTAAACAGTAAAAAGTTATAGACATGGTACAGCCTGACAGTTAGGGGCCATGTAGATACGAACCCAAAGAAACTAGAGTAGGATTGTGGTGGTTTGAATGAGAACAGCTTCATAGGTTCATGTTTGAATATCTGATCCCCAGCTAATGGAACTATTTAGGAAGGATCAGGAGGTGTGGCCTTGTTGGGGAGATATGTCTCTGGGGTTTGGCTTTGAGGTTTTGAAATACCTGTACTATTCCCAGTGTATTATTAGTTATAAATATAAATCATTTTAAATGTATTTTATGTGGTGTGTGTGTATATGTGTGTGTGTGTATGTGTGTGTGTGTGTGTTTGCACATGTGTGTGGGTGTCCATGGAGGTCACTGGAAGGAGCTGGAGTTACTGGCAGTTATGAGCCATCCTACATGGATGCTGGGAACTGAACCCAGGTCTTCCATAAGAGCAACATGTTCTGTTAACCACTTAGCCATCTCTCCAGCCCTATAAGTAAAAATCTTAATTAAAGAGTTTGTCAAACACTAATGTAAGGTTGTATTACCAAAATTATCCAGAATACAAAAGAATAAATGTAAAAACACAGACAAGAAAACTTAGAAAAGTCCACAGAATACAGCGAGAAGGTCCCAGGAGAGAGCAGTGGAGATTGGCTAAGATAATGCCTGCAAGTTTTCTAGAGTCATAGAAGACACCATAAAGTAAGAAGTGCAGAGAACTCAAGCTAAATAAGCACAGAAAACACCTTGGGACATCGCTGTCATTAGTGAGCCTAGCAACAATAACTAAAAGAGCTTAAAGGAAAATACACATTACCTTCAATGAAATTGAAGAGTATAAAATGAGATCAAAACATCAAAAATAGATGGCAAAGACAACTGAGTATCTTCAGCGTACTAAAGGGAAATGGCCAAGCTGGGTTAGTGCTGGAGATCCCATATACTTCAGTTAGTGCTGGAGATACAATGTAGCTCAGTTAGTGCTGGAGATACGATATAGCTCAGCTAGTGCTGGAGATACAATATACTTCGGTTAGTGCTGGAGATACAATGTAGCTCACTTAGTGCTGGGGATATAATATAGTTCAGTTAGTGCTGGAGATACCATATAGCTCACTTAGTGCTGGAGATACAATATACCCCGGTAGTGCTGGAGATACAATGTAGCTCAGTTAGTGCTGGGGATATGATATACCCTAGGTAGTCAGCTAATCTGTACAAAGTCCTGGCTCTATCCCTAGCACCACATAGATTGGGCTTGGTGGTATGCATCTGTAATCAGGTAAATAGATAGAACTACAAAGGACTGTACTATGTGAGGTAACCCAGACTCAGAGAGTCTCTCTCCTCTGTGGCTCCTGGCTCTAAATCTCAAGATGTGAATTGTGGTGGTTTGAATAGGAATGGTTCCCATAAGCTCATGTATTTGAATGCTTAGGGAGTGGCACTACATTGAAGTAGGTGTGGCCTTGTTGGAGGAAATGTGTCATGGGGCATGGGCGTTGGGTTTTCAGAAGCCCAAACCAGGCCCCGTGGCTCTCTCTCTTCTTGCTGTCAGCGGATCTGGGTGTAGAATTCACTCAACTTCTCCAGCACCATGATGGCAGCCTGTGTGCCACGATGCTCCCTGCCTTGCTGACAGTGGACTAAACTTCTGAAACCGTCAGCAAGCTCCAGTTAAACTCTTTCCTCTTGTGGTCATAGTGTCTCTTCCCAGTAACAGAACACTGACTAAGACATGAGAGCACAACTTGTGTCACTACAGAAAAAGGAAAGCAAACTGAAACTGGCTGGGGCGGGGGAGGCTACAGGGAATTGCAAGGTGCAAGTGATTTAAAGTGGAAAATGGGAAAGGGGAGCTTTTGTTAGGGACAGGGAAGGAGGTCAAAACAGAAGGAGACAGAAGGTAAATAAGATTAAAGGATGTCTGAAAAAGCCATAAGGAATCATATTATTATTTATTTCCCTTAGATTGCATATAATACATGTGTGTCTACATGCATACATATACATACATATACTGTTTAAATGAAATTTACCCATCTGGTCTGACAAGACTCGTCCTAAGAGCCTAAGAGCCATGGACTATATAACAAAAGCCCCACCACCAAGCTTAAGAAGCCCCCTTTCAAGCTGTGGGTCAGGAGTCCAAGAGACTCCCAAAACATGATATAGGCATTGCTGTAGCTCTTGCTTGCCTCCCGGGTGTTGAAGGTAAGTCCCTATTGATGAAGACACCAAGTGCTTCAGACACAAGACCCTGAGGATCTGACCTTAAAGTCTCCTCTGGGTCCTAGCTTCCCTGGTACCAGAAGGTGCTATGTAAGCTTCCAAGTGAGAGAAACAACCCATAGTCCCACCGAGCTATGACACCTATGAACTAAAACAACAAACATGGTAAAAGAACCCTGAGGACACAATAGTGGGACTCACATGTTGGTGGTAACCAATAGCTCTCTAATTAAACTTAAGACACTCTCAACAGAAGGGAAACCATGCCTGGCACTGGAGACCTAGCCAACGTTGGGGTTAGAGAGGCCATGGGTCTTGGAGGAGTCCTCCTTCTGCTACTTCCCTAAACCAGCATAATCTCTAACTCTATTCTAAACATCTGTCCTTATCCCACAGGTAAGTGTGGCTCTCTGCTGGTCACTGCTACTCTGGTGAGGGATGGTGATAGCGGCGGAGACGGCTATGCTCTTAAGTGAGGCTGGGATGAACGGAAAAACTCAACCTTCCCAATTTTTCTGTGAACTTATGATGGCATTTAGGGGTGACGGCGTGCTGCAGGAAAGCCTCGCTTCTTGGGGTCCCCCATTTTGTTTTCCAGCTTCCAACAGCAAAGGTTTTCTATTTGAACTTCAGGATTTCAATGCTTTCGCCCAAAAATCCTTGTTTATAATTGAATGCAAAACTCATAGACGAGGTACATCATGATTGTCATTATGGGCGTTGGAAGTGAAGTCTGGTGGGATTAAATGGTTGAACCAAAGTCGTGGTGACTTCATCTAGACAGTTTGGAATACCTTTCAGGCCTTTCTTTTTTAAGAAGGAACACATTAATGTTTTTGTATATGGTGTGAATGTGTTCATATGAATATGGATCACTGCATGTGTGTGCACATGTGTGTGGTCTGAGATTGACATCACTTGTCTTTCTCAGTAGCTTCCATTTTATTTATTAAGGTCTCTCCCTGAACCCAGAATTGCCCAATTCGGCTATATCTAGCCAAGTTTTCAAGGAACCGTTTTCCTTTGCCTCCCATGGGATTCCATGTGGGCTACCATGTCTGCCCAGCTTTTGTATAAGCCTTAGGCATCCTACTTCTAGTCTCCAAAGTTTATTTTTTAAAAGAATATTTTTAGTGTGTGTGTGTGTGTGTGTGTGCACGCTTGTGTAAGCTTAAGTGCACCATTGCGTGTAGGAGTCTGCAGAGGACAGGAGACAGCATTGAGTCCTCTGGAACTGGAATTGTGACCATTATGAGCTACCAGGTCCTCTGTAAGAGCGATAGGCACTCTAAACTTCTGAGTGCTCTCTCTCCTGTCTCCCAAATTTGATTTTTGTTGCCTTCACATACATACTCATATATCACAAACACTGAAAATGTTATCAGTTTTATAGATAGCCCAAAACTGAGTCTGCCTCCTCTTGCTGCTAAATAGTCTACACATATTTTCAAAAGACTACCAGTAGCCACAAATGTGTAAGTGTATAATTACCAGTGCTTTTGCAAGACTCTCTCTAATATTTATGCAATCATGCAACACAGTGCCCCAACAATGGGGATTAATGTTAACAGGATCTACAGTCAGGCCTGAGCTTGAATTTGGCTTCCCAATGAGATGTTTGCCAAAAACAGTGTTGCTGCTAAAATGGGGGTGGGGGAGATGTACCCTGAAATGGAACAGCCTGACCAGGGAACAGGATTAGCTTCCCTGGGAGGAAGGAGGTACCACGTAATGCCTGGTAAAGGGAGAGGGGGACACATAAGCATTAGCACTGGTTTAAGAACTAAATCTATGAAGACGTTTTAAGAAACCGATTTTATCTTAATAGGAATGGATTTCAAGAGCGACTTCCCTTGTTGCCAGTTTTCTGTATAATTTCTCAACCACTTCCGTAAATCACAAGATTTCAAAACAGGTCACTGTAAACAAGAACACGTCCTGGCTTCTGATAAATCCCTCCTTTTCCCAAGTCCCTTTCTATTGATTTCACAAACTTGAACTTGTCGATTGAACTCTTAGCTGAGGCCATTCTCTCCACATAGGTCAGCAATCTATCGGCAGAGCTAAAAAGTTATGAGGTCAAACCCTAGCTTGAGCCTCGGGGACCACAGCTTTTAGAAACACTGCCATCATCCTACTTGTCAGAAGACAGTATTGATATGTAGCCCAGGCTGACCTTTGACCCATGATCCTCCTGCCTCAGCCCATGGGGTGCTGAGACTGCAGGTATATATACCATGCCTGGAGTATTGTCCACATCACAGATGGCTGCAACGCACTAGTCCTACAAAATACCATGCGCACAGCCTGGATTCCCAGTGGACCTTTGTTTCTCAGGCCACCTTCCAAAGGAGGAAACCTCAAGCCCAGGGAAGTGTTTCCTTCACCAAGAAGCAGAAATGACAGAGGAAAGATCAGAATCACACATAGAGAAATGAGACTTCTTTATCCACTGCTGTGTTTGTCTATACTCCTGTCCAACCCTGATATGACTGCCTCTCAAGTCAGATTTAAAATTGAGTATCTTAAGCCTCATTCTTCTCGGGTTGTGGAAATAGCTCAGTCAGCAAGGTGCTTGCTGGGTAAACATGAAGTCCTAAGTTTCATTACCAGAATCCATGTCAAAAGGCAGCTTTGGTCTCCAAAGGCATAGAGATCCCTGAGGCTGCTGGCAGGACAGCCTAGCCCAACCTGTAAACTTCAAGCCAGTGAGAGACCCTGTCTCCAGATACAAGCTGCCAGGGGCTAGGGAGAGGGCTCAGAGGTTAAGGGCTTACACCACTCTTGTACAGGACCCAGGTTCATTTCCAGCCCTGACATGGTGGCTCATAGCCACCTGTAACTACAGTTTCAGGGGACCTGATGCCTTCTGGCTTTGGTAGGCTTCTGCACATATGTGGTGCACATACATTCACAACTGGTACACGCGCATGCGCGCGCACACACACACACACACACACACACACACACACACACACACACACACACACACCTCTTGCAGAAAAGGACCATTAGAACGATCTGCTAATTCGGCTGATTTTCTTGCCATTCGGTGTGCAGACCAGTTTTGCAGGAACACCCCATACAGTTCAAAGAGTCTGTGCGCGTACACACACACACACACACACACACACACACACACACACACACACACACACACCACTTCTACATACATCACTTATTTAAGATAGCCAACATCTTGGCTCTACTCCCCTCAGGGACAGAGAGCAATGATAAGTATAATTATATAACTCAGACACAATGGAAGGGCACACACGTCTTTTCTTTATCTTTGAAGCCCTCTGTGGGCAATAGACATGGTATCCTGTATCACAAATGACAAAACTTAAGCAAGGCTTCAGGTGGAAAAAACATTCCAAGGCCCTATCTTCAAATTCCCAGGTCCCAGAGAATCACCTTAACTGAAGCGCCGGCACCTCTGTAGGCGCCGATCACTCGCTTCTCCTCACACGTCATAACCTGCGTATATTCCTGGGCTCTCTGCCAGGTCTTATGACTCTACAGTAATGGAGTCCAATTATGCAGGTCACCGTCAGCAGATACAGACCCATCTAATTAGGAAACTGTGCTTAGTTTCGAGCACCCCTATCACTGCAAGGTATGCAGATCCACCTGCCACGTCCAGGGCATGAGCAAAGCCAGGCAGCGCCTGTGAAGTAGAGACTAAGATTGTGAAGCCAGAACCTCCTCTCCCCTGAGCTCAAGCTGAACTCTCTGAGCTCAAGCTGAACTCTCACCTCCTCACCAGGCCCACTGTCCTGTTTAGAACTCCTCGGCGAGAAGCCCCATGGACACAGCTTATGCATGGCCATGCTCAGATCAGGCTCTGTCTCTGGGCCTGACCATTTCCCCTTTTATAACCAGCTGCGGGTGGTGGTAGTGGTTGCTTTCTGTTTCCTTGAAAAATGTTTTAAATATAAAGGTCTTTAGGGCTGGGGATATGGCTCCGTCTTAGATATTTGCCTAGTTCATTGCAAGGTTCTTGATTGAATTCCCACTGTTGAAAAATACTATATATAAATAAAATAAAGGTCTATAACAATCCCTTATGCTCCCAGTGTCTAGATTAAGCAACTTTAAAATGTGTCATTTCAATATGGTGAGTAAAGCTTGATGTCCGCCCTGCCCTTTTCGGCTCCTCACATCCAGGGACAGCAGTCAGGTACATTTCTGGGCCATAACCTTACCCTGCGCATCACCGATAATCACACTGTAACCCAGTCAGACCTCTCAACCTATTCTCTCCTGAGTAGAACTTTAAAATCTTTCCTAGGAAACCGTTAACCTTTAAATTGGCACTGAATCAAACACATTCCTAGGGCACTGTATGCCAGCTTCTACATGTATGTAAGGGACGATGATCAAATCAAAGACATATAGTTCATCAAGCCAAGCTTTTATTACTTCTGTGTGTGTCAGAAACAGCCAAAATCCTCTTTAGTGGCTATTTTGTAAGAAATTGTTATTACTGACAGTTCCCCTACAGTGCTATAGCAGACTTTTCAGAACTCAGGGTTTTTTTGTCTCTGTGTCTCTCTGTACCTTCAGTTAGTCTTTATCATGTCTCCTCCTCTTCACGGCAGCCTCTGGGAGTCAGCACCATTCACCAACATCCCATTTTCAACGTAGTCCTTTTATGTCTGTTCTTTTTAGTGCCAGGGATCGAACCCAGAGCTCTGTACGTGTCAGGCCAAACCCCAAGCCCACTCAGTTTCTATGAGGTGAGAGCACGTGGTATCTCTTTCTGTGTCTGAATTATTTCATCTAACACAAAGTCCAGATTCATTGATGCTGCTATAAATAACAGTGTCATTATTTTTAATGGCTAAATAATATTCTTGTGTGCGTGTGTCTGTGTGTCTGTGTGTGTGTGTGTGTGTGTGTGTGTGTGTGTGTGTGAGAGAGAGAGAGAGAGAGAGAGAGAGAGAGAGAGAGAGATTTTCTTTATCTCATTTTAAGAAATTCTTTTTAATCCTTGAAGTCATTAAGATCTTCTACTGGGACTATTGCTAACAAGGTTAAAGTTTTGATTTGCACATTTTCACGTAGCTGAGCTATATTTTTGTACATGTTGTGAGGTAAAAATCTAATATTGTTTTCTAAAGGGACCCCGTTATAAGCTGGGTACAGCTGTACACACCTGTAATCTCTGTACTTGGGAGGAGAAGGCTAGAAAATCACAAGTTCAAGGTCAGGCTCAACTATACCCTGAGAATTTATTTCAAACAGCCAGAAACAAAACAAAAGAAATACAGAAAAGGAAATCCAGTTGAGTCTTAGTGAAGGGCACAGTCTCACAAAATGTCTTAAAATCACAGCTAGGGGCAGTGAGATGGCTCAGTGGGTAAAGGCACCTGCCATTGAGCTGGACAAGCTGAGTCCAATTCTGGAACCCACATGGTGGAAGGAGAGAACTGACTCCTGCACATTGTCTTCTGAGCTGTACGTGTGAGACGGCGCATGCACACAAAAGAAACAAAACCCACGTTCAGGTCTCTTGAAGACACAGCTCTCCTGGGCTGAGCTTACAATGAAGTCTGAATTTGTTCCCAGCTCGCCAGTGTCTGCGCTTGCAATCACCACAGACAGCTCGCCCTCTCTGTGCTCTGATAGAACTTGATGGCTTCTCCACTCAAGCAAGCATTATTTTACTCACAGCCGTGTACCCTACAGTTTGGTTGATGCTATGAACCGTATCCTTAGTTGGATAACATTGCCTAGAGGTTGGTCTTTTATTCCGTGTAACACCGTTGGAAGTTCCAGGATCTCGAAACATATAAGTTGGTAATCTGCATGGAACAAGAACATTGTCTTCCATGTTCCGCCATTTTGCTTCGTTTATTTTTCTTGTTTTGCTGCCTTGGTAACAGTGGGAAGAAGCCTCACCTCATTTCCGCCTTGGAATTGACAATTCTAATGTTTTCCTTCGACATAAGTTGGCTGCTGGTCACAGGGTGTCACTGTCCTTATTCGGATTATAACTAACTTGCCAGCTAAGAAACTCCTTTAACGCAAAGCCTAGACCTCATACACTTTTTCCTACCATAGCAAAAACTCACTACAGGTGAGGTGTATACATTAAATGTTTGCTAATGTATGTCTAAAAGTACGGCTGTAGTGTTGACTACACTTGGTCGCACTACGCAAAGGCTGCCCAGGGCTTTTCTGACTCTAGAAAACACAGTACATGCTAGGAAAGATCTGGGCAGGTGATTGTACAATGAATGTTTTTTAAGGCTGTGTGGAAGGGTGTGTGTGTGTATGTGTGTGTGTGTGTGTGTGTGTGTGTGTGTGTGTGTGTACATGTGTATGCACAGTTAACTTGGTAGCAAGAGTAGCTCATTTAGCCAGGCTCTGGGGTTTCATAGAAGGATTTTGGTTTTTAAAAAGCAAATTTTGGCTGGGCAGTGGTGGTGCACGCCTTTAATCCCAGCACTTGGGAGGCAGAGGCAGGCAGATTTCTGAGTTCGAGGCCAGCCTGGTCTACAGAGTGAGTTCCAGGACAGCCAGGGCTACACAGAGAAACCCTGTCTCGGAAAAAGAAAAGAAAAAAGAAAAAAAAAAAAGCAAATTTTGGCAGAAGGATTTTGTTTTTTAAAAAAGCAAATTTTCTCAGGGACTTGGGAATGACCACCCTCTGGGAACGGTTGGTCCCCCCTCAGCCTCCTTGTTTATCTTGTACAAACACGAACTAATTGAAGGCTTAGCTGGCCCCTCACACGGGTCACTGACTTCTCAGATACGAGAAGCTGCTCCTTTGTACAGATCAGCGGCATCAGATAAAGGAGGCAGCTGCTCACATGGTCATCTGGACTAATGCCACACACCCCTGGCTTCTCAGAGAGAATGCAAGTTCTGGGAATGTAGCCAGCACAATCCCCCTGAGGCTGTGCACACAAAACCAGCAGGAACTCCATTCAGTCTTGAGGAGGAAGAGAGAAAGCTAAGTCCCAGCCTTGTTCCCTGCTCAGGCTGAAGGCCTCCTTCTCTAGCCTCGGCTCCCCGGGGCACAGTTCAATACACTGGCTGAGATGGGAAAAGCAACGGGTTAACTCTTAGTTAACAACAGGTAAGATGACTGGAGCCATGTCTAAAAACACTGACACCCCCAACTCCGCTCAGCAGATCTGAGCAAACAGTTGGGAAGACAAAAACCAGGACGAATGCTGCTCTCCTCTGCTGTTAAATACGGAACAGGAAGCAGTCGCCCACCGGCAAGGAAGCATACACCGCTCAATGGGGAGCAGAAGTGCCTGGCCCGGAGGAGCAAAAATCAGAGGACCTAGGCTCAGACCTTAGCCCTTACACTCACTTGCTTTGTCTTCATGAGCAATCCTTCAATCTCTAAGTACCTCATCTACAAAGAGCTATACTGAAACTCCCTGGGTGGTTATTTGTTTATGTGTGTGTGTGTGTGTGTGTGTGTGTGTGTGTGTGTGTGTGTGTGTGTGTGATGTGTAATCAGGGCAGGTATACATGCCACAGTGCATTTGTAGGAGGCAGAGGACAACCTTTAGGTATCAGTCACTGACTTTCCACCCTTTTGAGATGGGAGAATTTTCTTTTCTGATGTCCTATAACATCGGAGAGGTACGCTGTAATTACAGATACTCAGCACCACTGAGTCTGGCTTTCAACGAGAGTTACGAGGATTTGAACTTATGTCATAGGGTCAGCGAAGCAAACTCGTTTGCCCACTGAGCCATCTTTACAGACTGAACGATTGGTTTTCAGCACGGGGTGCCGAGGAAGTGGGATCCAGTGTTCGCTGTGATCTTCTGAAAAGACGATGCGTGTGGCCTTAAGTGCTTTCCTTTGCTGTGCCATTATTTTTTTACCATCATCTGTCTCAGCACACAACCAGCCCTACACAGCCTGAGGCACTATTCCCACTGCAAACACCCATGTTATTATAGCACCCTCCTAAACGACTCCAGACCCTGAGTTCCAGGAAGCCACCGGAGTGCCTTGCTAAGGGACCTACAGCACATCATTGCCCTACACAGCACCTTCAGGGGCTCCTCCTCACCAAGCCCAGAGTCTTCAGAAAGGTATTCATCTTACTGGCATCTCCTCCCCTCATCTCTCTGCAGGACTTTCCAGTCAGCCACTCTGGCCACCCACACATACACAGACAAACCATATACCTTTCTGGCTCTGACCAGTGTCGAATGCCACGGTCTAATTCCAGAATTAGTGGGATTCACACCTCCCTCCTCGAGTGTCGTGAGGCCTTTGAGCCTTGTCCTCTTTCAGCCTTACCCCACAAGGCCTTTTGCATAGTAACGCTTCAAGAATATGAAAGAGAGACCAGACCAAACATGGCCCAACTTCAAAATCATTATGTGTGGTGGAAGAAGTGGTCCACAAAATACCATCTACTGGGTTACTCCATTTATAAGAACTTTCCAGGATAGCTAAAGCCATGGAGACAGAATGCAGACCCATGGTTACCACAGGCTGAAGAAGAAGTAGAAGTTGTTTAATGAGTACAGGGTCTCCTTAGAGAAGGATGAAAAGAGGGTCCCAGAACCAAACAGTGGTTGAACTTTCAGCATGTAATTCATGGTCAGTTTTATGTTACGGGTGTTTTATCACCAAAAGGGAAAGTCACAAAACACAAGCAGAGATGGTATAAATAAATAGTCCAGGTGTACAGAGCTAGGGTGTGTACTCGTAAACGCCCAGCTTTTCAGTGAAATTTTAGGGTCCGCATGAAGCCTTTCTCCATCCCAACCAAGTCTAGCACATCCTCCCTGACACCACCTCTGAGTGATCTGGACCTTGGCAACCTTCCTTCTTAGAGATGCTCTTGGCATACACCTTGCAGCAGAAGTCTTGCTGTCTGTGGTCACTCTCTGGCTGCTAGGTGCCTGCTGGTTTAAGTACCACCGCTGGCTAAGCCATCAGAGAGCCCCCAGGCGGTACCGACCCATCTGACACAAGGAAGCTGACAAGCATGCTAAAGACTGTGCATATTGTTCAGCTTTGACTTGCATTGTAGCTGAGAACTTCTCACACTCTTGGTTGGCAAAACATAGCAGAGTCTCCTGTCGGTGGATCAATCTCAGGAAATGCCTTCTGACCTCAGAACAGCTAATTCCCTGTTCCCCATTGTGTGCTCTCTGATAGAAATCAAAGTTGGCTCCACTTTCTCCAGCACTCACAAGGGAAAATTTCATTTCTCTGCCTCAGACACTGCACACCATTGAAAATGTTCAGAAGAGTGTTTTAGTGGGTCAGGTCGGAAAACGTGAGCGCGTGAGATTACGGCTTAAAGAGCTTAAAGACGTAAAGGTAAAATGGGTGTTGCTTCATGAGTAAAAGTGGCTGGCTTTTCTTGGAGTCTTTAAGAACCAACAAGAGAAATACAGTCCTGTGTAGAGAAGGAGGCCATGAGCCGGGTGTTGAGGAAGGTGACTATGATGAAAGTATACGTCATACATGTAAGAAAATGTAATGAAGTCTATTGTTTAGAACAATTATACACGCTAATGAGATAAAAAAAATATCCTTCCCTCTATTCTTCCAACTATCGCTTTGTCAAGGCTTCAGGTGAGCCCCTGACCCCTGACCGTGGGCTCCCAGGACTGAGTTGTCCTATCTACAGATAGGAATAAACACACTTTCCTATGAAGCTCCCCAGGATGAAAATGCTCCCTTAAGGGCAGAGGACTAAACGTTGGAACAGAAAGAGGAGGAAAAGGAGAGTGTCCCCATGCACCTGCTCACCCTAGATGCTAGTTTCTGCACCAGGTTAGCCCAGAGGGGAAAGTGGGTGTTGGGATCTAAAGCTGCCTGAGAAGCCAGGGCCGCTGACAGACCAACCACAGGGAAAAGGGTGTTTTGTGTGAGTTATTTTTTTTTCTTCTTAACTGATACTCAACTCTCTTCTCTCTGGCCAGAGAGAGGACAGTCTCACTTTCTATTAAAAAATAAATGCAGATGTAAAAAACGTTCCAGAATAGCGCCAAGGGAACTTGTCCTGACATTCAGTTTCCTGACGGGTCTTACACAGAGTACCCCCGCCTCCCATGACATTACCTTCTGTGGCTTTTAGTTACCTCTGACCAACTCTTGTATTAGTTTCTATTTGTTTTAAGGCAAACCTTACCATATCCTAACTAGAAGTTTATTTCTAGTTAGGTCACAGGTCACAGGACAGCCTCTTGGGAGAACGGAAAGCAGAGGGAGCTTGACGCAGCCAATTACGTTGCACCCACAGCCAAGAAACAGAGATGAATGCATGCTGGTGGTCAGACTACTCTCTTGTCTTACATAGTCCAAGATCTCACATCCAGAGAATAGCTCCACCCACAACTAGGATGGTTTCTTCCACCTGTTAACACGATCAGGAAAATTCCCCACAGGCATGCCCAAGAGGTCCAATTTCCAGGTGATTCTAGATTCTTCTAAGATAGTGAATGCTAACCCTCACAGCTCTGGTCTGAAAGCATCAAATGGGAAACTCCAAGAGGAAACAACCCTACTACCCTACTGTGTCCTGTGCCAATGTGAACCGTCCTTTACCCGACATATCCACGTGGTATAGACTTCCTGCCTTAGGTGCCTAGTAGTCTTGACTATCAGATCAACTACTGGGCTACCACTGTATGCCTATTTTACTTAGTAATGCCCCAAGACACAAGACTAATGAAGCTGGCAATTTCAACAGTTTATTTTATAAATGCTTCATTTTGTCTCTACTTATTATTGATCTCTTATGTTTTAAGTAAAACTTTATCATAAGTATGTATACATGTGCATGAGTATGTATATATGTATGTATATGTGTGTGTGTGTGTGTGTGTGTGTGTGTGTGATGAGAGCTCAGAATCAGCCCATGGTTATAGGCATCCATGGGGCCTCACAATGCAGAGTCCTAAGTGAGAGGGAATTTCTATAGTCAGATCAGTGAAACCAAGAAATTGTCATTGATGAAATATAATGGACTAAACTATAGATCTTAATTGGGTATTTTTACTTTGTACACACACTATTGTTTTTAAGACTTGCATAGGTCATAAAGAAAGCATGGTGTAGAGTTATTTATACCACTGTAATACAATTAATAGCTATAATTTCAGGGTTCAGGTCGTGAGTGAGCCAATAGTGCTTGCTTTATTACAGTAAATCTTTGTTCCCATCCCAGTGGATATTTGCAGCAAAATCACATGATATCCTCCCTCTCTGTCTGTGTATCTGTCTGTCTGTCTGTCTCTCTCCCTCTCTCACTGTGTCTCTGTGTCTCTCTCTGTCTCTGTCTCTCTCTGTTTCTCTCTCTCTCTCTCTCTCTCTCTCTCTCTCTCTCTCTCTCTCTCTCTCTGTGTGTGTGTGTGTGTCTTTGTGTCTGTGTGTCTGTGTGTATCTTTAAGGCACCATTACCACCTTTTTTCTTACTTATGTCTTATTTTATGTGCCCACGTGCTTGTCTAGTGCCCTCAGAGTCAAGAAAAGGGCATCAGTTCCCTAGAACTGTAGTTATGGATACTTGTGCACATCAGGTGGGTGCTGAGAACTGAACCTGGGTCCTCAGCAAGAGCAGCAAGTGTTCTTAACCACTGAGCCATCTCTCTAAAACCCCTGTTTTTTGTTTTATTTTTATTTTTGTTTGTTTGTTTGTTTTAAGGAATAACATTTATTCATTTTCCAAATGTTATAGTAAATATAGGTGGGAAAGAGTGATTTTAGCAATTAGAAGAAAAAGTAAAAATCTAGGTTTTGGCCATTACAATTATTTACAACGATGGGAGAGAAAATAGTTATGTCACATCACAGAGCTCCCTGCTCCCCTAGGCCTAATATTTGCTTATCAGGTTCAAAAAGAGACATGCTTGACTTGCAAGTTGGAGGTCTGAGCTGGAGTGTGACACTTGTCCCATCTCCAGCCCAGGAGCCACCAAGCACAGCGGGAGAGAGCTTTAGGGCTAAGGCAGACACTCAGGGTTTGGAAGTGCAACCTCCCCTTCTTCTGGCTCAGGGGTTCAGGGTGCAAGATAAACAGAACCAACTCAAAATGAATTTGGAGGAGAACCAGCAATCACTTTGTGCAGGAGTGGGTCGGGAAGGAGGAGGGGCTGCAGCGTTTCATCACTGACCTAGGGAAACCGAGTCTCTTCCTTTCTGAATACAAGAAGGCAGACGCAGGACATGATTTTCAGGGTGTTTTAGGGTGGAATTTGGTGCTGTTCTTGAACCATGCAAGGCACACTGAACAATGCCACCATCTGGTGGTCAAACCAAAAATTAAGTAAAGCAGAGACTGCTCTCCATTTGACTGCCAGGAGTTGAGTCACCGTTTAAATCTATGGCGGGAGGTGGTACTTAAACTCACCTGTATTGAATGCAGCTCTAGAGAATGTTTTTAATGAGAGTAATGGCTGCCTGGTAGATTAAATATAACTATAAATGCTACGAAGCTCTTCCCATAAAGAGGGGAATCTACATTCCCCATCTTTGATCTGGACCAGCATCCCAGTTGGGTTTTGACATGGAAGACACAGAAGTAAAGCTGTCTATTGTCCATGCCTTCAGCTGAGACAGCCTTGGACCTTCCCTGCTGCTTCATACACTGTTGCCTTGGAACAAGCCCAGGCTAGCCTCTGAGAGTGGTAAGAGAGAAGGGGGCCCCTTTGGTCTCAGCTGCGGCTGAGACTATAGACATGTGCTGATGTCAGCAGTCCCCCCCCCCAACTAACTGCTCCCCAACATGGCAGTAGTGAGCCTATTCAAGGCCATGTGAAACCTAATCATGCTGTAACCCATGGAATCAGGAGAAATAATGCATTGTTTTAAACCACTGAGTTGTGGGGCAACTCAGAATACAGCAACCAGGAGCTGATACACACCCTCCGATTTAAGATGAAAAGCCTGTATGCTGGATTATAGTTACATGCTTAAGACTTATTATTACCATTTTATACTGGAATGTACAGCAAGGTTTTACCCCATGGTGACTCTTTGCTAGTGTGGTATGACCTTGGTGGGGACAGAATGACATGGTTCCTGCCCTTGGGACAGGACTAGTGAGCATGGGCCTCCACAAGTGTCGATGGCTGCTGGGGATGTAGGGTTTGTTTGTATAATAATGTACATATTTTACAGCCCTCATTCAAGGAATGTCCTCCCTGTTAATGTTAATGACTCCATGATAATCAGAGACAGCATGAGTCCAGGAGGTGAAGATTAGCTAATGTCTCAGCAAAAAACGTTAAATGCTGAGACCTTCAGGACAGCCTTAAGGCTGTGGAAAAGAACTCTAAAAAACATGGGTTCCAAATTATATAATTTCTCTACTATGCAAAATATAAGAATGCAATATGAATTATGAGGGGCTTCACAAATCTAAGGGAACAAAAGCAGCTGCTCTGTGAGCCTAACTTGTCAGAAAGATGCAAATCCCAGCAGATACAAATGCAGGCAGATTCCTGAGTTCAAGGTCAGCCTGGGACCTAGCTAATTTAGGTTCAGGTGTGGTAGAAATAGTAATTTCAGGACAGGGTCCCACCCAGCTAGCTTATTGTCTTTGCTTAACAGAGGCAGGCAGATCTCTGAATTCTTTTGCAATGTTAAAAGAAAATGTGTGCTTGCTGTTTCCTAAGAATTAAGGGACTGAGTCCTGGGATGCTGATTCTTAGAATAATCAAAAGGAAACCTGGAGTAAATGACTGGATTGATACATAAATAAAATAAAAGATGGTAAGAGATGAGCTACCCAAAGAATTTTTAGAATAGCAAGAGAAAACTGCTTGGAGAACTGTCTCCAGCAGGAGAGAGAGGGAGAGGGAGAGGGAGAGGGAGAGGGAGAGGGAGAGGGAGAGGGAGAGGGAGAGGGAGAGGGAGAGGGAGAGGGGGAGAGAGAGAGAGAGAGAGAGAGAGAGAGAGAGAGAGAGAGAGAGAGAGAGAGAGAAAGCAGAACAGAAAGCAGGCTAGAAGCTGTCATGAGCAGAGCAACCCATGATTTGACTACGAGTTGTTTGCTTCCTGCCCACAGACACCCCTTCCTCAGAACCCCTCTCCAAGCAGAGACTTGGCAACTCTTGGCTACTTTATAAACATTGACGGTAGTAAGCTCTGACTTTGCTATTCAGAGGAGTTACATTATTGCTCATCCACCCATCAAACACTGAGCATGTTGAAAGCTGATAGAGTATACACTGAAGATTTGACACTGAATTGGTTGTGATGGCCCTCGGGAAGGTCCTGGCTGTTGGAGGAACCAGAGCTGCATCCATCCGAACAACAGAGTGGGTAAAAATTAGAACACCGAAGTGACTACCCTGGGGAAATGGTGACTAGGGGTTACATTAGCCAAGATCCAGTGGAGGGAAGAGAAAGCAGGCCAGATTCTCTTAGTGCAGAAGAAATTTAACCCAGGGAATGTGTTACACAAGTGAAGAAGCAAACAGACAAGAGCCCTATGTCTTGCTTAGTCACTGCCAGAGATGCAACCACAGGGAAGGGGAAACATCTCCCCTGTCACAACCCGGTCACTTTCTAGGGTCTAGCTCTGGCTAAACCCAGCAGCAGCCCTGGACATGCACCCTCTAGGAAAGACTCCACAGGATGGGAGAGCTTGGTGGATGTGTAGATGACCCTTATTCCACCCAAACATCCCTCCTCATCCCCACTCCCAGGGCAGAAAAATCTTTCATCTTGGGAAAATTCTACCTTGCTGTGAATATCAAGGATCATCTCAACACAGAAAGCAGGACTCCTTCTGCATCCTGCCCAAGGGAGCAGTGTCTCAACAAACATCTGGCTATGTTGGGGCAAAGAACAGAGCATCTGCCTGTGGAAGCCAAGATCTCATGCAGAGGTGAGACCACAGAGGACTCAGTCCTCCTCCATCCACAGCACTGAAGGTGCTGGGCTGAGGCTGGTCCTGCATACCATGACAGTCGGTAAAGGATCGTGAGCCCCTCACTCATTCTGAGACCTGGAAACGATGCAAGGTGATTGACAGGAGTTTCGGCTTCACATCTTGGCTTTGCCACTAGCTGTCTGTGACCTATATTGCTCTAGCCCATGTCCTTTGTTTCCCCACATGGAAACGGGGATGATGACTTCTCGTTTACAAGATGGTTGTGAGGGTCAAGTGATATTGCTCCTCGAGCCCCTGCTGAATACAGGGCAGTGGTGGCCAATGTGTGGCTTCTGGACTAGTACCATTAATACACCTGGATTGGTTAAAACTGAAACCTTGGGGCTGGACTCCAAAGTTAGCAAGTCAGAAACTGGGTGAGCCCAGCTACCTCAGTCTGAGCAGCTCTTTAAGGCTTCGGATGCCAGCGAAGCTGAAGTTGAGAACCACTGATCTAGACAGACCATACCTTCAATAAATAGTTCCGGCTATCACTATTTTTACAGAGTTAAGGAAATAAGGTTAGAAAAGAAAATGTTTCACAATCACCAATGTGGCTAAAGTCACTGGAGACGAGCTGGAATCTCAGGACTCCCAAAGCTTTGCATTTTAGCACCAATGGAAAGTGATCACTGATACTTCTGTGACACAGATGGCTGAGACTGGTCTCACTGGCCAGATAACATCATGCTACCCAGCTGACCTAGACCTGCTTGGGACTGTCAATAATCCTGCCTGCTCAAAATGCCCTCCCCCCAAGAACTATGAGAATAACTCAAATGGAGTGAGGAGAAAAGAGAAAGTTGATTTCTAGAAAGGGAAAAAAGAAAGAAAGAAATGAACGTCCAAACTTGATTGGACAAAAGTAAAAAATGGTGAAGAAAAACTGTCTGTCCACCCAGAAATGTTTAAGATAACAAAGTTGAGATTGTTGAGAAAAGAGGAAATGAGAGCTAAGAATTAGCCTAAAAGGCTCAACATATTCATAGAAAGCAAAGGACATTTCACAGATTCAGGTAAAACAACAGAAGCAGAAGGCAGGGAGGTGAGTAGTAGTAGACTCAGTGAGTAGTAGACTCTGACCTTTCCTGATGATGGTGGGGTAGGGTTGTCACCTCCCCTGAGAAGCACCCCAGGTTGGTCCCCAATCAGTCACACACTAACAGAAGCTATGATCACATGTGCTCAGAGGGCTTAGTTGCCACTAGATGGGGGTATTTTGCTGAACTGGGTGGGAGGCACTTTCTGGAGACAGAACCAGAAGACAGAGGCTCGCCAGCAATGGAGTTGGTCACAGAAGGAGTTGCGGAGTAAGTATGAGACTAGAGAAGACAGAAAACCCTTTCCAGCCTCAACCCTGGCCTGTCAAACCAGGGTCATCTCTGCTTCTACACACAGATCCTGGGAGTTGTCTCTCTGGGTTTGCTCTGCATAAAACTGGGGTGATGGCATAGTGGGGAGGGGCAAGTGGGACAGTGCCCAGTTCAAGGTCACCTGCTTCCCAGTCACATATGGCCAGCCTGGGCTAGACACCCAGCCTCAGAAAAATAATAATAGGAGCTGCAGAGATAAGTCAGCTGGTGAAGTGCTGGCCTCACAAGCACGAGGACCTGAGAGAACCCCATGTAAAACACATGGTACACACTTGTCATTCCAGACCTGGTGGTGGAGACAAGGAGATGCCTGGGACTCACTGGCCAGCCAGGCCAGCCTCATCCATGAGCTTCAGGCCAGCGAGAGGTCCTGCTGCCAAAATAAATGAGCAAGCTAGACGGTGCCTGAAAATGTCAGCCAGTGTTATGCTCGCTCATGCATTCACACACACACACACACACACACACACACACTACCTGTGGCTAAGCACAAAAAAAAAAAAAATACAAAAGTAAGCCTGCTACAAGGCCAGCTTCATCCTCAAGAGCAGGGGTCTGATGTGTACATTGCTAAGGTTCCAGAGACTTCAAAACCATCCAGGTTCTCTATCTTCTCTCAGAGCATGGCTAGGTTTGCATGTGGGTGACCTGGGGATAGGCCCAGCCGCTGAGCTTAGCTTAGGATGAAGCTTCCAGCCCGTGATCTGTGGTGAATGATGCAGAAGACTTCTCATCTGAGGGTGAGGGATGGGAAAGTCAGAGGGAAGCCAACCAGTAGATCTCCACTGGTGACAGCTACGACTCCAAAACAGAAATGAACCCTAGAGCTCCCCGTAGAGCATCTAATCTACAAAAGGGGCTGGAACGGAACTTGGTGAGTACTCACACAGTGGGCAGAGGTGGAAGTGAGGGAGGGAAGGAATACAAGGTGACTCAGGGGTCTCTGGTTCCTGGCTGATAGTGGATAAGGAATTAAGAAGGGTCCCAGGAACACAGCAAGTCCTCATGTAGACACAAGCAAACCCTGGTGGCAGGAGACACAATAGAGAACCAACAGCAGACCTCAGGGTTCCTGCTCAGGGGACCAGCAGAGCCAGAGAACAGCACTTCCAAACCATCTGTGCTGTCTCTGTGTCTCTCACCCTGTCCCCACCACATGAGTCTTCAAGCTGAGTTCTGTCTAGAAGGTGCTGGGAAACAGGTTCTCAGCTTCCAAAGTCTATGGTTTTTCTCTTCTGCCAATATGTAAGCACTTTTTCTGTGATGTAAAAATCCCTAGGGGTCGAAAGATCCTTAGTTCAACAAAAGAATCCTGTTTTGGGAGACAGTTGTCGGCACTTGTAAGTACCCTAAAGTAAGTTCAGAAGGTCTGTTTAATCATTGCTCAGTCCCATGTCTAGGACAGTGCCAAACATAGCTGATACACAGTGGGTGCTGACACACAGTAGTTACTAACACACAGTGGGTGGTCAGTAAACGCCTGCAAAGTAAACAGCCTCATAGACTATAGAATATAAAATCCTCATGGCTTCTTACTTAACCTGTCCCTAAAAACAAGGCAAGACTACAAGAGGCCCGAGCAGCTGTCAAAAGCACACACACACACACACACACACACACACACACACACACACACACACACACACACGGCCTAACTGAGATGTGTGTGTCCTCAGGGCAGCAGGCTCTCCCCAACAGTCAGCAGGGTAGCTTCATCTCATGAGGTAAGAGTCCAAGAACACCTTCCTCAAGGGAATATAAGTGAAGTTTTGCTCTAGACTCATGCTTTAATTTTTATAATATTTATTTATTTACTGCTTATAGGATAAATAGTTAACTGACAAGTTTTCAAAAGTAGGCTACAACATGAAAGCCAGCCTGATGCAAATGCAGTTTTAATGAGTGGGGGGAGACGCCTGAGCAGAGAGAATTACTTCAAAGAACACGGCTAGTTCAAAGACCACTCAAAGCACTTGTGTAAGCAACAGACTTGAAAGTTACAAATGGGCCCGAGCTCCTGAAATAACAAAACACGCACTTGTCGGCCACCAGCGTCCTTTGGGAGCTCTTCTTCCTTATCCCAGAGCCTTCTTCATCCCTCCTTTACAGAAGTATCACATGCAGTTAGTGTGTGCGCACGTGCGTTCATGTGTGACGTGGCATGCACATGGCTTTGTGCATATGTAGAAGTCAGAGAATGGCCTTCACAAGTTGGTTCTCTCCGTCTAACACGTGGGTTCTGGGGATCAAATCAGGTCATCAGTCTTGGCCGCAATCACCTTCCCTCTTGGAGCCATCTGGCCTGCCCTCTGCCCCTATCTCTCTTCTACCACCTCATCGTTCCTTTGGTAAGGTAAGATTGTCACCCAAGGAAACACGGGCCAGCTTTTTCAAGGACACAGATGAAACTCTTTTATCAAACACTACTTTATGATACTATAAAATTCAAATAAATCAGGGAGGCATTCCAAGTCAGCAAGTTTGTTACAGTGAAAACCAACTCATAACAGAGTATCTGTTGCCCACGAGAGCCACATCGCCTCATTCAAAAGGGGAAAGAGATGGTTTGTGGTTCTACACGAAAACAAAAAAAAGGAAGAAAGGCTTCTGATGAGGGCAGTTTAACAAACATCCCTGAGTTGGTTTATCTAAGAAAAAGTCATTTATGATTAAATAGGACACCCACACACAGCAGTTAGCTCTAGCCATGTGTCACACGCTGTCACTGAGTGCCTTGCTTTGGCGTCAACCATCTCTTAAAGTGGAGCAAAGGAGGCTGTGTGAGCGATTCGCAGGCACTCTCCAGAGTCATCACAGGATGTCAAAGGCACTGGAAAGTGTTGTCACTTGTTGTGGATAGCCCTGGGGCTTTTTGTATTCTAATTCTGCCCTCCTGTGAGGGGCTTCAGACAAGGAATGAATTACACCTGTGACTTCTTGTGAACCAATACCCTAATGAATAAAGGAGCCAATCACTGGGTGTGTAGAGAGACTTCTGGATTGGAGAGGAGAAGAGAGGAGGAGGAGGAAGAGGAGGAGGAGGAGGAGGAGAAGAGAGAGAGAGAGAGAGAGAGAGAGAGAGAGAGAGAGGTGCCTTTTGGAACGCGGACAGCATGTAGTAGGTAAGATGTAGCTAGTAGAGTCTCCTGGTATCATGGCGGATCCACAAGGATTCAGAGGAATCAGACTTTGATTAGGTTTACAAGATTAGGTTTTAGTTGATGTGCCCAGAGATTGAGTTATCATTGTTTCTGAACTAAATTTGTCTTGTGTTTTCCTTCACGCGGCAGCTTGTCTGGGTTCCAGAGAGAAAAGTACAGCGGCAAAGTGTGGGTTTGCCTGATGTGCACCCCAGAGGCCGTGGGGGTATTGAAGCATGGGGCTGGCGTGGTAGTGACCCGCCAGTGGGAACCTAGAGAGCTGGGTAGAGAGATCGTGGAGCTCTGAGTCACAGCTTAGGTCGGCCCTTGCCCACCAGTGCATGGCTGGCCAGCCTGCCGGGGATGAGAGAACCAGGGCATGATGTGGATACATGTGATACTATTCCTTCTTTTTTAATATTTCCCGCAACAGTTACTGAAGTCGGAAAAATATTAAAAAGGAGCAAAGCCGGTATTCCCAGAGCTAAACAGAGCTGCAGATCCTGATGGTAGGAAGCAAGTTTTGCACTAGATTATAAAGAAGACTTGTAACACTAAAAGGGTATCCCAGCAAGGGCGGTTCTAGTCACAGAAACCACAAATCACTGTTTGCCTCTTCTTTGTGTCCAGAGATCATTTATCCTGCAATGTATCCTCCAAAAGACAACTGCCGGGTTAGATATCAGGGTGCCACATGAACCATCCTGCCACGCGGCTCTGCACTCTGGGCTTCTCATAATCCTCCTCAACACACATTTCACAGGCAGTGGGTAGGAGAAGGGCCATTCACTCTTAAGTAATGCCAGATGCTCTGGTCTCAGAGGAGGGAGAGAGGTCCCAAGAAGACCTTTGTCTTTGTGTAAAACCCGTTTTCTGAAAACATGGTTGCGTCCACGGTGACAGGTATCACTTCCGCACCTGGCCGTCCCCCACTTTGCCGTCCCCCACTTTGCCGTCCCCCACTTTGCTGTCCCCCACTTTGCTGTCCCCCACTTTGCTGTCCCCCACTTTGCTGTCCCCCACTTTGCTGTCCCCCACTTTGCTGTACTTGTAAGGGAGTGAAGGGGTTAAGAAGGACATAAGACAGGAAGGGAGCAGAGTTCGACAGAACTGGACTTTCCAACAGGAATTTGCCCTATAAAATTGGTTTTAGCTGTGCATGGTCGCACACGCCTTTGATCCCATCTCTGTGAGTTTGAGGTTACTCCAAATAGTGAGTTCAAGGCTAACAGGGATATCCAGCGAGCCCTGCTTCAAACAGAGAAAAGACTATTTTATAAAGAAAATACTGGTAAGAGTAAAGACAGATGTTTCTGGGCATGTTTCTGATATGCTGATAACTGGGGCTTCTCATAACTGCGTCCAGACCCCAGCCTGCTGTCTGGGAATGTTCTGAGTTCCCTGGACCCAGCAGTGGGGATTGGTCTTGGTACCAGGGATTCTGACCTGACATTCATCATAGTCAATGGTTTGCAGTGAGGGTCTTTGACCTCTAAACTCTTAAGAAAGACTTCTCATCTGAGACTGGTTAGACTTCATGGGTTAGCAACTCCATGCAACCCAGCTGGCTTTTGTAGTGGCCCGAATGTGAAATGTCCCCCATGAGCTCGTGTGTAGGAATACTTGGAGCCTGCAGATGGCGCTGTTCTAAGTGAGTCATGAGGGGAAGGCCGTGAGTTTTGCTGGCTGGACCCCACTTCCTGGATGCATTCTCCTTCCTACTTATCTTTGCAGTATCACAGCTGTCTCCCTGTCCTACAGTATCCCCAGCTGTCCCTCTGTCCTGCAGTATCCCCAGTTGTCCCTCTGTCATATAATCCCTCTCCCACCATGTTGGACTGAATCACCTGTGAACCAAAGTAAAATCCTCCTTCTCGTTAGTAGCTTTTGCCCTGTCTTGTGTCACAGCAATGAAAAAAGTAATGCAAACTCCGGACATATAAACAGGAATTGAGAAAGCTGAGAGATTTAGGGAATGGTTTCAGGACCTCCCAGACAATGGCGCCTAACAGCTTGGGTTAGAGCCAGAAAGTGCCCTTGAAAACCTGGTTTTGTCTCTGCAGAGTAAGGATTGAGGGACAAGTGGCATTCCCTAAATAGAAATACATAAGAACAGACTATGGGAAAGGAAGGCTGTTACACAAGAATCGGTTCTCATAAGAGAGAGAGAGGACAGAATGTGTGGAGAGCCATGGGTCAGGGAATGAGAGTCAGTGTTCACATCCCAGAAGCAGCAAGGAAAAGCAAGAGAAAAAGCAGACCCAGCAAACAAAGTTATAGCATAGAAATACTGAAGGCTGGGGCTGGAAAGTCGGCTCAGCAGGTACCAGCACCTGCTGCTCTTGCAGAGGACCCACCTTGGGTTGCAAGCACCCACTACCATCTATAACACCAATTCCAGGGGATCTAGCCCTCTTCTGGCCTACATGTGCATGTACACACACACACACACACACACACACACACACACACACACACACACACACGTTAAACAAATCCCTTTTTAAAATCTCATCAAAAAATATCTCAACAGCCCACGTTTGAGAGCTGTTTCACAACCTATGCCACTCTTACATAAACCTCTCCTTGCCCCTGTTTATTCGGAAAGAGGAGAGAAAAGGGAGGTGTAGGGGGCAGGACTTGGGCTCAGAGCCCTTTGAGAAGGATGCAACCCCATAGTGTAAGGGAGGGGGGAGGGCAGTCCAACCTTCTTACAGGTCAGACCTCAAAGGGCTTTGAACTTGTTCAAGGTAACAGAGGTCAACAGTGGGGCTACATCCAAAAGCAGCACAAGGCTTTCTCTGAGACAACGAAAGGGGTACTCATAGCAGAAGCAACTGTGGGAGAGTTGATGGTCTGGACTTCAACAGCCACAGAAGGGAAGGAGGGCTCTTGGTCAGGGTGAAGAGATTGAGATCGGCAGCCTTTGCTCTCACACTCTTGCCGGCAGAGTCTTACCCTGGTGTCCTATGCCAATACACAGTCTGCCAGGTAAAGCCCTAGGCGGCTTCAGCAGCCATGCCAACATGCTCTAAGCAACCACTAGCTAAGGTCTTCCCTCTATGGAGAGTTTCTGCCACACAACCCGCAAAGATAATGCCCGAGTGGGTAATAATTAAATTTAAAGAATTTTTTTTTAAAGGGAGAGATCTGGAAAGATAGCTCAACATCGAAGAGTACTGGCTGGCTCTTCCAAATGACCCTGGTTCAATTCCCAGCACCCACATGGTAGCTGACAAATGTCTGTGACTCCAGTCCCAGGGGACCCAGTGCTATCTTCTGGCCTCCTTGGGCACCAGGCATACACGTGGTACACAGACATACATGAAGATAAAATAATACACCCATATACATAAAACAGATATATAAAATAAAATTTTAAAAGGGGTGCCTCTGGAGAGATGGCTCGGTGGTTAAGAGCAATTGCTGCTATTGCAGAAGACCTGGGTTTGATTCTCAGCACCCCCATGATGACTCGCATATGCTTGTGATTCCAGTCCTGGAGGGACACCCTCTTCTGGCCTCTGTGGACACTGAACACATGTGTCGTACACACAGACAAGCAGGGACACCCACGTGCCCATGAATTTGTTTTCAAGATGGTATGTGTCTTAGTCAGGGTTTGTATTCCTCCACAAAACATCATGACCAAGAAGCAAGTTGGGGAGAAAAGGGTTTATTCAGCTTACACTTCCTCGCTGCTGTTCATGACCAAAGGAAGTCAGGATTGGAAATCAAGCAGGTCCGGAAGCAGGAACTGATGCAGAGGCCATGGAGGGATGTTACTTACTGGCTTGCTTTCTTATAGAAACCAGCCCAGGGATGGCACTACCTAAATGGGCTCTCCCACCCTTGATCACTAATTGAGAAAATGATTTACAGCTGCATCTCATGGAGGCATTTCCTCAAGGGAGGCTCCTTTCTCTGTGATAACTCCAGCTTGTGTCAGTTTGACACACAAAACCAGCCAGGACAGTATTGTATTTGTGTTACACCCCCCCCCCAAAACAGGAGTCAGAACACCTCTCAGCACCCCAAGACCCTAGGAGAGCACAGATGGACATACTGCAGTCCAGGACATGAGGGTAGTGACTCTACCACACTGAAGATGGCCAGGGATCAACCCCAGGGCCTCTAGTCTGAGGGATCCCCACCTGGCTTTTACAGTTGGGCTGCATATAGAAGCAGCTGGCCAGCCAGGCCTGAGGATGGTAACTCAGTGTCTAGTCTTAGGGATCACAGCCTTGGGGAAACATCAGACGTCATCAGACTGTCAGGTGAATACGAAGCAGCACGCCAATAAATGCTTCTGCAGACAGGATAAACAAGGGATATTATCATCCCGGTGAACAGGTGTTCTTATCGATAGGATAAGACCCATCACCTCATGGTACTATGAGCCTGTACTTCATACACTTCATTTTGATAATTGTCTACTCAACAGGTGAGTGGAGGGGGAAAAATCTGCCCCAGGTCATACAGCGGGGATGTGGTGGGGAACCAGATCTGACCAGAGACCATGCCCAGCTATTTCTAGGCTGGCTGGCCACATCAATAGAGTGACACTCAGGTCTGCAGTTGGCAGGAAGACATCCAGGGACACACTCTTATCCCTAGAGTCAGTCCTGAGACTTGGTAACTTAGAAAGTGTCCTTCAGCATCACCTGTAAATTTGGAAGGTGACACCCATCTGCCCTCCTCATGACTCACAAGTACATGTGAACCTGACAGGTTTAAAGTGGTGCACATCCTGATATAGCCTTCAAATAGGCAAGAGACTGACACACTGCTAACACAATTTAAGAGAGGAAAGAAAGAAAACTCACCTTGACCCAGGGGTATAAGACTGAGCATGCTCAGAAGTCCCCTGAAGTCTACCAGGCCTAGTCTGAGACACCCTCCCTTTGCAAGAAAGAATCAGTGTCACCTAAAGACAGGCCTGGCCTTTGCCCTCTTTAGCTCTGAAAGGTGATCTTTAAGCCTGTGGATTGCCCTACACTGAGACTCAGCAGGTATTCTGCTGTGCTTTATGGGACAGTCATGAGCTACACAGTACCAGCTTGAACCTGGGAGAGGCCACCTCGGGGACACCAACCATGTGAGCCAGTCCCAGTAAAAATTCCCCAAGGCTGAGCTTCCTTTACCCTATGTATGTGGTAACACCCTATATATGTGGTCACACACAGTAGCCAGACAACAACACTTGACATGATTCCACTAAAAAGGCCAGCTAGAAGCTTTATGCATAGAACTCTCCAGAATTCTGCCTGGCACCCTTTCCCTTGCCTTGTCTGAAGCTGTTCCTTTTCACTGTAACAGATTGCAACTTTGAAGACAACAGCTTCCGATAGGATCCAAAAGTCTTCCAGAGTGAGGTCCTGTGAACTCTTACCTCTCAGTTTGTGTGGGAAGGCGATCTCGGGACCCCTGACTTTGTAGTTCCTCTCAATATCATTTGGTGCTCATATAAATCTCATGGACAAGGATAGTGAGTGGCTGAGAGAGGCCTTGGCCATTATTCGCATCCAACAGGTAGGATAAAAGGACTTAGATTCCAGACTGCAGCATCAGAAACACTCACCTGGGTACTTGGTGGTCCTGCCTCCATCTGCTCGCTCCCTCTTAGTCTTCCTCTGAGTAACAGAGGGTGAATAGAGGACCCTGCTCCATGCTGACCAAGGCAGGGGAGGACAGGGAGTCTTAGTGCTTTAACTGGGAAATGTACAATGGGGCTAGATGGAGCTAGGTGGCATTTTCAGCCCTGAGACAAGCCAGACAGACTCCCCCACAGCATTTCTGAAACCCAAACCTCAGCCCTTTCTTGGTCATGGCAGAAGCAGCCATGGAGAGCAGGAGCCGGGACTGCAGTGATGCAATGCCTCCTGGGACAGAACATTCCATGGAGAGGCCCCTGGGGGGTGCTCAGAGGGTGGGGCAGAGAAGGAGCAGATAGGGCAGCCAACACACATCTGTCCTTAAAACAGGGTGTCTGTCTGCCTGCACCTGCCAGGATGGGGGGTGGGGCAGGAAGGAGGCTGCACACAAAGCAGATTCCATCCCAGCACAGCGACCAAGCTGTGGCTGTCAATCCTGCCGCCCGTCTCCGGAAACCTGGCACAGCCAATGCCTTCAGCCTCTTATACACACGCCACCCCAGCATGGTGCCATTAAATTAGTTTTACAAGAGTAGAAGACTTAAGACTGTCCCCTCTCCTACACCTAGCACTGTAGACTCTGAACCCCTCAATACAAGGCCAAGCAAGATAGCATGCTTAACAGGACAGGTTTGTCTGCCTTGCTCTATATTTTAAAAAAAAAATTTTAAGATTTATTTATTTTATGTGTGAGTACACTGTCTAGTCGCTGTCTTAAGACACACCAGAGAGGGCATCGGATCCTGTTACAGATAGTTGTGAGCCACCATGTGGTGGCTGGGAATTGAACTCAGTATTTCTGGAAGAGCAGTCAATGCTCTTAACTACTGAGCCATCTCTCCAGCCCAAATTAATAACTTTTTAAAGTCTACTTTTATGCAACTGGTTTTTTTTTTTTTCATTTTTCTCTTAGTGTATAAAAGAAGAAAAACATAGGCACTGTTTTCGGATAACTTTTGTTGTTGTTCTGTTCTTAGAGAGCTTGAATCTAAATGATGTGTGGCTGCAATGGGCATGAGTAAATGAGTCTTTAAATTGGCGTCTGATGATTAGGTGTATGGTACAGTGTGATAGTTCTCTGTGTGTATACACTGTAACAATTAAGTCTGAGCAGTATTTCTAACACTTCAAATATTTATCATCTCTTTGTGTTGGAAAATATCAAGCTCTCATGGTTGCTTTGAAATACACAGTGAGTTCTAGCTAAAGGTAGCCACCCTAATGCACTCCAGAATATTACAACCTACCTCCTATCTAACTGGACTTTAGGTACCTGCTCTCCGTCCCCTTCCGTCTCTCTCATCTTTGCTCTACCTCTAGTGGCCAGAATTCTACTCTCACTTCCTATGAGATCAGCTCTTTAGCTTCCACCTCTCAAGTGAGCTCATGCAAAACTTGTGTCGCTGAGCCTGGCTAGTCCCACTTAATGTCATGTCCTCCAAGCTTATCTGAACTTCCACAAACAACAGGGTTTCATTCTTTTCTATGGCTGGATCGACACTACGTCACAGTGCTATTAATCAACTGATGGACACCTGGATATTTTTAAAGAAAAGGGTTTTTAACACAGAAATAACTGAGAAACGTAATACTCTTCTTTATGATTATAGGTATTTTGCCTTCATGAATGTCTGGGCAACATGTACATGCAGTGCCCAAGGAGACCAAAAGATAGCGTCAGACACCCTGGAACTGGAGTTACAGACAGTTGTGTGCTCTCATCTGGGTGCTGGGAATCAAACCCCAGTCTTCTGAAAGAGCAACACGTGCTTTCAACTGTTGAGCCATCTCTTCAGTCCTGAGAAAGACAATATATCTAGTAAGGGTTGACGTGAGTTCATCGGGGCTTTAAAGATAATAACATATTGCTATGCCCATAGTTCAGTGCCTCTCTCTGCCCTCAGAGAAGCTTCTTCTTGCAGTAGATGGCAATTAACAAAACCTACAACTGGTCAACAAGAAATGAGAGACTGGGGTGCTCAGCTTTAAGTGGGAAGTCTATGTCACAGCAATGGACCTTAGGGTTGCTGGTATCCCAACTCACTTACCCTAAGGCTCAAGGACGGTCAAGGAGGAGGGAAGGAAACAGTGTAAGAGCCTGAGACAGCAGTGATGCTGGACCAACAGGGCATTTGCAGGTCTGAAAAGTGATTGCAACAATGTATTCATATGGACAAAATGTAGCGAGGATGAGGGAGGTAGGCAATTCGCTCAACCTCAGGCTGAGAAGCTATCGGCTTTGATAACTGCTGGAGAGGAGAATCCGTTTTCTTTAAGGGTGTGGTATCTGGTAGGTCCACCAAAGAGAGAGACAAAGGGTGGGGGGAGGGAGAGAGAACATAAAGTTGTGCGGGTATGAAAAGGGACGGATCTGGAAGGAGTGAATATTATCAAAATATATGAAATTCTCAAAGAATTGATAAAAAATATTTTTAACCCTTCAGGAAATAAGCTCTGAAAACAGTATTACAAATCGACAGTTGGTTTTCAGTACGTTCATAAAAACCAAGGAATTGACACTGTGAAATCACATGGGTGCACTTTCCAGAGAAACTCTGAGGTACAAACCTAAAAGTTTCATCAGCAGCTGAAAGCAATTTCTGACCCAAACATTTGAAGGCCACTGACCTGTTTGGACCTGGCAAATTCGTAGTATTGTTGGCTGGAAGGACTTCTGTGGATTGCACGAGATCAGAGGGGTTAGCCTGCTGGAAGGGAAAGGCGGTGATAGTCCGAGTTTACATGGGGCTGCCGCTTTGTCAGCAGGCTCATTTATCACAGTCCACCCTGCTTGGTGGTCCACCCGAGTAGCTCTACCCACAGAATTTAAATTTCTTTAGGGCAGACTGGGCCTCATGCTGGAACCACACACACATGCTCGGCACATCATCAGGGTCTGAGAGGTCACGTTCCCCAGGAAGTGTGCAGTCACCCACAGCCAAGGCTGTGGGCGCTGCCTTGGGAAACCTGGTACACTTAGGGGGGTGCCTGACAAATCCTTCTCGGTGATAATGATGATCCTGCCTTCTTTGCCTGCTATTCTCACTCCTCAGATGATTCACACGAAGCAAAAATATCTGCTTTGGCTACAAAGAAAGAATGTACCCTCTGTGAGTCTGGAGGTGCCAGCCTGCTGGCGGGACAACAATGTGACCCAGCACACCCAAGGCTGCAGGGGCCTCGCTGTCTGTTCCGGTCTCAGGAGCCAGTTCCATAGGACAGCATGCGGTTTGAGGCCCAACCCCTTTCTCTCCACTCCCAACCCTAAAGGGATTCAGCGTGTTCGGATTCCTTCAGAAACTGAACAGACCCACATGGCGGTGCCCCCTCACGCTTGTAGACCGGCAGGTAATAAAGGTGAGGCCCCTGCGAGGAGGAGCTCCGGCTTCAACCAGGAAGAGGCAATTCCTCCACGACTTCCTCTACTTACAGTTCTCAGCCCCTGGCAGCTTCACCCTGAGCAACTGCAGCCTGTTAGAGCAGGTCTGTCCATGTAAGGCTGGACAGTGATTCTGGAAATAGCTCTAATCTGAAGCCTTAGCCTCAGGCTTTGACCTACGACCTAGAGACATCAGCAAAAGTTATTAGTTGGTCTGTTTCCCCCCAGCCCCACCCCCGCCCCGGGTTGTTGGTAAGAAGTCAGTAGACCTGGTTTCATCTCCCAGTGTGGAACTTTGGTCTAGAAGCGGAAACTTGAATCTCCGTTGCTACAGTTTTGTCTTAGTGGTAGTTGTTCTCTTCCTCCTTCTTCCTCTTCCTCTCCTTCCTTTCTCTTTTTTTTACACATGTGTGTAATGTTTTGGTCATTTTTAACCTCTCCCAACCCATGAATCCTTTCTCATCCCCCTCTTCCTCCAAATACCTTCTTTGTCCCAACAAGCCCCCATTCTTCATGGTGTGTGTGCGCGTGTGTGTACGTGCATGCGTGCGTGCATGTGTGTGTGTATGTGTGCGTGTGTAAGAGAGACAGAGAAAAAGTAGTATGTGGTTGTATGTGTGGTGTGTGAGAGATGTGGTATGTGTGTGGGGTATCTGTTGGATGTGGTGTGTGGGAGGTGTATGTGTGTCTATATGTGTGGGGGGGTGTATGTGTGTGGGGTGTGTGTCCCACTGAGTTTAATTAGGGTTACTGCTTGCATGAGCATGGGTAGAGAATTATTTACTGAATCGTGAGTGACTTATCAGGAGCTACAGTCTTAAAGGAAATGCTACCCCTCCCCAGTAATCATTAACTGCCAGCAGACCCTCGGAAGAGGGTGGTGCTCGTGAGCTCCTCCCACACATGAAGAAATGTTGGCAGGCTGCAAAAGTTATTTTAGCACAGTAGAGTCTGTGGAGAATCTGGCATGTACATACTAGGTACAAATTCATGGAACTTGTATTATTAAACCTGGGAGTGCAGAAGGACCTGCAGTCAAAGCAAAACTCAGTCCCAGGGCTGAGCCTGGTGGTAAGAACTGAGCAACATGCTGTTTGTCTGTCACCTCCAGAAAGGGAAACAAACTCAATGACAGCTAAAACAGAGGCAGAGGATTAAATGGACATGTCTCCAAAGAAAATATGCAAATGGCCAGAAGGCACAGAAAAGATGCTCAGCGTCATCAGTCACTCAGAAAACACATGTCAAACCCGCAGCGAAGCCTCCTTCAGACCCACTCAGATGACTAAAGTTGAAAGGCTGAGGAAGTGTAACAAAAATAGGGAGAAGGTGCAGTCCTTGTGCATCGAAACAGAACCGTGAGATGGTTCATCCATTTTGATAATTCCTCAAAACATTACATGTGGAGTTAACACAGGTCCCAGCAACTCTACATGTAAGAAATGTAAACTGACTTATCGATGGTTTGTATACAGTGCTGTGGATATATGAGAACCACTGGTCATATAAATGTGCGTGCACACACACACACACATGCATGCGTGTGTGTATGCATGTGGAGGCCAGAGGAATATACTGGACACCTTCTTCCACCTCACTGCCATGAGACAGGGTCCCTCACTGAACCAGAAGCTTGCTGTTTCTGCTAGTCTGGCTGGCAAGCAAGCAACCAGGATCCTCCTGTCTCCGCCACCTCATACTGGAGTTACAGGCATGCACAGCTATGCCCTGCTTTTTATGTTAGCTTGAATTTGAACTCAAGTCCTCCTGTTTACACAGCCAGGACTATTATCCACTAAGTGTCTCACCAGCCCGTTCATTTTAAGGGTGAATGGATTCCCTGTTGTTGAGTGGGCCTTAAGTCTAGTCAGAGTCATTGGTTACCACCACGGTATGTGTGCCACTACTGCAGCCTTAGGTTTATCTGTGTTGCTTACTGTTGTGGTTCATGGCGGCACCACAGCTGGGTAGGACTACTGGATGCTTTCTTCCTTCGGAAGCTTGCATGGCACCTTCGGACGCCACAAAAGCTAGTCCTTAGGGAGAGGTTTGCAGGTCAGATCCAGCTCAGGTCCTCTGGACCCTGTGTCCAAAGTGCATGGTGTTTTCAGCAATGGGGACTTACTTCCTATCTCTTGGGGGCAACACATGGCAATACTGATAGCCTGTAAAGTTTTGAGAGTCTCTTGGACAACCTTGACCAACAACTCAAAAGACAGCCTCTCATACCTGGTGTTAGAATGTTTTTGTAAGATGGTCTATGGCTCTCAAAAGTACTGTTGTCATCCTGGATGGGGATTTTTCATTTAAACTATGTATGTATATTTATACACTGACTTACATTTTTGTCTTAAGGTTTTTATTGCTGTGGTGAAACACCATGGACAAATGCAACTTGGAGAGAAAAGGGCAGGAACCTGGAGGCAGGAGCTGATGCAGAGGCCAGGGAGGAGTGCTGTCTACTGGCTTGCTCCTCGTGGTTTGCTCAGCCTGCTTTCTTAAAGCATCCAGGACCACCCATTTCTAGCATCATGCACAGAGAGCAGGACTCTCCCATATCAATCATCAAGAAAATATGTCACAGGCCAGTCTTGTGGGGGTGTCCTCTCAATGGGGTTCCCTCTCTCCAAACGACTACATTGTTTCTAGTTTACAGGAAACTAGCCAGCACAACATGGTATGGGCATTTTCAGGTAGATAAGTAATAGCATGGATCCTTACAACTTTTCCAAACATCCTGACTGTTATTTTACCTATGTCTTAGTCAGGGTTTGTATTCCTGCACAAAACATCATGACCAAGAAGCAAGTTGGGGAGGAAAGGGTTTATTCAGCTTACACTTCCACATTGCTGTTCATCACCAAAGGAAGTCAAGACTGGAACTCACACAAGTAGGACCTTGGAGGCAGGAGCTGATGCAGAGGCCATGGAGGGATGCTGCTTACTGGCTTGCTTCCCCTGGCTTGCTCAGCTTGATCTCTTATAGAACCCAGGCCCACCACCCCAGGGATGGCACCACCCACAATGAGTCCTCCCCCTTGGTCACTAATTGAGAAAATGCCTTACAGCTGGATCTCATGGAGGCATTTCCTCAAGGGAGGCTCCTTTCTCTGTGATAACTCCAGCTTGTGTCAAGTGGACACAAAACCAGCCAGGACACCTTCCTTCTTCTATACTAATCTCCCCCATTCCCCGCCTCCATAATTAGAGATCAGCAGCTAGAGGGAACCCATGCTTGGTACCAACTACCCAGGGATAGTGAAGTCATGAATTCTGGCAGAGAACCTCCAACCACTTCACTTAACAAGCATAACTCCTAACTACATTCTAGACATTAATCTTCATACCCACAGATAAGTGTAGTTGCCACCCCTCTTCAAGGAGATGTCTCTTTGCAAGAGATGGAGACCATTATGGAGCCCAATCTGACACCTGCAACACAATTCCTGCAGCCAAGGCTCAGAAGAGGGGACAGAAAGATGGTAAGAGGCAGAGGGGTGGGCGTTTGGTGTGTGAGTCTCCTAAAAATGCCAGAGAAACCACAGCCATGAAGCCTCACCAACATGACTTTCTGAGCATGACCTGAAGCAACAGACACATTAACACTAAGAGTGAAAGCTTATGAAGCCTCAGCCCTATGCAAAGAACTCCAGACAACTGAGTGGTGCTGGGGGGAGGGAGAATAAGTCTCCCCCAGCTGGTTATTCAGTACCAGAAGGTTGGTCCTGACATCACATACAGACAAGAAACATAGGGACTGAACAGATTGTGTGCATAGAATCTCAAAAGTTAGAGAAGCCGTGGGGATAAAGGGAGGGTTTGGAGGGAGGAAAGAGAAAGAAGAAATGACTTAATTATAATCTCAAAAAAGGTTAATTTTAGACTTTAAAAAAGGGCTTTAAAAGGTTCACGGTATATGACTAATATCCCCAGTGAAGCTGGTCAGAGCAAAACGGTGCTCATTCACTGCTTTCCTGGGTTTCTGTGAGCGGATGAGGCACAGCCCATAGCATATGCCTGCTTCTGAAGCTCCTTTGTCATTAGCGCTAGAGGCATCTTTAGCGCTATCAAACTGCTTCAGGGTTACCGGGGGTGCAAATGGAAAGACACAGGTTTAAAACTAATTAACAGAAGTGATAGAGAAAACCAACTTTAGCTTAGATGCAATGTGAAAACATATTGAAGAAAGTACAATCACATGTGCCTTGTTTTGCAGGGCGGGGGGCCCTTGCTCAGTGCTTAGGAGCGCTGGCTGCTCTTCCAGAGGACACACACACACACACACACACACACACACACACACACACACACCGTTTTAATTTTTTTTATTGAAATGAGCATTTATCTTGCATTTATTAAATAATTAATTCTTCCCATTAATTTATTTATTCTCTTTACATCCCGATCACAGAACCCCCCCAGTCCCAGCCTCACATGGCCCCTCCCCCAGAGGACCCATGTTTGATACCCAGCACCTACATGGTGACTCACAACTATTCGCCACCTCAGTCCCAGAGGCTCTAACGCCCTCTTCTGGCCTCAGTGAGCACTACATGTAGTGCGCAGACATTCATGCAGACTAATTTCACCTTAGAACACTGACACTCCTTGGGTGGTGCTATAATGGTGGATACACAGCACCATGCATTTGTCAAGCTCACAGAATGAACACCACCAGGAGAGAAAGTGGGTGCCCTGGGGATACCGATGATAAACGTGTGGCTGTAGGTCCATCCCGTGTGGGGATTAACCACTCCGGTGGGGGATATGGAAAATCTGCATCCCTCCAGCTTGATTTTGCTACAAACCTAAAACGGTTCTCAACAGATTAGCACTAATTTACAAAACGCCTGTCCTTATGCCTGAAATACATTGGTCGGGTCACAGCATCGCACTTGACAGCCATAGACACTGGTGGAAATCGCCACAGTGGCAGTGATGTCACTGAAAGTTATTTCTTATACGATCAACTTAACTAGTCTAAATTATATCCCTCACACATGCAAAAAATTAAAAATCAGAGAAAAGACAAGGGTCAGAGGTGGGGGGAGGGCAGGTGCCCAAGGGGGGAGGGCAGGTACCCAAGGGGGGAGGACAGGTGCCCAAGGGGGGAGGGCAGGTGCCCAAGGGGGAGGGCAGGTGCCCAAGGGGGGAGGGCAGGTGCCCAAGGAGGGCAGGGCAGGTGTCCAAGGACTAAGTAGCCCTAAGTGGAAGAAAAGACAATGCTCCATGCAGGCCAATTGGCCTCTCCGCAGCACCTGAGGACTGGGAGTCACCTCATCAGTGCTCTGTGCTCTGGGCTGCAGGTGAAGTGAGGGGGGTGCTCCATAATAAACTGCCTTCCTCTGCCACCCTGCCTATTTTTAGGGCTCCATTTTACAACATGGTAAGATGAGCCTGTGTGGATGTCAGGGTGCCAGGCGTCATTAAGACGTTTCTTGAGAAGTGGGGAGACGCTTTCCCAAGCAAAACTGAAGTCACAAGCCACAGGCTGTTTTCGAAGATGACACCCATTAAGAAGCTGCTGAGGAGCTCGCTAAGGTGCCCTTTGTTCATGTGACAAGCCACAGTCTGCTCTGTGATGATTTACAGCTGGCATGGTGATGCCTGGGTTATCTGGGCCCCAGGAAGGAGCAATATGGAAAACAGACACTCAAGTTGCCCACTCTATAGAGGACCCACAGAAAGGTCACAGAGGTTTCAATAGCAAGCTGGGTCCATATCAGAAAAAACCAGGCTTGGCACTTATGTATTCATCCATAAGTGGGCCTGGGGCCTCTACATGTTGGAAACTGCTGTGTATGCTGGAGATCCATCAGCAGAAATCAAAGAAGTCGCTTTTTTTCCCCCATGAAAATCACATCTCAGTTTAGGAAGATAAAAAAAAAAAAATGGTGTGTCAGAGAAAACTAAGAAGGAAAAAAAGAACAGATGCTGAGAAGCTAGGAAGGATGGCCCAGGGCCAGGGAAGACCTCTGCATGCGATGGCTATGTGAAGTGCCTTGGAGGAGGAGAACACTCCAGGCGGGCCGCAGCAAAAGTCCCGATGTTCTTGAGAAAGAGCAAGTAGCCAGTGGGAAGAGAAAGGACAGCAAAGGAAGTAAGAAGAGGAGGAAGCCATGGCGGACCTCACAGGCTGTGACCTCACCTCTGGATCTCGTGTATTCTGAGCCCACAAGAGTATGGCTGGGCTTGTGTTTAAAAGGGCACTCTGGCTGCTCTGGGAGAGAACAGAGGCAGGATGGAATGGGAGAAAAACTACTGAGAAGTGGTCAGGTTCTTTTCTAAAACACTTAATTTCATTTTTTGTATGTGTATTTTGTCTAGGTGTCACACACATGCCTGAGGAGGCTGGAAGAGAGCATCAGATCCTGTGGGGCATTTATGAGCTGTGTGGGGGTGCTGAGGATTGAACATGGGTCTTCCAGAAGAGCAGCCAGTGCTCGTAACCACTGAGCCATCCATCTCTCTGGCCCTACAGCCAGCTTCTTACCGTGTCTTTAAAAGACCTGAGAGGCTCTACTGAGGAATTAGATCGGGCAGAGAGAAAAGAGAAGCCAGACCACTCCAAAGTCCTTGCCATAGACACCATGAAGAAAAAGACTAACAAATCAGAATATTGAAAACTTGGAAAAAAATCTACCTGATCAAAGAGAAGTGGGCATGAAGCCTAAAACCACACACACACACATACACACACACACACACACACACACACAAACACACCCACGCTTGCACATATGCGCACATGCCCAAAGGAAAGTAAAACAAAACAAAAAACAAACAAACAAAAACCATTTGCAACAAAACCAAGGAGCCAGAGCTCTGGCCCAGTGGTTAGGAGCACTTGTTACTCTTGCCGAGGACCGAGGTTTGGCTCCCGGCACCCACACGGTGACTCACAAGCATCTATAACTCCAGTTCCAGGAGTCCAATTGCAATCACTGTATGACATAAAATACAATTAATTAAAAAACAAAATACCCAGAAACAAAAACAACTACGAGAAAATATTTACAACAATAACACAGCATTGAGATCCATTTCACACAAATGATTTATTCAGGTCAATGCGAAAAACATCACCCACATTTTTTAAAAAGTAGAAACTATTGAGTATTAACTAACACAACAGGAAACACAAGAGACAGACAGAGCGCAACATGAAATGTCCCATCCAGGTTCATGCTTCGAGCATTCCCAGTGGGTAGTTCTGCCTTGGAAGCTTGTGAATGCTGGAGCTGTAGTCTGTCCAGTGGAGACAGTCACTGGCTGTGGGCCGCAACAGTGAGACCTGCCTCTGCTTCCACAGGGACCTCTTTGCTTCCTGCCTGTCCCTCCAGTCCGCACCCCGGACTCGAGCATCTCATGCTGGGTGTTTTGTCCCAGTGGTGAGGAGAGGAGCTACCAGGGGAGTGTGCCCTTGCCTGTGTTAGGAACACACCACTTCATGCTTTTCACACAGGGGGAGTCTGTAGAATTAAAGTGGACTCCCCCTTCAGTGAGAATCTGGAAATCAAACATTCTCCTATTCCATGGGTGGGGATATAATTCATGATAGCTCGCTCTTTGAAATACCATCTGACAGAGTCTTAGTACGTGGCTCAGTCATTCTATAAGAAGGTGACCTGTAAGCTACATCTCCATATGTGTGCAAGACACAAAACAAACTTACTTGCAGTTTTGTAACAGGCACAAAAAAAATGTCCAGCTAACTGTCCATCAGCAGGGGATTATTTCGGGGAAGTGTTTGTGTCGTCAAATCTCTGAAGTACTTGATAAGAATGAAGAAGGACTATATGTGCTGACACCAAAGAACTAAAAAAAGCAAGGAAATGGTTTATGGAACGATGTTCGAGAGACACAACACCATGTGTTAAAAATAAAACAAAGTATACATGTATGTACACATGAGGTCGTGCACACTCAGAGAAGGGGCCAGATGGAGCCTTCCACTTACCGATCAAGGGAAAACAAAGGTGTGTCCATCTTTATAGTCACAGACTCATCTATTGCTTACAAAATATGAACACCTCAAAATCTACAGGCTGACAATGCTACCTATGAACTCTTCCAGTTGGGTCTGACAGAAACCTTACCCAAAGTCACTGAGACAAAACAGGGACACTCTGGCCCCTGGATTCGGGAATCCGCTGGTCCTGAGGCTCCGGCTAAGCTCCAGTCTCTGCCTATCCCTCACTCTGCCCTTTTCTGTTCTTCATTCTCCAAGGAAATTGAAGATGGCAAACAAAAGCTACGGGCTCCCCAGATTTCTATCTCTCTGCAAAGCAGCCTTAATTCAGAAGGAACTGCTTCTCTCTACTTAGTTCTAGAGAAATGCCTTCCACAGACAGTCGGTGAGTAAGACCAGTCCAGGTACTCTCCATGACTGAGGAAGACCAGGATTACAGAACAAACAGCCACAGTAGAACCAAATGGGATCAGGGAGGCATTTCCCCTGTGAGAACCGAAAGGAGAGGGGAGGCACAGTGTGGGAGGCAGACTGGGCAGCAGACAACAGAGCCCCCACTACAGACCGAAGGCACATGGTCTGACGTTATCACCCCAGCCTGAACACCCAGTAAGGCTGAGGTGGGCTCAAGGCAGCTGGCTCGATGCCATGCTAGGCTTCCAGGAACAAGGATGACATTTTGACCATTTTGAGGCAAGCCCTGCCTATGTGAAGGGGCTACTTGGATATGTCGAGCAAGAACTAAAATGACCCCCTCACATTCTATATCACATCCCTGCAGGTCACCGCTCCTTTGTCACAATTATTTATTTTTATGTAGGGGAGGAGGATGAGCATGTGCCACAGGTGTGTGTCTGGGGGTCAGAGGGCAATGTGTGGGAGTTGCCTCCTTCCTTTCACTGGGTCCGGGGATTAAACTCAGGATAGGTGGCAAGCTCCTCCATCCACTAAGCCATTTTGCTTCCTTAGATAATTACTCTTAAAACAAAATGAAATTTATGAAGATGGAATTTGCTAGAGCAAGGGAGGCAGAGGGGAGAAGATGGCAGTAGAGTATTTAAGACGAAGGAGAAAATGAAATAGGTCCGAAGAGTATTTCTAAAAGAATAGGAAGGCATGAGGCTCTGCCGACTTCAGTACAGAAACCTGCATTTGAAAGGTGGCTAGATGTGCAAGTGTCCAACACAGGCACAGACGGGACAACACTGTCACCAATCCTGCCAACCAACGCTTCTTCATCCTGGACGCAAGCGATGAAAAAAGCCTAGTCACCCGGTGCTTTAAAATGCACGCACAAGAGAAGTGAGAGACAGAATCAATGGAAAGTTTCCATAGCTGTAATCCTAAAATGTATCCCAGAGCCCGGCTAACTGTTAGTGGTCAGGTATCCCTGCCTTCTGAATGTATTCCTGAGCCCGGCTAACTGTTAGTGGTCGGGTATCCCTGCCTTCTGAATGTATCCCCGAGCCCGGCTAACTGTAAGTGTTCACACGGCCCTACCTTCCACATTCTGATCACTTTTTCTTATATCGATATTTCAATCTAACCTCCAGATAGATGCTAAATCACCCCAATCTCAAAGCATACTCTTTCTGAGTGTGAATGTAAGTTGACATACATGTCTTGGCTACAGACTATCCTAGGTCCTCGGGGAAGGAGAAGCCAGGTTCTCTGGCACTTTCCAGTGAGACCGGTTCACAATCACCGCACTAAGTCCACGGCAGAAAATGAAGCCAAATATTGCCCTGCTTAGAGACACCTGAGGCCTGCTCACAGGGTTGTTCCTGCTCAACCACTCATCTCACGTCCCACGCCCATTCCTACCAAAGGAATAAGGCAGACCTTCACAGAAAGGATGCCTGATCCAGTTACTACCAATCTTTCCCACCGTGGGCTACATACACGCATTCACACGTACATGCGTGTGCACACACGCGCACACACACACACACACTGCATCTTCCCTGTTAGTTCATTAAACCTCTGTCTATATGTCATCATCTATGCTTTTTACAGGGAAAGCCCTAGACCTCGGGAATTGAGACAGGGAGCAGAGCAAGTATTACAAGACATCTTCTTGGAGAAACTCAGGCACTCAAAGGAAAAAACTCAATGCCTAGTATGTACGCCAAAGAGGGTCAGATGAGACGGCTGACAACCATTTTTAAATACACGCATGGGTGTGCTGGAGATTCACAGACAAAATAAGATTCCTGACAAATAGAATGATGTGATCATGTCTGTGTGCGTGTGTGCACTCGCGCACGTGTGTGCATGTATGTGTGTCCGTGTGTGTCTGCATATGTGTGTTCTCGTGTACATGTGTGTGTGTGTGTGTGTGTGTGTGTGTGTGTGTGTGTGTGTGTGTGTGTGTATGACGAAACTGAAAGGTAATTACTGGAGTCTCTAGGAACCTTATTAGTCTCATTCAACAACGACTGAAACATTCAAGAGAGAGTCTCCTCATGCCACACTTTACCATTACAGCGGCGACTAAATTGTACTGGCCTGTAGTTTAAACTCTATACAAAGTATTAAAATAATCACTGCCAACACACATAAGCACACGCAATCTTCAGAATGAGAGAAATGGAGGGAAGAGCTGTGTGTTGCCACAAACCCACACAATTAACTAGCGGTCATCTGACTGGCACTGTGTGCCTTGTGCAGCTCATGCATCATCTCTGCTCTAAGAATGACACAGAGTAACACAAAACATGACTTCGTGGCAATTGAAACACATAGAAAGCAGGAAATGAATTGATTGGATCCCGTCACCTCTTCTGAGGTTACTATTGCCAGTACCGAGCTGATTCTTCTATCTAAAATAAAGCCAACCTTCCTATAAGGTGGGAAGGGAAAAGCCTTAACTATGTATCGATGGCAGACTTGTTACAACAACAAATTAGTAACAACGATAAGGAAAGGTGCAAACCAGATGTAGTCCTGGGTGTGTGTGTGGGGGGGGTGTTCGGTCTGTCTGCATTTCCAGAGGTCCTAGGTTTGAGTCCCAGCACTCACAGTACAAACTATCTGTAATGCCACAGCAGGCCCCAGGTATCTCTAAGCAGAGCAAAATCTCATTTTCAATCATGGACCATGACTGCGAACCCATCCCACCAGAGAGTAGCAGAGAACCTGGCTTCTCTTACAATTATCTGTGTAACTCCAGTTCCAAGGAGCAGACGCCCCCTACTGGCCTCTGTGATAACTACAGCACAAGATGCTCAGACATATGCGCAGGCAAAATACCCATAGACATAAAATAAAAATAAGACTCTTTTATATGTGTGTGTGTGTGTGTGTGTGTGTGTGTGTGTGTGTGTGTGTGTGTGTATGTATATGTATAATTCCTATTTATGAATTCAGAATCCTTAGAGGTAAGGAAAGAACACAATTGGAAAACTCTGGATAGCTGATGTCCAGCATAGTATGTGGGGAATTAGTGGGTGATTCTCCTGGGCCAGCAGAGGAGAGTCTCAATTCTTTATGCATACACATGAGTGCTTTCAGCTTTCCACAGCTGCCCCTCTGGGCAGTACAATCTTTTCTCCCTACCCTGTTGGTGAGAGCTAACTTAAAAGTCAGCTCAACCCAATTCTTTTGTTTTTTAGCCACTTCCAGTCTTGCTTAGATTTCTAACACAACATAATTCATTTCAAAGCTTTAATCTCACCACAGCTGCAAGGCTTTCTTGCTCCTCTCCTTCCAAACCAGACAGAGCTATTGCTGTGGTAAAGACTTTGGGAAACACACACACACACACACACACACACACACACACACACACACACACTGATCTGTCCTCCTCATGGCTCCCTACCCAGATCATTCCTCCTTCTCCCAGGCCTGCTAGATAAGAGTAACTGCTGAGAGGGAAAGTCTGAGGTCTCCCTCAGGACCTGTCACTTCAAGTCTCACAGAAACAGACTCCCATCCTGAGACCTTCTCAATGCTCTCTGGGTTCTGTGACACCAAGAGTCTTCCTCCCACGCCACCTCTCTCAAGAGCCTTGGAAAATCTGTATGCTCCATCCCCAGGGTGACATCATCTGTATCCCCCACCCTCAGGATAACATCTATATCCACCACCACCACCCCCATGACATCATCTGCATGCCCCACCCCCAGGATGACATCATCTGTATGCTTCACCCTCCATTCCCAGAGTGACATTGAGAGACAATTATCTTATGGAAGAGTCTTCACATTCCCTCAGCTATGCCAGTGCCAGCAGACTAACTTCTGTATCACTTACCCCCCTTCACAATCCCAGCACCTGGGACTCACGTAGAGCCTGTGCCTGCAACAGTGTGCATGCATAGCACCCGTGGAGGCCAGATGCAGGTATTAGGTTCCCTGGAACTGGAGTTACAGATGGTTGTGATCTGACACATAAGTTCTGGGAACCAAACTTGAGTCTTAACCACTGGGCATTCTCTCCAGCCCCCAAAATAAATATATTTCTAAAAAAACCCACATCTTTAGCCAAAGCATTTCTGCCTACAGACACACAAACAGTGAAACAGACAATAAGCTTTCTGCCCTGTCTCCTTTGCTAGGTTTTGCACATATGAGCTGGGTGTCTGCTCTGTTGTGCTGAGTCTGTGTGGAGTTACCATTTCCAAGGCAGGCATGCAGCATCTAAATACCAGAGTCATCCTCTGGCTCTTTGACTCCAGATCCCAGCATTTAAATTCTGGTCATCTCGCAAGCAGCAGGAGGGCATTAGCAATGCCACATTGTCCAGTGCAGATGACATGTCAACACGGGTTTAGAATCACAAGCTGTTTATCTCACGTTGAACCTGACCCTGCTTCAAAAGGACAGTCCTGTCCTGGTTCAAAGGCAGGCTGAGGTGTGGGCCAAGAGCAGCCCATTTCCGACCTGAGATTAGTGCATGAGGAAGATCTGCTTTAAAAAATGTTTTAAATTAAAAAGAGAAAGAGTTATTGATAGCCCAGAACTTAAAATGAAATAAAATTCCATCTATGCCTGATATAAAACCGTGTCCTGGGCCCACATCATCCTCCCTAAGTTTATGAACACCCACTGAAGATTTCTGGAATAGTCTGAACCACTCTCAGACACCTGCCTGCTGGTTTCAAACTATGTCCTGAACTTCAGTTCCTTTCCTGTGGTTGACAGCTTTGGGGATAGGAGTTCTAGGCCCCCAAATCCTCAAAACTGCTATCTAGAATCTAAGTCAAACAAATCACAATGCTCTCATAAAAAATAATTTTTGTGCCGGGCAGTTGTGGCGCACGCCTTTAATCCCAGCACTTGGGAGGCAGAGGCAGGTGGATTTCTGAGTTCGAGGCCAGCCTGGTCTACAGAGTGAGTTCCAGACAGCCAGAGCTATACAGAGAAATTTTGTCTTATAATAATAATAATAATAATAATAATAATAATAATAATAATAATTTTATACTATTAATGCCTAGAGAAATGCTTACTTGCAATTTATAAATACAAATACGCTATAGTACACATGCTAGTTTTTATCCCTCTTTCAAAGATCAGCTTATAAAAATTTAGAATCCTGACAATGTCTCGGTGAAACCAATCATTTTGCACAAATAATATATACTAAATTTTTTTTTTTAAGTTTGGAGACTACTGCTTTCATCTTTAAGCTACTTGATATCCAAGATTTTTTTTTTCAGAAAAAAAAATCATCTGTAAGAAAGCACTAATCACAACTACTATTTATTTTCTACTGTTCCTTCCCTTTTGTTCCCCCACCCATTTTAGTTTTCTTAAGATGTCAAAATCAGAAATTAGATCAGAACTGTTTTTGGTAATTGTAGCAAGTATAGATGTAAGTCAGCATGTGAACTTCAAACCAGTCATAAATTGAAGCACTTTGTGTTTAAATAGGAACAGGAAAATTATTATTTTTGATGTGCTTGTAGAAATTCATTTAACATAGTATCGGACTGGGCTGAGGATGTAACTCAGTGGTAGAGTGTTTATGTAACATGTACAATGCCTTCCTTGGGGTTGATTTTCTTAGCCCTGAAATCAATCAATCAATCAATCAATCAATCAATAGCTGTTCCTTATGTGACTCGGGACAATGGCTTTCCCTCTTCCAGCTAGAACTATAAATGCTTGTTTCTCCCTCTATTACAAAAATAATTCTTGCTTATTGTGAAAGTTCAAGAGATAAGCTGCAGAGTGGTACCACGGCCAGCCGAGGTAACGGAAAAGCTATGACCCAGCTTGGCCTTGATGGGGTTCCCCATCCACTGGTGTTTCTTCCCAGTTGAGGGGAATTGGCCATGCAGCTGATGCTACAGAATATTTACAGTGCATTCTGGAATATCAGGTTAGCAGAAGAAAACGCTTAAGCTCCATTTTACGTCTAATGCTCTACATCTGAGATTACTTACATCGGAAGATAATTTTTATAGAGTAGATTTGTACCACGCTCCCAATTTTTTAAATTCAAAATCATTTCCTTCACACTACTCCGAATAAGTCATACTGAATAGACCTCTCTTAAGAAGGAAAAAGAAAACCTTATCAGCTGGCAGATTAAACTCCGTAAAATTAAGAATGCTCTTTGGCCACTTAAACTGCAGCAGGTTCGTTTTACAATGTGAACTGGCCACGTAAAGCAGTCGTGCAGTGTGTCCCCGGGCCACTGAAGATCAGTTCCTGTTCAACGTGAGCTGTGTCCTGTATAAGCTCTTAAACATGATGAGAATACCAAGAATTCCTTCCTAGTTGCTACAAAGGGCTCTCGAAAGCCACCAAAAGGCCCGGACACATTCTTGGGCAATTATGAGGACCAGGAGGAGGCAGGGTCAGGCCAGAGAAAGAAAAGTGGTCTGTCACGGCACTTCACTACACCCAAGCCTCTGCTATTCCAAGCAACAGCTGCAGAAGCCTGGCACCCCCAGCTGAGGAGAGCCACTCAGATTGCTGGGGTTTATCCTTCTGATAGCTCAACACTCCGGCTTGGATCCCCGTCCCTTCCAGATCAGGATAGACCAGAACAGCTCTTGCCACCCAGGCTAGATTCTGATAGACACATCTCACAGTGCTGGTGTCTGTGCAAGTTCCCTTGGGGTTCAGTGAATGTCTAACAGAACTGTTGAACTGCCTGGGGAAAGGCAGGAAAGGGGGTACAGCAAATAGGATATTCCTAAGTACAAGGCTAGCCTATAGGTATGCGGGTACCTTCTTTCCAGGTATGAGGCTATCCCAAAGATGCATGGGTACCATCTATGGAAAATGAAGTAGAAACAGTTTATATCTCTCAAGAACTTTCCAGCTGCCAGTGCCTACCCCAGGTACCATGTGTGGATCATCAGCCCACACCAAGAGCTACAATTTTGCAGAGAAAGAGGCAGAATCCAACTATGAAGGCAACACAGCAACAAACTATCAGGGATGAGACTTAATAGCAGTCCAGAATTTCCAAGCATCCTGACCTTTGTAAGACGTAGTGGGACACAGTTCAAGCAATCAGAAAAAGTATTGTCTCCAGAGGTTCTTTCATCTGCTGTTTTTATAGAGAGGGGCCTCACTAAATACCTGTGGCTGGCTTGAACCTGTCTATATAGACCAAGCTGGCTTCAACCCCACAGCCTGCTTCTGCCTCCGTGTGCTGGGGTCGGGGTCAAGGACATGTGCCAACACATTCTGTTCCAGAGAAAAAGTTAAATAGTAGTAAAACCATTATAAGTCTCTAAGACACCACACATCCACAATCCTAAACAAATATTTTGTTGGTTTGGGTTTCTAAATTATCACAAAAGCTCTTGTTCAGCGTGAGTAGCAACTATATGGTTCAAAATCACATCTTTCCATAAGTTCTCGACAATAAGCAAGGCATTGAGTGTGAGCGGACAACCCTGTGGCACAGCACTTGCTCAGCATTCAAGAAGCCCCAAGTTAGAGCCCCAGAACTGGAGGAAAGTTTATTTAAATGTTATTTTATTTAAACGTTATTGAGAGAACTCCCAGGTTCCAGGTTCATATGCAAATTCAGGCCCGGCTACGCACACTGACTTCAAAAAAATAGATTTACAATAGTTCAGACTCTTTAATTCTTCCTCAGACACACTGCCGTGCTATATAACCTTGGGTTTAAATCGATTTAAATGAAATAGTGATAACAAGAGGTGGGAAAGGTCACTGGCTCCGTGGCTACCCGGAGCTTTTACCTGTGTTTAAAAACTCAGCACAGTAAAGCATCAGAATGTAAAACAGAGTCGTAATTTTCTTCATTAAATGAGGCATTTTAATTGGGATATGAAACATTTTATGTTTCTTTAAAGTTTAAATGTGCCGGTCTTCAATCATTCAAATTTTTTTTGAAAACTAAAGAAAAGTCAGGACAACAATGATGATGGTCCACACAATTTGCCTTCAAATCAGTTTTGTCAAACAGAGAGCAGGAGTTACCTGGTTTGGTGTTAGTTGCTTGCGCTCCATGAAGCTGAGGACTCACCAGGAAGAAGCAGTAGCATCCCGGGAGAGCCCGGGGTGGGGGTGGGGGTGGGGTGGGAAGCAGGGTAGCGACTGGCTATTCCCAGCGGGCGCCCACCTCGCTTAGATCTCCCCTCCTGCCGGATACTGTGAAGTGAACCCAGGGCCTCGCCATGCTAGGCAGGACTTCTACTCTTGTAAAGAGTCTCATTGAGTTTCACAGGCTGGCCTTCAACTCACACCTCGATCCTGAGACCCTTCCGCCTCAGCCTGCTGGAGCTAGCATGACACGCTGGTGCCATGAGGCCTGGCTCTCTGCTCTCCTCTTGCATTTAAAGAATATCATTTTGGATGAATCCATGGCTCTCCAATGACCCTTGTCTTTAACTAAAACAAATATCTTGTAAAATAGTAATAATAATAATAATGTAGCTTTTCTTCAGATTCAAATACTTCAGAAATTTTAATAATTAAGTCCCCAATCCCAGGCCCTGGGGTCACTAACACTATCAAATCTGTCTCAGATTCTACTCTCCCCTCATCCGTCACCTCCCACCCCACCCCTTTATCTCCTGCGCCTTTTCAAGCTTTCTATAATCCGATTACACAGAGTCTAATGGCTTTTGTTCCCAACTGTTTGAGACCCAGATCCATGAGAAAACATGTCTCATCCCAGAACTCCTTCAGTCCCCTGCCTTTCTTATATAGTGCTGGACACAACAGGAAATCTGGTGGCCTGATTTAATATGTACAGGACAATTCAATGCCTTCTATAAATTCAAAGGTGGAACGCAAGCTGGACTCATAGCCGGCACCTGTAGTCCCAGAGGCTGGAAGATGAATGCAGGAGAATCAGGAATCCAAGGTCACCCTTGGCTATAAGATCTCAAAAAATAAACAAATAAATAAGTAAATATAAAAGGAGAGAGGAAGGAAACAGAAGGGGAAATGATGGTAGATATTGGCTGCCAACTTCAAATTTGCAGATACATTTCCGGGCATGGCTGAAAATTTTTCTAGATTATGTTGAGATGGGAAGACCCACCCTCGCTGACAGCTGACTAAAAAGGGGGAAGGTGAGCTGAGTTCTAGCATCCACCTCTCTCTGCCTCCTGACTGTAGGTGCAATGTGACAAGCCAGCCTTCCTGGGTCACTTGCTATGATGGGCCGTATCCCTTCAAACTCTAAGACAAAATAAACCCTCTTCCCTTGAGTTGATTCATGTAATGGATTTTGCCACAGCAACAAGCAAAGCAATTAAAACATACAATTGGCACCGAAAAGGAAGGCTGCTGCTGTTGTGCCAGGCCTGACTGTGTGATTCTTGGGCCTTTGGAACTCTTGTGTGGGAGGAATGAGGAAGTGCTCACAACTCCGGATTAGAAATGCCCCGAATTTCATAAACAATTCTTAGTGGAGCATTCTGGGAGTTTAGAAGACCATAAAGCAAATAGAGACAGGGCAGAGGCCCAGTTCATAGACTTCAGATGACAAGGGCTCCTTGGGAACTGGCCTGGCAGCCATTCATGGGTGAAGAGTCCAGCTGTCTTATTACACCCACGTGCTCAGAACTTGAATGGGGCTAAACGATTTATTCATATAGAAATTTCAATAAATGAAATGCACGTAGAGATGAGGAAGAGTGAGATTGGGAGATAGAAGCCGGGTAGGCAGACAGCGGCCACGCTAACACCGGCCTGTCGAAGTTTACTGTGTATTGCGAAGTGTCACCTACCACTGGAGGACTATATAAGTGGCACACAGACACATACAGCTAATTTTGATTGTCAGCTTGGCAGGATTTAGAATTGCCTTGTTGATGAATCCAGGTTATTTCTACGGAGTTTTAAGTGAGCCGAGAAGCCCACATCCTGATGCTGGCTTTCGTCTCCCAGATTTCCGACCGACAGGGGGCGCAACGCGACCAGCTGCCTCACCTTGCTTCTTGTGCCATGAGCCAAAATAAACCCTTCTTTAAGTTGTTTTGTCAAATATTTTGTCATGGCAAGGTAAAAAGTAAGTAATACAATACATATTTTGTTGGGCTATATTATGTGAAGGTGTTTCCCTGTATATTCAATTGTTAATTCTGCGTCGGCAGAGAGCTAAATACTAGCCAGATACTGGTATTAGTATTTCTACGGCCCATCACTGGGCTCCTGCTTTGTAAATATTTGTTCCTTACTCACCTCCCTAAGGCAATCTAGAATTGTATCTGATTGGCTTTAATCAAGAGCTGATGGCCAATAGCTAGGCAGGAAGTGGAAGGCAGGACTTCCAGGCAGAGACAGGGACTCTGGAAAAAGAACTGGGAAGCAAACAGAGCAGAGCAGAGAGGCACACCTGGCCTCATACTGAGACATAAGGCCAGGATAAAGTAGTCAGGAGACTGCCCAGCTAAGACCTAAGCTTAAAATATTAATAAACTTCTTGTCGTTACTTATACTGCTGGTGGATCCAAGAAAGTCCTGCTATACTATTTAAATAAATAAGTATTATTTTATATCTATTTAAATGGTGAATTTAAATGTACAATTGTCATGGGACTTAACCATTTACCCAGAGAAATTTTTTTTTTGGAAAAACCTGCATGCAAATGTTTATAGCACTTTTATTCACAATAGTGACAAACCAGAAAGAGTCCAGATATCCCTCACAGGGCAAATGGGTAACCAGCTGAATTATATATGCTCTATGGAAAACCAACATGCAAGTTAAAGGAATGAACTTTGACAGATGCCCCCAACAACTTGGGTAAGTAAATGTTCAGGAACTTAGGCTGCATAAAGAAGTTAACCCCATGAGAAGGTAGCGCAGTCAGTATGGGAACCCGACTTCAGTCCGCAGGTCCTACATGAGTGGCATGTGGAAACGGTGGCATGAGCCTGTTGTGACCCCAGTGCTGGGAACGCAGAGTCCGGTGGGCGCTGCCTACGAGAATTGGGGTGTGATTCTGCCTCAAGCAACAAGGCAGACAGACCTGAGGAATGACTCAAAGTTGACCTCTGACCTCCGCATGGACACACATGCATGCATACCTACATACATACAAATAGGACATGCGTGCACACATATGCACACAAATGCTGATCCCAAAAGCTTACATAACTGTACTACCCCATTTATATAACGTTTGAGAGGTAGCTATCAGATTAATCATTGTCAGGGGCTTGGTTGAAGGGTGGATGGAGGTGCCCATGGTTACAGAAGGGTGACGGGGGGACCCTAGTGATACAGAACTGGGCAGCATCTTGGCTGCGGCAGGGAAACATGAACCCACACATGTGATAAAAGTATACAGGACTAAATACAAACGCACAAACAAATGCGTGTGGTCCTGGGAAACTGGAGCAGAGTACGCAGAGTATACACAGGCTGACATTACATACTACGGCTTTGCAAAAGGCCATCATGGGGAGGGGCTGTGTAAAGGATCTATGTGCATCAGAACTCTATATTAATTTATACAATTGAATCCCAACATACATCTACCTCAACAAAAAAACCCACACAACTAGAACTTAAGAACTAAGTCAAAAACAACAACAAAATATCTCAAACTCCTAAGATTATATTTGAGACGGGGGTCTCATGTAGCCCAGGCTAGCCTCCAACTTGTTTTGAGGCTTAGGATGATCTTACATGTGATCCTCTGCTTCCACCTCCCCAGTGCAAGGTTACAGGCATGCAACAGTTAACCCACAGCTGGGGGCTGAACCCAGGACTTTGTAGCTATTAAGCAATTACTCTGTACTCATTGGGCTACACTGCTGGCCCAAGATTTATTTATTAAACTAAGAACCATGTTAAGTACTTAAATGCTGACTTATTGCCGACTAACACCATCTGGGGTGTGTACTGTCACCACTCTTACTGCTGCCCGTCCCAGGGGTCGACAGTGAAGGAATGAAGGTATCCCAACTCACGGAGCTGGGTCCTCGGACTCTCCCTCCTGTGATGTCTGGTGCTCACCTTGAAGACAGGAAGGTGGGTAGCCACGCCCAGAACTCGTGACAAATCCTTTCCAAGACAAAGTCAACTGAAAACTCTCCACGCTCCCAGCCTTAGAGAAAGCAAGCACGATGACCAGTTTCTCAGGGGAAACCTGACAGTGGGAGGTGAATGCTTTGACCACTTTAACAGAGATTGGAAACCAGAAGGAAGAGCTAAGGAGCCGTCAATAGCAAATGTATCTGAGGGATAGAAGGGAAGGCTGAGGCTGGCTGAAACAAACCCACATAACCATATCATGCTTAATACAGCCGCCCCAGCCCTGCAGCTCCACGGCTCTGTAAGCCTGGGACCATTTCTCTCCCTGGTGTAAACCCCATCTGCCTTGTCAGCCTCAATCCTCTTGCAAACGTTTGCCTTGCTGATGTGGGCTCTGGAGACTGAACTCAGAGCTGAGGTGGCATTCCAGGGTAGGCCTGTGGTGAGGCAGTCTGGCTCACAAGATTTTCAGATTATCAGTAGGGAAGGCAGGAATGTCATGGCCTGTGGACATGGACACAGGGTCATTCATCAAAAAGACAGCTGCCATGAAATCACTGCCTCCCTTTCCTGCTGAAATGGGGTGTCACGTGTGTGTGTGTGTGTGTGTGTGTGTGTGTGTGTGTGTGTGTGTGTGTGTGTGTAGGCCTTTGTGTGGACATGCACACGCAAACCCAAATATGGAAGAGAAATCCTTTCCCAAAACAGGACTAAGAAGGCCTAGAATCAAACATTCAAAAGACAGATGCCCAAGCAGAAGGACACTGTGCCTTAGCGTTAACACTGAGAGATCTAGCTCACAAAGTTCCCACTGAGCAGTTGATGGGACCAGCAAATCACTAACGGTCCAGGACGATGCAAGGCACTAGTGGTATGTTTCGGGAGTCTGTCTTCACTGGTTTCCAGGGAAAGAACCTGTTGAATCCTGGCTGGGCCATTGAGGAAAATTAAGTCCAACTTGGAACTCTGTACTGGAGAAAGGTTGTAAGAAACAGAATTCTCCACAGCCTGTGGCTATGAGAAGAAACCTTCTGGGGTTCAGTCGGAAGTAGCGAGAAAGCAACAGGAGTCTCATTTCACCATGTCAGCCCAAAATGATTCAAGTCTCCACACTGGGTTTTGTTGAGAAAGGACATTTTCTGGACCAGTGAGAAGTCACTTGCCACCAAACCTAATAACCTGACTTCAGTCCCTGGAACCCTCATGGTAAAATGAGAGAACCCAGTCTTCAAAATTCTCCTCTAACTTCTATACACGTGCTGTTAAACGTGCGCGCACGCGCGCGCGCACACACACACACACACACACACACACACACATTTGTTGCCCACCGGCAGGAGCAACCCCAACTTATTTCTTGCTTTGGTTCCTGATGTCTCGGTGCCCTCAGGCCCCATGCCACCAGTGTCTGTGAAGAAAAAGCTCCAGGCATGAGAACCAAAGGTAGACAGTCTCTGAGCCCCTTAGACCTTGTAGAGCCTACAAACCAAGCCTGGGGCATCTGCCTCCAGCCATCCCATTAACTAAATGTCAACCGTCCCTCTAATCCCCAGACCGTGGAGTTTTCTGTTGGCAGCTAAACACATCTTAATGTTAATCCATACAGCTTCCCCATAGTGAACCGCCCAACAGTCATTTTATAGTTGCTAATGTCCACCTAACTTGCCCAAGGCAGAATGCATGAAACATTTTTTTTCTATCCTGTTCTTATTTAACTTGGAGGGGTGGAGGTGGGGGGAGAATTTATCTCCTGTAAACCTAGACAAGCTTGTCACCTGAAAGTCTGGTATTGGTGACGAAGGCACAGGAGATAAATCCAGTAATGAGGGCAGAGAGAAGAGAAGAGAAGGAACAAAATGGTTGGAGGGGTCAGGAGGGGAAGAGGAACAGGAAACGGGTGTTTCTGAAATGTGCCTTTTGAAAAGAGAGGCCCTCCTGCTTTTCCAAATCCCACATTCTCCATGAGAAGCCGTTGTGTGCTATATCTCCATCAGCACTGGGCTCATCCTTGGGCCCTGCAGCCACATGGTCCATGGTGAATGACCGATGGCTTCTTAGCATTGCCTGTGCGTGACTTGGCTGGGCGAAACATATTTTGCATTAGCTTAGGTCCTGACATTCTATCATGTTCCCTGTCAAGAGGCCAAGTCATTCTTGGAACCCTGCACATGGAGTGACATATAACAGAGCCCCAGCCGATGAGGTGGCTCTCTGCTGCCCCACCTGCAGGGCAGTGGTCTGGCTGGCTGCTCTGCGAACAGAGGTTTACCAAGAGAAGGTCAGCAGCCTTGGCCAGCGTCTGCAGTGCTTTTGGAGGAGGCTAGGTTACAAGGCATGGTGGTGTTATTTGTAACCGAGTTGCTTTTAGCAATCAGTGTCACTGCATCAGAAGCTAAAAGTGGGACGGAGTTAGGTGCCCAAGGCTCTCAATGGAGCATGGCAGAAGGCTGAGGGGACGGCCATCAAAATGACACCTTCCTTTCCCAGCTCCAAGCTGCCTTCGGTGACCCTTCCCCTGCCATCCCATGACAGGGGTGCTCTGTCAGGCTGAAAGGGGAGAACTCCAGTGACACCTTACGTGACACTGTCTGGGATGCCTGTGGCTGGCCAGGCGTGTGTCAGTGCCTTCCTCACAGGGTATCCGCTCTCTTGTAGGGATACTGGGTCCTGGGGAGAAGCAGGCTTCCCATCAGGCCCTCTGTGGAGGGCACCTGTCAGGAAGAGGCTGGGAACCCTCTTGGCTCTGACCCCCTCCACTGGTCTCCATGTGCTGAAGCCCTCACTCCTGGTCCACTGCCTGTGACTGCTAGGGCCTGCTGTGTGCTCAGAACTGGGTGGAGCATCAAAGAATGAATTTAAGAAATATAAAGCAAGAGCTTCCCAGAGGCCATGGGATCTCTAGTTTTAAAAAAAAACAAACAAACCTTCAGGGCTGGAGATATGGCTCAGTGGTTAAGAGCACTGACTACTCTTTGAGAGGACCCAGGTTTGATTCCCATCACACTTTACAACAGTCTATAACTCCAATTCCTAGGGGTCTGAAGCCCTCTTCTGGCCTCAGTGGACACCAGGTATGGGCACACATGCAGAAACACCCTATATGCATTTTGTAAACAGAAAACTTAAAATTAAAAACAGAATTTTTGTTCTGCCATGTAAGTGAATGCATGAGTTGGGAAGGTCTGGTGGTGTGGACGCGTTAATAGGAAGTCAAAGGTGACGTCAGTGAGAGAGGCAGGGGCTGGTGAGCGGAAGCTTTTTAGGAGATGAGGTATGAGCCAAGGCTTGAGGAAAGGATCTGCGGTGGTTGTAAGAACCCAGGTCAGGGGCTGGAGAGACGGCTTATTGGTTAAGAGCACTGACTGCTCTTCCAGAGGTCCTGAGTTCAATTCCCAGCAACCACATGGTGGCTCACAACCATCTGTAATGGGATCTGATGCCCTCTTCTGGTCTGTCTGAAGACAGCTATAGTGTACTCATAAACTAAATAAATAAATCTTTAGCCGGGCAGTGGTGGCGCACGCCTTTAGTCCCAGCACTTGGGAGGCAGAGGCAGGCGGATTTCTGAGTTCGAGGCCAGCCTGGTCTACAGAGTGAGTTCCAGGACAGCCAGGGCTACATAGAGAAACCCTGTCTCGAAAAACCAAAAAAAAAAAAACCAAACAAACAAAAACCCACCATATTAAAAAAGAACCCAGGTCAGCTCAGGGGCCAGGCCACAGGCAGTGTGGTGGCTCTGAGGGGCTAGAAGTGACTGACAGAGAAGGACTGTACCACACTCTGGTTGTGTGCACAGCAGCCTCACAAGCAACACCCCAGCTCTCCTGTTTGTGAGCAGCTGGCAGGTGCCTGCACTGCAGTCAGCACCCCATGAAAGCGATGGATAGATAAAGACAAACCACCTGACGCCCTCATCCATGCGGGAGCCCCCGACCAATACAAACGGTTTTCAAATGCAGGGACTGCAAACTCAAAGGTCTGCATGGTCCAGGCACAGTGACAGAGCTGGCTTGAAGTAAGCTGTAGCAAGTGGGGAAAGGATCAATAAAAAAGGCACACCTACCTTTAAAGGACAGGGCTTATCTGGCTGCAGCCCAGTGCTGCTGCCAAGAAATGTTTGCCTAGTACTGTCGTGGGGGGTCTGGTCTCATGTACCTCAGGCTGGCATCAAACTCAGTATGTAGCCGAGGGTGACCTTGAACTCCTGATCCTCCTGTCTGTACCTTCCAAAGGCCGTGATTACCGGTGTGAACAACCACGGAAGGTTTCTGCAGTGCTGGGAGTCAAATCTAGGGCCCAGCAAACCTTATGTGCTATGTAGCCGAGGGTGACCTTGAACTCCTGATACATTCTATCAACCCAGCCACATCCCCAGCCCCATGCCAGATATTCGGAATGTTATGTGAAATCCCCCATTTTTTAAATGTTGGCCATGTTCTTTTTCAAAAATGTACTTTGTGGACTAAGGAAACGGCAAAGCCTAAAGCCATACTCAATCTACAGGCAAGCTTTGGCTCTGGCGATAAGAAAATCTGGGTTCAAAAGGCTTATAGGCTAAAAAGACCTCCAACAAAATTAATTTATGGTTATGGAGGTGAGTGGAACCAGATGGCTGCAGACGGGACCTGCAGAGAGCCTGCCCAGGGGCTAGGAAGGTCTTGCATTTGAGCCGAGCAGCGTTTGCAGGGGTGAAGACGTGTGTAAACATTCCTGGAGATGGAAGCGTACGAGGTGTGCTCTGTATGCAGTCTGAGTGTGACTCCGTGTAAAAAGTAAACAAGACGGGAAGAGATGGCTCAGCAGTCAAGGACACTGGCTGCTCTTCTATTCACAGCACCGAAGGGCAGCTCACAGCTGCCTCTTACTCCATTTCGGAGGTTCCGGTGCTCTCCTCTGACCGTCCTGAGCATTGGGAGATGCACAGGCATACATGCCAGCAAGCATCTATACACATAAAATGATTTTAAAAGTAAGCTAGAGAGCCCTATGCCTGGTGGCTGAAGTAACCACTATAATGAAGCACTCTGTTCCCTTCTGCCTTCTGTCAGCATCCTGATGCCCCCTGAGTGCCCTAGGCTAGCACTCTCTCCATGCAGCCTTTCCCAACCACCACCCTAGCCCATGTGTGCCCTTGGCCATCTAGACCCTCCCAGATATAGCATTGTGAGCGCCACTTTCTCTCTCTGCCACCCACAAGGTGACCATCCCTGTATGCCTCCCTCAGAACTCTGAAGCCTTTGGGGACAAGACTGTCATATCTGCAGCCCAGACCTACACAAGGCAGTCATTGAGCAGATACCTGACCGGCTCCTTGTGCAAACAAAGGATGCCTCTCCCCCTTTACCACCTAGTTCTATTTCCCTAAAGATGACTAAGCAAAGAATTTAGAACTGTGAGATTGGGAGGGGCCAAAGGAGGAGCTTAAGTTTGGTTTAAAAGGCCCACGGGCAGGGAGTATTTATCATCTAAGATTTTTAAATGTCACTTATCCTCTGCACCCACCTGCGGGACTTCCCAGTGATGATGAGCAGTCGGGGTGTGTGTGTGTGTGTGTGTGTGTGTGTGTGTGTGTGTGTGTGTGTGTGTGTGTGTGTGCATGCATGATTCCTAAATTACTTCTCTGGCAGAAAATACTCCATGTCAATGGTGCTCAAACTTCAACAGGCATCAGAATCCCCCAAAGGCTTGCTAAAGCATGCCCACCTTACAGGCTGGGTGAGTATGTCTGGGAGCAGAGCCTTAGAGTTTGCATTCCAGCTACCTACCCTGTGCCATTGCTGCTGCTGCTCCCAGGACCTGCTGTCAATGGCTCGCTCTGCAAGTACAGAGCATCCCGGTGCTCCAGCCTTGGCACACTCAACAAACTCATTAGACCGTGCCATGTGCACTGCCACATGAATGATGCAGGCAGACTTACAGCCAACAGTTGTACTCTCACCTTTGCTTACCAGAAAAGGAATTGCTACTTCTGAGTGCCCTTCATGGGATCTGCTGTTGAGTCAGAAAATGACACCCACTTTCCGTCACTCCCCAACAGTCACATGGTCTCAGGTTCAAACACATGACTCTGAGAATCAAGATTTTGAAATCCATGTCCATCAGTGAAGTTATCCACTTCTCCAGATGTCTCTGGTTAAATGAGCCATCTGCCAGGTTCTTCCTTCAAAAGATTCCCCTACTTCATTCAACTACAAGGTCTCCAGTATGGGTTCCAGGCTCTGTACTAGGTAGGGGGCTAATGAACTTTCTCAGAGACTAAGCCAGCCAAAGGGTCTCTCTAGCAGCGTCAGAGGGTGAAGGCAGCCTTCCAGCAGACAGGCTAGCACGCTGCTCTGAAATAGCAGCCCTCGCTGTCCCTGGCAGGAGGTACACTCTGACGTATTCAGTTACGAGTGAATGCCTGGGCATTAAAGCTAAATGGCCCATGATATGGAATGCCCGGGCAGTGTGCACTTGAATTATTTATGCCTCTGCACCTGTGGAAGCTGAGATTTAATTATTTATTTCATGCTAAGTCTCCAACTGGCTGGCTGAATGACTCTCTACCATAAAACACCTGCCTGAGGACTAGCATGAGGGGAACCCATGAATCTCCTCTCACACAGGTACTTCTGCCCCTCCTAACTCTCTGGCCCAGTTACTGAGGAGAAACTTGAGAAATTTAAACTTGAGCCAAATCTCCACGCTTCCAGTCTGCAGAGCATTAAAGCACGTGAGTTAAACTGCAGGCAACTGCAGAACACCACTCAACAGGAGTCAGAAAACTTAAGAACTAATACTTAAGATGCTACCTTTCTTGCTGTCCAAAGATGTCCGAATATTCAATCATGTGTGGAGAAGTTTTAAAACCTTTGAAATAATAACACCTGAAAGACCACATCCATGATCTCTCCATAAGAATGAGACACAGGAGGTATAAGGCCAGGACACAGATGTCTGGTCTTTTTTGGAAGGAGGGGGGTAAGGCAAGGTTTCTCTGTGTAACCCTAGCTGTACTGGAACTTGCTCTGTAAACCAGCCTGGCCTCGAACTCACAGAGATCCAGCTTCCTCTGCCTCCCAGTGTTGAGAGCAAAGGCGTGCAGCCCCCACCACCTGGATATCTCCTGGTCTTTTGACACACATCTGACTTACTGTCGGAAGCCAATGGCTCATTTGGTCCCATTCCCTCCTAACATGGGTAATAGTGTGCTTCAAAATCATCAGAACCCCCAAGTTGACCCCCACCAGCTTTTTGTGTGATGTAATAATGAGGTATGCTTTCCCACACTGAAATACTTACTTATGGTAAAAGTCAGTGCAAGGATGCCAGTAAGCCTATGGTTCCAAAATTACTATTTTAACCCAGTTTCTCACCTGCTGATCACTTTAATAGAGCTACAAAGAATTCAAACCTCTTCACTCACCTCCTCTACACAATTGCTTCCCTGAATTAACTGGAGTCCAGCCTCCTGCTGTGGTAAGATAGACAGATTCCCACACTGTCTTATGTTCTCTAGAGAGAGTGGTCAGTTTTCATATATGGTTTTAGAACATTCCCAAGGCCCTGGCAAATATTCATCACAGTCCCCTAAAGAAGGATTCTTAAGCTCCCAGCACAAGGGCCATGTTAACCCAGCCAAGCAGCCGTGCCTGAGGATGGCTTCACCTCAGCAATGGGGACAGGAAGAACATGCTCTAATCTCAAATGGGATGACAGGACCATGTTCTTGGAGGATTAAGTTCCTGCTTAGGTTTGGTCTCGGTCCTTGGTTCTCCCAAAGTGCAAGATGTTGCCTGCTTCGTGTGAGTCTATTCTAGATCATGGGAATCCCTACGATTACTGAGGAGTTTGTCTCATGACAGGGATACTCCATAAATACTGGCTGGCTGAATGACTCTCTACCATAAAACACCTGCCTGAGGACCAGCATGAGGGGAACCCGTGAATCTCCTCCCACACAGGTACTTCTGCCCCTCCTAACTCTCTGACCCAGTTACTGAGGAGAAACTTGAGAAATTTAAACTTGAGCCAAATCACCACGCTCATGGCGCCAGAGCTTGAGATTGCAGGTCGGTGCAACTGCTCGAGATTGGGTGGTGCAGCCTCCTCTTTGCCACTCCCATACTGCTGCCCAGCCCAGGCCTGGGCCTGGGGCCATTTCTATGGTGATGGCCCTCGGCACCTCGTCTGGGGGGGTGGTAGGGCCCGAGGCAGCCTGTCTGCAGGCTGGGTTGCGAACAAGGTGCTGGCACACGGAGGAGAGAGCTCTGCTTCCTCTTTAAAGCGGCCCCTACTCTAGGGGACAGGCCTCCCTGGCACACGGAGGGGAGCACTGCACGCATTCCTGGGGTAGCCCCAGCCATAGGGGTGGGGTGCAGGGGCCTCAGGTTCGCAGCAGTGACTGCGGCAGCGAGAGCAGCGTCCTGATTCCTCGCTGTCATGCCCATCTGCCCTCCTGCACTAGAGCCATGTTGCCGAGCCACACTAGGGCTGCGACAGCTCTAGGCCAGGGCTCGGAACTGGGCCTTGACAGCGCAGCACTGGGGGTGTTCTCCCCCTCCTGCTGTCCCGAGGGTGAGAGGGTGTGGTCCGGGGAAGTGGTAGCCTTGGGCCCCATTTTGACCCTGGTTTGGGCCTTGGGGACAAAGCCTGGCTCGAGTTCTGAGACCTGTCTCAGTCACTTGCGCATAGGGGTGACTCAGCAAGACCTGTTTGGCCCTCCCTCTGCCCTGCCGTTGCTGACATGGAGCTTTGCCATTGGCCCTGTCAGTTACCCCTTCCCCTTCCCTGCCTCCTATGTCATCTCTCCCCATACGAAAGTGCCCACCCCCTTTGCCTTCTCTATATAAGCAAGGGGTTGATACAATAAAGTTGAGTTCCAGCTTCGACAAGACTCCTGGCCTGGTGTGTTTCTTTTTGGCCACCGACACTCACCATCCCGCTCAGCCCTAGATAGACTTGGCTGGACCAGATAGACTTGGCTGGACCGGGTTCTCTCCTCTCACCTGGACCTGCCGGCTAGAAGCCGACACTCCCACACAGGTGCCTCTGCCCCTCCTAACTCTCTGACCCAGTTACTGAGGAGAAACTTGAGAAATTTAAACTTGAGCCAAATATATCACTGGTTCATTCTGTCGGACAGACTTAAGTAGGTTAAAGACCACATGAAAACCAAGCCAGTTTACCAAAAGTAAGGCTAGCTAGCTACTGGCAATGATGGTTTACCAACAACTTCAGGGGGGCCCTATAATTTAAACTAGGCCATTGGTATGTTAAAATAGTTCATATGTAGTTTTGTAAATTCATATGTACTCTTCCATTTTAATATGGCAAGAATAGAATATATATTAATAATAATATATAAAAGTTTGATAAATATATATAGTTTGATAAATTCTTATGTACTCTCTTAGTATAACAAGAATAGAATATATATTAATGATGATATATGTAGTTTGATAAATTTATATGTACTTACCCATTTAATATGGCAAGAATATTATATTAATGTTAATACATATAAGCAAAATCTTCATATTCCTTGATATATTCCTTGAGATAATGAGCCATTTAAAGTGAGTATCATTTTTAGACAAGAAAGTAGTTCAGTAAAACAAAGAAGAGTAGCAAACTTACCAACCATGCAGTTTTTAAAAGGTCATGCTTGGGTCATGCTCAGTGGAAGAGCAATTGTCTAGCCTGTTCAAAACCCTAAGCTCCATCACCAGCACTCAACAGGTAAATAACGTCAACGATCATGTTCGTGCTCTTTCTAGAGATGAGCAAGTGCCTAGAAACACACTATGCCTTGGAAAGGCATAAGCTAGAAAAGGACTATGACAAAGCAATTGAATCAACTTCCTCCCCCCAAAAAAGGAACCATTTAGTGAGAGGGGTCCGCTGATACATTCTACCAAGCTTTTAAAGAACTCACACAAACTCTTCCTGAAGTGTTCTACAAACCAGGAAAGGATAAAGAAGCCATTCTTGTTCTTTGGGGACAACAACCCTAATACTAAGATCAGAAGAGATACTAGGAGGAAAGAAAACTGCATAGCAACTGGTCTTCGTGCACATGATGTATAGACCATCGATAGAGTACTTGTCGACAGAACTTGCAAGGTATTATAGAAGTATACACCATGTCTGTCCTGGTTTATATTGACTGTCAGCTTAGGAGGATATACAGTCACCTTGAAAACAAATCTCTGCACATGTCTGCAGGTTTTCTGGGTTACAACAGCTGAGGTTGGAAGACCCTAACAGGGCAGCACCCTTCCCAGGCTGGGTACCATGTGACCGGATGGCCTCTTGTTTGTGTCACCAGGTCATCTTCATTGTGACAGTCTGCGTCCCTTCATGCTATGTCAAAGCAAACTCTTCTTCCCTTCCTTGAGTTGCTTCTTTTCAGGAACTTCTTTATAGTAATAAGAAAAGTAACTGGGGACATGACAATTGAAGCTTATTCCCAAAATGCAAGGCTGGGTCAAGATTTTGTTTGTTTGTTTGTTTGTTTTTTCGAGACAGGGTTTCTCTGTATAGCCCTGGCTGTCCTGGAACTCACTATGTAGACCAGGTTGGCCTTGAACTCAGAAATCCACCTGCCTCTGCCTTCCAAGTGCTGGGATTAAAGGCGTGCGCCACCACTGCCCGACTAAGATTTTAAATATCAATAAATAGAACCACAGAACGTTAACAACAAGAAGCACACAGTCATTAACTCGATGCATAAAAAGTATGTGGCAACAATCCAACCCCTGTTCATCATTTGAAATTAAAACTCTATACACTGGGATAGAATGAACCTTCTCAACATAATAAACGTCTGCGAGAACCCCAAGGCTGAAAGCATACCTAATGTCAAAGACTTAAAGATTTAAAGACAACCAAGATGGAAATACTTCTCCCCAGTGTCAGGAACAAAACAAGGATGCCATCTCTCCAGCACATGGCTAGAGATTCTAACCAAAGTAATGAGGCAAGGGAAAAAAAAAACATTTAAATCGAAATTTAAGAAGTAAAATTTTTTCACAGATGATATGTTACATGTAAGGAGATTTATTTCTTTGTGTGTCTGTCTGTCTGTCTGCCTCTCCTACCTCCCTTCCTCCCTCTCTTAACTTTTATAGCTAATAAGCAAATAGTCATGTTGTAAAACCAAAACATAAAATATTTTTTATTCGCTGTGATCATACCAAAATGTAACTCTTTCAAAAATAGGGGGGAAAAATCCCAAATTCACACAGACTCTCAAAAGACAAATAGCAAAAATAATCTCCAAAAATAAGGACAAGGCTGGAAAGCCCACACTGCCTGATTTGAAGTGATCTACAAGCTATAGTAACCAGAGTTGGTACACTAGCATAAAGACCAATATAAAAACCTATAGACTAGGACAGACAGCCCAGGAAAGGAAATGCATGCATACAGGATTAATTTGATAGGAAAAGAAAAATCTTGTCGGTGAATAATACTGGAAATTTTGTAAGGCCAGAGAGATGGCTCAGCAGCTAAGAGCACTGGCTACGCTTTCAGAGGACCCAGGTTCCATTCCCAGCACCCACATGGTGGCACACAACTATCTGTAACTTCAGTTCCAGGGCATCCAACACCTTCTCCGGCCTCCACAGATTCTGGGTACACACATGGCACATGCATATATGTACAGGCAAAACACTCAAACACAGGACGAAGAGAAAGAAGAAAATCTGGATACCCACATGTAAACAAATGGACTACAACCATTACTTTATATGCTATACAAGTGGGCCTGGAGAGATGGCTCCGCAGTGAAGCCTGCTCGCTGCTCTCAGGAAGAGCGTTCCAGAGAACCTGAATTCAGTTCTCAGTACCCACATCTGGCAGCTTGTAACTGACTGTAAGTCCAGCTCCAGGGCACCCCACACCTGCACACATGATATTGGCTCCACTGATACATAAATATAAGTAAAAATAAATATCAAAGGCCTAAACCTCAGAACTGAGCCATTTGAGAAGGAATGTGGGATCTGGCCTTGTCTCTGACATACGGTGCCAGAGTATGTCAGCAAAGGAAGACACGGATAAATAGAACGCCATCAAGATAAAAACTGGTCTTCAGCAAAGAACATCATCAAGACAGTGGAAAGATGATTCCCAGGCTGGGAGGAAATAAATGCAGAGCACATCTATCTGATAATGGGTAAACATCCAGAATAGATGAAAGAAATTCTACAACTCAGCAATTAAAAACCAATCAAATTCAAAAGCAGGCAAAGGTCATGATAGATGTCTCTCCAAAGACATACAAGAGGCATTTAATTAAACACGCTAAAAGGTGCTCACTGTCATTAGCTGTAAGAGAAAAACAAGCCAAAGCCACACTGTGTCGCTTCACACTGGTGATGGTGGCCACCGCACTCCTTAGAGTTGCTTTCCTCGGGGCTATGACAGAACACCTGACAAGCGATTTCAGGGAGGAAGCATTTCCGTGGGCTCATGGTTTGAAGGGACACAGCCCATCACGGTCCAGAAGGCATAGTGACAAGCAGCCTTTACAGCCACAGCGTATGCAGCTGAGACTCCTCACATCTCAGTAGAACAGTGAGCAGAGATGGGACGAGAAGTGAGGAGGGCAGGGGTAAGGGGTCCTGGGTAAAACCTCAAGGCCTGCCCTTTGACAATCCAGTTCTAGCTAGGTCCCACTTCCCAAAGATGCCACCTCCCACAATAGCACTGGCAGATGAGAACCAAATTGTCAAACGTGAGCCTGTGGGGGATATCTCATATTTAAACAATTACAGCCATAATCAGAGCAAACAAAGTAAGTGCTTTTGGAGTAATTCAAGATTCAGGAGGTCGAGGATCATCATGAATTCAAGCCAGCATGGAGACTATGTCAAAAAAAAAAAGCAAAACAAAATTTTAAAAAGTTCTTTTTAAGAATATGAAGACTGGAAGGCAAGTGAATCTGAATTTGAGGCTAGCCTGGTCTACATAGCAAGTTCCAGGACAGCCAGAGCTACATAGAGAGACACAGAGACAGACATAGAGAGACCCTTTCTTGAAACAAAATCAAAACAAAACAAAACAAAAAACATACAAGAAATTGGAGAAAATAGAATTGCTGATGGGGACGCAAAGCTAGTACAGCCTCTGTACAAAGTCTAGCATTTTTTATAAAGCTAAATAGAAAGTTGCCACATGTACTGGCTGGTTCTGTGTGTCAACTTGACACAAGCTGGAGTTATCACAGAGAAAGGAGCTTCAGGTAAGGAAATGCCTCCATGAGATCCATCTGTAAGGCATTTTCTCAATTAGTGATCAAGGGGGGAGGGCCCCTTGTGGGTGGTACCATTCCTGGGCTGGTAGCCTTGTGTTCTATAAGAAAACAAGCTGAGCAAGGCAGGAGAAGCAAGCCAGTAATTAACATCCCTCCATGGCCTCTGCATCAGCTCCTGCTTCCTGCTTGATTTCCAGTCCTGACTTCCTTTGTTGATGAACAGCAGAATGGAAGTGTAAGCCGAATAAACCCTTTCCTCCCCGACTTGCATCTTGGTCATGATGTTTGTGCAGGAATAGAAACTCTAAGACACCATATTATCTTAATCTGTTTGGTCAGTTATAACAAATTACCATAGACTGTCTCACACGCTCGAGTGCACACACACACACACACACACACACACACACACACACACACACACACGAAATTCTTATATTTGCTATGATATGAATCAATCAGGCTCCCAGGAGTTCAGACAAGCCTGTGAGTGTAGGTAAGACCACCACTTCAGTTCAAATTCCTGGCCCAAGAGAGACCCTCCCAGAGCCATCAGGACACAGGAACCAAGGAACAGCTGGGACAGGATCCTACTGGTTTCTCTCTGCACCCCAGAGCTGACCTTGTACCACAGCTCTCCATATCCAAATTCCTCTCAGAGAGAGCTGGTCTCCCAGGAGTACTGACACACAGGTTTGCAGGAGGGACAAGCCACAGTCAGAGACAGCAAGACCAGCTAACACCAGAGATAACCAGATGGCGAGAGGCGAGGGCAAGAACATAAGCAACAAAAACCAAGGCTACTTGGCATCATCAGAACCCAGTTCTCCCACCACAGCGAGCCTTGGATACCTCAACACACCAGAAAAGCAAGACTCTGATTTAAAATCACATCTCATGATGATGATAGAGGACTTTAAGAAGGACATAAATAACTCCCTTAAAGAAATACAAGAGAGGGGGCTGGAGAGATGGCTCAGGGGTTAAGAGCACTGGCTACTCTTCCAGAGGTCATGAGTTCAATTCCCAGCAACTACATGGTGGCTCACAACCATCTGTAATTGGATCCAAATCCCTCTTCACATAAAATAAATAAATCTTTAAAAATAAAAAGAAAGAAAGAAAGAAAGACAAGAGAACACAGATAAACAGGTAGAAGCCCTTAAAGAGGAAACACAAAAATCCCTTAAAGAATTACAGGAAAACACAACCAAACAGGTAAAGGAATTGAACAAAACCATACAGGATCTAAAAATAGAAATAGAAACAATGAAGAAATCACAAAGGGAGACAACCCGGGAGATAGAAAACCTAGGAAAGAGATCAGGAGTCATTGATGCAAGCATCACTAACAGAATACAAGAGATAGAAGAGAGAATCTCCTACACAGAGAAACCCTGTCTTGAAAAACCAAAAAAACAAAAACAAAAACAAAAACAAAAAAAAAGAAGAGAGAATCTCAGGTGCAGAAGATACCATAGAAAACATTGACACAACAGTCAAAGAAAATGCAAAGTGCAAAATGCTCCTAACACAAAACATCCAGGAAATCCAGGATACAATGAGAAGACAGAACCTAAGGATAATAGGTATAGAAGAGAGTGAAGATTCCCAACTTAAAGGGCCAGTAAATATCATCAACAAAATTATAGAAGAAAACTTCCCTAACCTAAAAGAAAGAGATGTACATAAACACACAAGCCTACAGAACTCCAAATAGATTGGACCAGAAAAGAAATTTCTCCTGTCACATAATAGTCAAAACACCAAATGCAGTAAACAAAGAAAGAATATTAAAAGCAGTAAGAGAAAAAGGTCAAATAACATATAAAGGCAGACCTATCAGAATTACACCAGACTTCTCACCAGAGACTATGAAAGCTAGAAGATCCTGGGCAGAACTCATACAGACCCTAAGAGAACACAAATGCCAGCCCAGGCTGCTATACCCAGCAAAACTCTCAATTACCATAGATGGTGAAACCAAAATATTCCATGACAAAACCAAATTTACACAATATCTTTCCACAAATACAGCCCTACAAAGGATAATAGGTAGAAAATGCCATCATAAGGAGGGAAACTACACCCTAGAAAAAGCAAGAAAGTAATCTTTCAACAACCCCAAAAGAAGATAGTCACAGAAACATAAAAATAACATCAAAAATAACGAAGCAACAATCACTATTCCTTAATATCTCTTAACATCAGTGGACTCAATTTCCCAATAAAAAGCCACAGACTAACAGACTGGATATGTAAACAGAACCCAGCATTTTGCTGCATACAGAAAGCGCACCTCAGTGTCAAAGACAAACACTACCTCAGAGTAAAGGGCTGGAAAACAATTTTCCAAGCAAATGGTCCCAAGAAACAAGCTGGAGTAGCCATTCTCATATCAGATAAAATCTCCTTTCAAGCCAGGCAGTGGTGTCACACGCCTTTAATCCCAGCACTTGGGAGGCAGAGGCAGGTGGATTTCTGAGTTCAAGGCCAGCCTGGTCTACAGAGTGAGTTCCAGGACAGCCAGGGCTACACAGAGAAACCCTGTCTCGAAAAAAAAAAAAAAAAAAAACTACTTGCAACCAAAAGTTATCAAAAAGGATAAGGAAGGACACTTCATACTCATCAAAGGAATCAATCTTAGAAACATATGTTCAATTTTACTAGCTACATAAAAAGAAGGGCAAATATGACAAGTAAATTACAAATGTACTTACAGGAAATATCTAAAATTTATAGAGACCATAGAATAGAGACTAGAAGGGCTGGGGAGGGAGGAAAAAGAGCCACTGTCTAATGGATAGAGAGCATTTCTGTTAGGTGACTAAGAAGTTCAGAGAACAGTGAGACAAGGACACAGCACCTTCAATGTCACTGAACTAGATATGGTTCTGTATATGTTATCCAAATAAAAATGGCCTTATACACACAAGAAACACTAAATAGACTCAGCCAGGTGTATTGTGTACTTATGCGTACATATGAAACAATAATAACAAAAGAGAGAGACCATCCCACAGTGTATCACAGCTAAAACACTAAGTATCCAGAACAAAGAAAGTGTATGAAAGAAACACAAGTTACCTATAGGAAGAGCCATCAGAGGAACAGCTCATTTCTCAATAGAAAATTTGAAAGCCAGAATCTTTCTTATTTTAAAGCACGAACATAACTCCAGGAGGTTCAGGACTGTGCCAATTAAGCATTTCCTCAGGAAAACTCATGGAGAACCAATCTCGTTTGTCAGTCTTCAAACAACCTTTCCTTTCAACTCAAATTTTACTGCCAAAATATCCCCTTCAAAAATGGACACAAAGTGGTGCACGCCTTTAATCCCAGCACTTGGGAGGCAGAGGCAGGCGGATTTCTGAGTTCGAGGCCAGCCTGGTCTACAGAGTGAGTTCCAGGACAACCAGGGCTACACAGAGAAACCCTGTCTCAAAAAAACCAAAAAAAAAAAAAAAAAAAATGGACACAAAGAATTCCCTCACCCAGTGCCCTCTGGATTTGAGTATTAGAGATAAGGCACTATAGCCTGAATTAAAGGGATCCCAATAAAATAAGCTTCAGATTTTTAATCTGTTAAATATCCCAAAAGTTATCACTTCAAAGATTTTTCTCCCTCTCCTGCTACATTAAGTCTTGTGCTTGGACACAGAGGGAACACGCAGGGGCTTCTGGGAACTTAATGTTTTCTTTCTTCTTAAAATGTTTAATTGACATATAATTCATTTGTGCTACTTACGGGATGAAGCCCCACAGCTTAATCCATATATATAATATGCAATAATCAAACCAGGGTCTTTCATATCTTAATTCCTCAAATATTGTCAGTTCTAGGTACTGAAACAATTAGTATTTCTGTGCGTTGTGTTGTTTTTAACCCAAGGGCTAGGTGAGCATCCACTTCTGCACCTTTCTCTGGGGGTCCTAACCGTTGATCCCACCCCTTTACTGTAGCAATCCTAGTATTAAAGGCACACATCATAACAGGGAAGACACTTGTCCTGTAAACAATACCATAATGTCACTTGCCCATAATTTCACAGTGCCTAGTGATTGAATGAACTGCCTAAGGTCTCAGCGCATTACTGGAGAAGAGTGGAGCCTCTCAGCTCAGCCTTGAGTTTGTTACTCAAAAAATATGAAACTTCTGTTTCCAATGCTCATTCTACAATGTGTTCCTAGTCACTGGCAAACCTTGTAATACCATCTCGCTGGAGCTAATACAAAACATTTTTTGCTCATTTAGATTTATTTTTCCCAGGAAATTACTCAACTGAGATCTGGATCAGATATCCCCATTTAATCTGGTGTAACTGCACTTCTCTCTAATACTGTGTAAAACCACCATTGACCATAAATACGATTAGAGTGCTCTGTCATCTGTCGACTTAATCAATCTGCTATAAATACCTCACGGATGATTTGAGGCAAATCAAATGGGCTCATCGCTTTAAAAAGAAAATAAAATCAACTCTCTGGGGAATTATGACATCTTAAATATGGAAAGGGTTGGGGCTCCCTTGATTGTACATTTTTAATGTCTCACTGCCCCTCCCCTCATCAGTATCACAAGGCTCAGCTTTTCCTTCTGCTTTGGATACTAGAAACACATGAGTTTACTTTTACTAATAAACATAATTTGACCTTTTTTTTAAATAATAAATGCTCAGGGCTGGAGAGATGGCTCAGCGGTTAAGAGCACTGACTGCTCTTCCAGAGGTCCTGAGTTCAATTCCCAGCAACCACATGGTGGCTCACAACCATCTGTAATGAGATCTGATGCCCTTTTCTGGTGTGTCTGAAGATAGCGACAGTTTACTCACATATATAAAATAAATAAATGTAAAATATAAGTAAATAAATTATCAGGAAAGATCAAACAATAGCAACAACAAACAGTATACAGTATACAGTTAGGTGTGAGCAGTAAATTCCAAGCGCAAAAACCAAATCCTATCGATAAGATAAGGTCGTAATCACCATGAAGAAGAAGTACATAGAAATGAGAGGCTCATTGGAGCCTTCTTATGCTCATTATGCTAAATGAAACAAGCCAGATTCAGAGAAGCAGACCTGTGAGAGGAGAAAGGGAGCAGGAGAGGGGGAGGGGATACAGGAGACATGAAAACAGGGAAGGGGAGAGGCCCTATTTGGAAGGAGTCAGCAAGACTGGGAAGGAGGTACAAGGTAGGGTAAATGAAACAAACGATAATGTCATATGTGCACGTAAATATAATAAAATTCACTTATGTGTGTGCTAACTAAAACTAATAATTTTTTTAAAAATCAAAGTTTCTTAATTGGACTTCAGAGTATGAACCCTGAACATAGTGTACTAAAATGTGTGTGTGTGTGTGTGTGTGTGTGTGTGTATCATAACCTTAAATAGAGAGGTAAGAGGAAATGTCACTAATTACTATAAAGAAATGAAGAGAAGAACGTGGGGTCTGGATGTGACAGCCCTTATTTCTATCATAGATTTTACCAATACATTGTACCATAGGCCTGTGAGGCAGGTAATAGACCTGCCCCATTCTGCAGAAGAGGAAACAATGCTAGTCAAAGCCCCACAGCTAGTAAATACATAAGCAAGGGACTGGGGAGGAAACTCTGTGCTAGTTCCGTGCCTAGCACAGAAAGGCTCTGGATTCAGTCCTCAGCACTGAAATCAAGCAGTTACTCAATCAATAGGTTTGGCAGTGGATATAGCATGCCTAACATTAGCAAGTAAAAATTCAATCCCAAGTCTATCAATCAGTCAGTCAGTCAGTAGGTATAGCTCAGTGCTAGAGTTCCTGTCTAACATGCACAAGGCCCTGGGTTCAATCCCCAGCACAGGCAGCAAACAAACAAGTGAATCATTTGAGCCAAGAACAGTGTGGAGTCCGGGTGCTGGGCCTGTGCACAGTATTTAAGTCTGTGGTTACAAGGTAGCAGTTGGTATTTGCACAAGGTGCAAAGATAGTTTCAGTGGGAATCTCAATGGTCCCTAGGAAGTTCTTCCTGCACACAGCTGTACCATTGTGTTTTTAAACAAAGACTCTGTTTATAAAGCATTATGAAAATGTAACATTTAGAGGGTGAGGTTTAATTTATGCTTTATGCAACAAGCAAAAAATCTTGCCCTTGACCCTAAATTGATCCTGTTAGCTTCATCCCACCTGCCATGACCCCAGACTGGATCACATCTACCTTTTATTTCCTATTTTTCTTTGTAACCACTAATAGCCCTCATGAAAAGCGCCCTGCCCCCACAGCCTTCTAAGTCTGAAGCTGGCCATCCTGATCCTCTCGGGAGTTTCTTCCAGCTTCTTCCCCTCTTGTTAGGGACTATTAGTGACTTACTAACCAAAATAGCAAGAAAAAAAAAAAATACATTCCATTGTACCCTTCCTATCTAGGTGTTTAAATGCCAGTGCTATCTTCCAGCCACCTTGTGATCGCTCTAAACTACACAGCTGTCAACAAATGGACAGAAAACCAGAAAGTCTTGGTTGACTTGACTTGACAGAACACAGATTTGTCACCAGTTAAAAATAGATCACCCACCACTCAGAAGGGCACAGGACAGCTTTAAATCTTATCTCTGTGGCCTCCAGCAGTTCAGGGAAACAAACCAAGCACTTCATAGAGTGAACATACAACCAGATAGCCTTTGAGAATAGCTCTATTTCAATGTGCTCACCAAGGACGAAATGACAATGAGCCCATGAAGTCGCATACAAAAATGCTCACTTCTAAAGTGATCATAACCATCAGAAAAGACAATAAAGGCCCACACAACAATGTTCCCAAACCAACAGCTGCTCCAGCTCTTATTTCAGAAATGGGCATTGCCACATAGCCTACCAATGAGCCAACTCCACCACCCTTCAAGGCTGCCCACCCTGACATAAGACTGTTTGGAAAATAGTAACTTCTCAAGAGGTCGATATCCTGGCACTTAGCTCGGTGGCAGAATGTCTACCTAGTACGCAGACACCTTAGGTTTGAGTCCCATCATAGCCCCCATCCGTAAGAAAATGATTGAAAAAAAGAATAAGAAAGAAAATGTAAGGATCACTATAACTATCCAGGGTTTTTGTTGTATTTGGCTGTTGTTGGTTGTTGTTTAGAGATGCAGTCTCCTGTATCCCAAGATGGTCTCAAACTTATTATGGCCTAAGGACGACCATAAATGTTTGCCTGCACCTCCTGAGTGGCTAACAGGGACCATGGACACATAGCTCTGTGCTTAGTTCCTGCTGTGCCTAGAACCTGGAACTTTGCGAATTGGGGTGGACATTCTATCAACCAACATACATCCCTAGCATCAGTTAGATTTTGTGTTAACAGCTCTTTGTTTGCCTTACCCACATGTTTGAGCATAGGGGATTGTTCTCAAGACCCCAAGGCTCAAGAGAACTACACCTGATGCAAGCCTCATGACAGACTGGCTTATCTGTTGCAACTTTTTAAGTATTAACTGATCCACCATCCTTCTCACCCAACTCTCATGAACAAGATGAGTGAGCTCTGCGGCAAGGCCATTCTAGCACTCCAAATGTGGTTTCTCATTCCTATTGAGAACTCATCTGTATGCCCACAATGCTTTGCACACACATGTTTAGTGACTAAAGAGAGTACACATTAAACAGCTCTTTACAAGAGTTTGAATCTTGTGTGAAGACAAAGTGAAGCTCTCCAAATTCTCTGTGTTGGTTGTGTATGTTTGGGGTTTGCCATCTTCATAAATTTCCTAACTATGCATGGGATAACAAGCTCTTGTCTGTCTTTTCCTTAAATGATACTGTGGAGCCACTATTTGCAAGGATCTCTCTAAAAGCCAAATAAATTTACTCACACAGTCATCAAAAAGATAATTAATTCAAATCTTTCAAAGTGAAAAATGTAATCCTGTCATTTGACACGGGACATGTCTTTATTTTTCTTGCTCGCTTGACCACAAACTTAAGTAAAAGCATTTTCTAAGGAAGAACCTCCTTAAAGAAACAGATTGACATGAATATTTCTGAAGAGCAGGAAGCAAAGGAGGATGGGCTCATCGTCTGAAGGATAGATTCAAGCCATACAGAATTTACAGATATCCTCTAAAACTCTCTTTGCAACAAGATTAAAGAAACGCAAGGGCCATCTCTACCCACCCTGACATTAACACAGTATGAGGTACAACAGCGGGTCAGATCACACATCCATCCAGTGCTCTGAGCTGAAAAAGACCGCTTTTTGCCATTAATAATTATTTATGTCCTGTGCTAGAATGGAATCCAGAATCTTGCATTTGCTGGGCAAGTACTCTACCATTCAGCAACAAACCCAGCCCTTGATGATCTGAATTAAGGAAATGCAGATTTATTATGCCTGATGCACCAAATGCCCATAAAGCTGAAACTAAATAAAGACAACTGTGAGACCTAGAAGGTGGTTAAGAATTAGATGAGATACCAGGCATGGTGATGCATGTCTTTATTACCAGCATCTAGAAGTAACCTAGTCTACATAGAGAGTTCCAGACCAGACAGCCCTATCATTGAGACCCCGTTTCAAAACTAAAATTAGATGAGACCAAAACTTCAAACTCTGTGATCATCATAACCCAAAAATGAAAGGACACAAATCACACCGATACAAGTCACACCAATATAAGTCACACCAATACAAGTCACACCAATACAAGTCTCACTGATACAAGTCAGGGACAGATAAATAAGTGAGAGAGGGAGGGTGGCTCCTTCTCACCAGAAGATCCCAACTAAGAAACATGGGAGGAAACAGTATCCCAGCAATTCATCATAGCAGTGGTAACTGACTCCACTAAGGACTGCTAAAATTAGCAGATAAAGTTTAAAAGAAACAGTACATTTGCATAATCCTACATATCTCCCCGGAAATTTTTTTCAATTATAAAGGAAAAATAGCAACTTTGAACTTTGCAGCTGACACCTCCTTAATCACATGCAGAGCACAGATGCCCGAGAAGGACACATTTCGTATTAACAAACACACACTAGACAAACTCAAACCCAGAAAACATTGTTAACGGAGGCTGGAAAGCTACAGCCTAAAGACTAAACCTGAGCCTCTGCCCGTTTCAGAAACGATGTCATCCTGGGACACAGCCCTGTCATTCACCCAGATCTTCTCGAAGGCTGCTTTTGTGCTACAGTGACGGTGAATGGCTGCAACAGAGACCACATGGCCTGTGAAGCTGGGACGATTATCTGGCCCTTGATAGAAAGAGTTGGCTGATCCCTAGGCTATGAAATGACAAGCCAATCTCTTGAAAAGTGTCAAGGTCATAAAGAGAAGGAAAGATTGAGAAGGTGTCACACAGTGAAGATGTAGCAACCCAAAATCAGATAGGATTCTGAATTGCATCCTGAAAAAAAGGCCTGGGCTGGTGAGGTGGCTCAGTTAGGGCCACAGGCCACCAAACCTGTGACCATCTGCATTTAATTCTCAGTCTACACAGTCTAAACGGTGCAAACAGAGAACTGAGTATTGCAAATTACCCACTAATCTCCACCTGTGCTCTAACTGTCCTGTGTGCTCTCTCTCCCCCTTCTCTCTCTATTTCTCTCTCTCTCTCTCTCTCTCTCTCTCTCTCTCTCTCTCTCTCTCTCACACACACACACACACACACACACACACAGTTAAATAAATGTAGAAAAGTTTTACAAAAGAAAACAAAAGCTGAGAGGTTTTCTGTGTGATTGTTACTAGTATCAATATTCCATTCTTGGTTTTCATAAATGTATCAAGCTTATATAAGATATGGATACTTGAGACACTGAAGTGGAAAGTATATAGGAACTTTATGGAGTGGTTTTTTGTTGTTGTTGGGTTTTTTTGTTTGTTTTTTTGTTGTTGTTTTTTTTTTTTTTTTGCAAGTTTTCTGCGATCTAAAGTTATTTCAAAGTAAGAAGTTAAAAAAAAAAATAGCTGTGATAACCTATCAGTCTGAGCTGAGCTGAGCAGCTGCAGCTGTCGTCTCTTGGCCATCAACCTTCCAAGATTCATGTTCATGGGGCTTAAAAGCAACTGTAAAAATAATTCCAGTGTCAGCAACGCTTCAGGCCCGAGCCTGGAGGCAGGCAGGAATGGTGAAGAGCACCCCTTGCTGCATCCGGCACTGAAGTGAACACAGTGCAGCTGAGGATCCCTGCATGGACGAGGACGGCAGCAAGTCTCTCCCACGCCATCTCTTGAGAGCTAAGGATAAGTGGACTGTGAAGATGTTCTTGAGAGTCTCAGAAAGGGAGATCTGGGCAGACCCTGTGGTAGAGGATATCAAATCTGATAGCAGAGGGAGACAGTATGTCCTTGGGATTCAGGGCCAGTTCTGTCACCAGCTTCCTAAGCAGTCCTGACAAGGGAGTGAAATGTCTTCAGCTACATATCACATCATTTCTCAAAGGCTGTCACAGTATGGTCAGCGGTGCGTGGAGAGACGGTGGCCATGTCTCTCTCCTAACAAGCAGGTACTCACAGAGCAGAGGCATGCCACCCCAACTCAAAATCTTTCATACAAAAAGATGGAAAGAGTCAGACCCCTGGGTGTGGTGCTTACACGGTAAGCTGCTACTTGCCTAGCAAGCAGGAAGCCTGGGCTTGGATCTCTGGCACCACCAAACTGGGAATGGTGGCGCATACCTGTAAACCTAGCATTCAGAAGGGGAACAGGAGGATCACGAGTTCAAGGTTATCCTAAGCTATAGGGTTATAGTTTGAGGCTAGCCTGGGCTGCATAATGCCCTAACTCAAAGGAGGGTGGGAAGAGGTTACAGGGCTAGAATTTGAAGAATGGGAGGAGGAGAGGTATTTTGTAAGCAAAAGTTGAGCAAGTCACCTCTTCAGAAGAGCCCGCCCCCTGCAGCCACAGGATCACCTTTTCCTAGAAGTGGCAGAGCTGGGGTCAAGCAGGTCCAGCCACACGGAGCTGAGCCATGCAAGATAGCTAGGAGCCTTGCTCCACGCCCCCACCAGCATCTATCTCTCCATTCCCAGGGGCCCTGGGCAGTGCACAGGAGCCAGACTGACTAGCTGCGAGTGTCGCTCCCAGGACTGGGCAAACACCCTTGGCAGATTCTGATTGACAGCTGACTGTGAGACTCAGAGGAGACCCAGGCTATCCATCATGCTGAATCTCAGAGCAGAACAGATGAGGCTCCTGGCCCCTTTGCATGGCCTGAGCTCCACCTCCGGATTTGAAAGCCACACCCCAGGGATGAGGAAGAACCTGGCAGTGCCCAGTGGCCTCTGGAGACGGAAGAGGAGGCAATTTATGAATGAGCCATTTGGACAGGAAATCACCCAACAAGGCTTCCCGAGTGGAGCCATTCCCTCCCCACTAAGAAAATTCCTTCATCACATCTGCTCAGAAGGAGGCGACACACCCTAAAAGCAAACCCACCGCCCACTCTTAGGCTCCTGCCCCCATGAAGGACGTTTCCGGGTCGTGCCAAGCAAACTAATCCTAATTGCTTTCCTCCAGAGCAGCCTGTGTGACAACAGGTGCCAGCTGACAGACCATGACTCCAAGTTTGTGGGTTTCGTTGTTTTTAAATTAGCTTAAGTAATTGTTCTCAAGTCATTTTGCCCTTCCTAGGAAGCTCAGATGAAGAGGTGAGAGGCAGCAATGCTAATCTATAGACGGAACAGACCTCTGCCACCTGTGGCACCAGAGGACATGAGCTCTGAGTGACAATAGCCAGATGATCCACTCTGGGGCCATCTGCACCGCTCTGGTCTGCCTGAATGGGAAACTGGTGGGCGCCAGCCCAGTCTGTCAGAGCTTCTGGAAGGCAGTCCAGCCACACACTAGCCATGCATTAGGCTCGGACTAGCCACACCCTCTCTGTGGAAAGCCCCAGCTGCAGACATGTAGTTTCCGTCTGGCCTTCTGATAGGACCTAAAGGTTCACTGGGGACTTTACCCCCCATGCTGTGGGGCAAACACCACAGATATGAAGTTAAGGGGTTACAGGATGCACCTGGCTAAAGAACAACACTAATAAATGCTGTGATGATTATTAGCAGGAAAAGTCAGCCAGCCGGCAACACCTTTTGTTGTTTAGCCAGCCAGCAAACATTTTTTTTTTTTTAGTTCATTCTATGCAGTAGGCACTGCACTAGACACATTAATATTCTCTCCTTCTTGTCTGACTCTCAGAAGTCAGGAGCATTTGTCAACAGGAACAGAAGTTCCTTTGTATTCTTTCTTTCCTAATTCACTTACTTTTTGTTTGTTTGTTTGTAGTCCTGCAGAGGTTGGGTAAAACTGTTCCTCCATTAAACTACACTCCCAGCCTGGAGGCTCATTTTATAGACTAGAAAACTGAGACTCAAGAAAGCCAGAATTTCTGCCCAAGTGCACTAGGCGACTTATCAGATATATGGCCCACTGGCTCACCAAGTGGACTTTGGTGGTATCCATACTTTGGTCTGTCATGGACTCCCTATCAGGGATAAGTAGAATTTGTGTTGTATCTCCCCTGGAAAAGTTTTGTAGTGTCACATTAACATGCAGAGATGCTTGGTAAAACTCCTCTTGGTGTTGAATGAAGTGACTTCTGGCTCAGCCGGGAAGCAGCAAGCCCTAGAGAATACGTAGCTCCTTGGCTTCAGGTGAATTAGAAAACCACTATTTTACCAGGCAGGTTGATACCAATATTCTTGAACAAATACACATTGTATAAAGATGCATATAAAATACATGCCTATTGAAACCACCACTTATTTTGAAATGCTATGTGTGACAAACTTTTCCTGGGGAGACATAATATACACATCTACTCACACCAGATGGGGATTCCACAACAGAGCAAAGTACAGATAGACCAAAGTCCAATTTGGTGAACCAATGAGTTTTACTGGGTTTACTTATAGAAATATGGGTGAGGGGTTACTTACAGGAGCAGAATAACTCAAAGACAGCTGCCTCACCAAAGCCCACCCCAGCATGGGTGACCACCCAAAAAAGCTGGGAACCTGGAGCACACTGCATAGCCCACAGACAGCTCAACAGGTTGGAGAGTGTCCTTTCCAGGTGCTTCAGTTGGTCTAAACCTCTTCCAGGCAGCTCAGTTGGTTTCCACTTCACAGAGGCAGCTGGTCTCTTCTGAGTCTTCCTTTGCAACTCAGCTTGACTTAGAGTTGTTTTTGTAGGTTGGCTTCTATTGCTTAATGTGGCAGAAAGGGGTCCAGTGAATCTGGTCAGTTTCAGGAACTTCCTAAAGCTAGTTGGAATTGTTTACCTTCTTACTCAAGGGGCTTCCTTACAGGATAGAATGTTTCAATCTTGGAGGAAACTGTTACACAACAGATACACCCATTGGGTAAGTGAAATGGCTGGCTCAGTGGATTAAGACACTTGCCACCAAGTCCAATGGCCTAAATTTAATCTACTCAACCCACAGAGTGAAGAAGAGAACAGACCCCAATAAGTTGTTCTCTAAGTTCCACAAGTGCACTGTGGCACACATACACACACAAATAGATACATTATGCATACTGACTAAATAAATAAATATTTTTTTAAATAAATAAATCAAATGTACCTATTTTTTAAAAAAAAAAAAGGCCAGTGAGATGTCTCAGCAAGAAATGGACAAAGTCTACGACCCAAGTTCAATCCCATGGTAGAAGGAAGTATCGATTCCAGCTCTAAATTTCACACATGGGACCACCCTTGCCCAACACCCGGCCTGCACATATGCACATTAAATAAATAAGTACACATTTTAAAAGTTATTCTATGGAGCTGGAGAGATGGCTCAGTGGTTAAGAACACTGACTGCTCTTCCAGAGGTCCTGAGTTCAATTCCCAGTGACCACATGATAGCTCACAACCATCTGTAATGGGATCTGATGCTCTCTTCTGGTATGTCTGAAGACAGTGACAGTGTATTCGTATACATAAAATAAACAAATAAATCTTTAAAAGTTATTTTATTATTTTATGTGAGTGGGTATTTTGCCTGTCTGTCTGTCTGTGCACCACAGATGCATTATTCTGAGAGCAGGAAGGGAGCATTAGATTTCCTGAAACTGGAGATTATGAGCCATTTTATGGGTGCTGGGAATCAAACCTGGTCCTCTGGGAGAACAGCCAGTGCTCTTAACCACTAAGCCATCTCTCCAGCTCCAGTTTAAAAAAAAAAACAAAACCAAGCCGAGCAGTGGTGGCACATGCCTTTAATCCCAGCACTCGGGAGGCAGAGGCAGGCGGATTTCTGAGTTTGAGGCCAGCCTGGTCTACAGAGTGAGTTCCAGGACAGCCAGGGCTATACAGAGAAACCCTGTCTCAAAAAAGCAAAAACAAAAAACAACAACAACAAAAAAAAACCCAAAACTCTTAAATGCATAAACTCTGAAAAATAATGGATAACATTTCACTTTTCCCAAAATCCCAAATAGCCCAAATATGTCCTCAAATAGCACCATAAAAGTTAAAAATTTTACAGAGTTGGATTTTAATAAAAGTTTCACATTTTCAAAGAAAATTTTTTTACAATATTTTAACTTCTGTTTTTGTTTGTGCTTCTTATATCCCCAAAATTTGAAACCAAAATTGAGTCAGATGCAACATAAATAAATAAATAATGTTTTTTGATTCCAGCAAAGCCAATTTTGATTAGGTCCAGGACTCAAATCCAAGGGGTTGAAGAGATGACTCAGTGGTTCAGAGCACTGTCTGCTCTTACAGAGGAACTGAGTTTGGTTCCCAGTACCCACAGAATAACTTACAACCATCTGTAACTCCAGTTTCCGGGGATCCGACACCTTCTTCTGATCCCCACAGACATCAGGCGTGCATGTGGTGTACATACACACACATATAGACAAATGCTGGCACACATAAAATAGTAAGTAAAAGGAAACGAACAAATACACTTATACACTTGTCAAAACCAAGGACAAGAACTCGGTCTTCTCTATAGACCACTGGTTCTCAACCTGTGGGTCATGTCCCCTTTGGAGGTCAAATGACCCTTTCATAGGGGTCACCTAAAACCATCAGAAAACACAGATATTTTCATTACAGCTCACAACAGCAGCAAAATTAAAGTTTAGAAATAGCAACGAAAGTAATTTTATGGTTGGGGGTCACCACAACATGAGGAACTGTATTAAAGGGTCTCCGTATTAGGAGACTTAAGAACTGCTACAGGCACTGTTGTGGATTTGAAATTCTTAGATAAAGCAATGTAAAGGTACATAGACTGTCACTCGGAAGAAGAGCAGCATGCAGGCAGTTCTGGAACACACAGGACTTCAGTGTGAGAAGCTCCGATTGGCTTTGGTCATTACTACTGAGACTGGCATTCCTAGCTGGGTTTTTTTTTTCCAGTTATGTTTGTTTAAATATCTTGGTCATGATCATTTCCGTCATTGACTGTGGACTATTGAGAATACTGTCTCCAATCTCTCCTGAGAGGCACCGGGCACTTAGCTACGGTCAGCACGGACAGGAAGCAGGATCTGGCAGAGAGGGGACACTGATAATTTCAGCAGATCCCCATTTCAGGTCCTGGAATGCAGGATGGTGCCAGAGCCTGCGCCAAATCTCAGTACAATAGCAACGTCCTGGTTTTACCCTCAACTTCTGGAAGACAAAGAGAAAGGGATTCGATTCTTGGCGTGACGCAAAAAGACAGAGGGAACTTAGAGCCCATTCCTTGGAGGCCCTGGAAGGGATCCAGCACTGGATCCTCAGATCTGCGCTGACTAATCACTGCAGGCATTTGCCAGACGAATCCTGCCTCAAGGAGACCTCATCCTCACCCCCTCTAGTCCTCAGGGACCCTCATCTATCTAAGAAATGCAAGCCCATAGCAGCTATCACCTCTTCCAAAGATTATCTCTCTCATTCATATATGAGGAAATATGAGCTCAGAGGCTTTGGAAGACAGGCCAGAGCTAAGAGGTGACATTAGCAAAGATGAACTCAGGTCTGTGTGACAAGCAGCCTGACCGGTCCATCTGAACCTCATCCCTGCCACATACCAGCTAAAAGTTACTTCTGCATATTCTAGGTCCTCTGCTATATAGGAGGCAGAAGAACTACCTATTTCAGAAGGTTGTTTGAGGACCAAGTAAGGTGTCGTTTACATTGAAGCCATATTTGGTAAGCCCACAATACATGTTAGCTGCCAATAATGATCATGGTGGTGGTGGTGATGGTGGTGGTGGTGGTAATGGTGGTAGTAATGGTGGTGATGCTGATGTCAGCAATGGTGAGAGGGATTATGGTTTCAAGGACAAGCCTCTGGTCTTGACTCTTTTATCATCTTCTTCTCACCACGTTTCCCCCTGGAGATGTGGTAGATTGAATGAGAATGGCCCCGTAGGCTCACACATTTGAAAGCTTGTCAGTGGAACTGTTTTGGGAAGGATCAGGAGGTGTGGCCTTGTTGGAAGTACAGCCTTATTGGAGGAAGTGTGCCACTAGGGATGGGCTTTGAGGTTTCAAAAGCACACACCGGGTCCCCAGTTTCTCTCTCTCTCTCTCTCTCTCTCTCTCTCTCTCTCTCTCTCTCTCTCTCTCTCCTTCCTGTCTGTGGATCAGGAAGTAAGCTCTCAGCTACTGCCCTAGCACCACACCTAACTACCTGCCCCCTCCATAATATCATGGACTAACCCTCTGAAACTATAAGTAAGCCTCTAGTTAAATGTGTCCTTTTATAAGCTGCCTTGGTCATGGTGACTCTTCACAGCAATAGAACAGTAAGACAGAAGACAACTTCACTAACTGCTTCCGCTTTCTTTTCCCAGCTTTACGGACCCTCCAGTCCCACCACTCCCACGAAGCTTTCCCCATTCTCCCCCAGTGCTGAAACCCAGTGTTCTTTGACTACCACATAATTTGCATTCCACAACTCTTGCGGTTAAGAACACCGTTAGCAAGCAATCATGCCCTTGAACAGAGAACACTACCCTTCATGAAATAGTCATTAAGCAGGCCAGCTCTGTTTGCCTTATCATATGTGAGACAGATGCTTCCATATCCTCCCCAGTCAATAACACAAAACTAGTGTGTACACACAGACAGGCGTGTACTCATATAAAACAGACAAGCTCCCTTGTGGGGGACTCAAAAAGGTTATTGGCTTAAATTGTTTCAAATGCCAAGAGGGCAAATGCAATGAAGAAAGAGCGGTACAAACACAGGCCAGTTGGTCTCAAAGAACCAAGCTCTGCATGTGAGTGCATGGGTCATCTTAATGTTTGCAACATTACCAGCCTGTGAAGATGGAGTCTCCCTAACGCAGCTAAAATTACTTGGATTAAGCAGACTCAGCATCCATTCAGCAAGCTTCCTTGTGAGCCACAGAAACTTGGGACACACAGTTGAGTTCTGTAACCATGACAAAAATGGCTGTCTCCAGATTACATAATTCAAGTCTGCTCATCATCTGAGAATGAATTGAGATTGATTCTAAACTGATGCTTGGGACTTGTTTGGACATAGGCTGCTTGGTTCTTCAGACCTGAGTAACAGAGCAAACACCAGAGGGTTTTCAAGACTTTCCCTCTGTAAGTAATGCCCTGCAAATGCTCCAGCAGAGAACCAAGGAGCTGGGGAACAAACAGGCGCCAGGGGAGGCTCCAGGACTTGACCATGACAACTCCAGTATGAACCCCACATGACACAATGCCTTTGTTAGTGAAGCCCAGCTAGCCACCTGAAGAGAGGCCCTCTCCCCCAGCAAGCCTCTAACAAGCAACACCCCCATGTAAGGGTCACATGTGACACACTTTTGGGCCTTGTCTTAGTTTGGGTTTTATTGCTATGAAGAATCATCATGACCAAGACAACTCGTATAAAGGACATTTCATTGGAGCTGGCTTACAGGTGGTGTACAGGCAGACATGGTGCTGGAGACGGAGCTGAGAGTGCTACCTCTTAATCCTCAGGCAACTTTTTCTTTTCTTTTCTTTTCTTTTCTTTTTTTTCCGAGACAGGGTTTCTCTGTGTAGCCCTGGCTGTCCTGGAACTCACTCTGTAGACCAGGCTGGCCTCGAACTCAGAAATCCACCTGCCTCTGCCTCCCAAGTGCTGGGATTAACTTTTTTTTAAAAAAAAAAAATTATTTCGTGGGCTGGAGAAATGGCTCAGCGGTCTTCCAGAGGTCCTGAATTCAATTCCCAGCAACCACATGGTGGCTCACAACCATCTGTAATGGGATCTGATGCCTTCTTCTGGTGTGTCTGAAGACAGTTACAGTGTACTCATATACATAAAATAAATAAATAATTAATTTCTTAAAATTATTTCATACATATACATACATATATATGCATGTATAGTAATATATATCAGATTTTATAAATACATAATTTATATTTTATATAAATTTCTATACAAATATATATATATGGATTTTCCCTCACCATGTTTAGGAAGGCCCTTCTGAGGGGGCTGGGAAGATAGCTCAGTCAAAGGAGAGAACTGCACCCTGCAACCCTGCAGGTTATCCTGACTTCCAGAAGTGCACAGTGCCATGTGCATGCCCACAAGCAATTGGACTGTGTTGACTGTAGGGCTATGTGGAGTTGGTGCACTTTAAGGGAACTGTTGACAAGTGTTATAGCTTTAACCTATGAGGTATCATTTTCCACACGTGACAATTTTGGGGGGTTGTGGGTTGTAGACAGGCCTTATTTAAAAAAATACATTCATTTACCTCGTGTATATGTGTGTGTGTGTGTGTGTGTGTGTGTGTGTGTGTGTGTGTGTGTGTGTGTGTGTGTAGCTCAGAAGAGGATATGGGATCCTCTAGAGGTGGAGTTACAGGCAGTTCTGAGCCCCTCAGCACGGGTGCTAGAAACCAAACCCCAGTCCTATAGAAGAGAAGCAAGCACTCTTAACTGCTGAGCCATCTCTCCGGCCCCTAACAATTTCAAACAAAAACAACCTACGCCTAAAACCCAACAATGGAATATATATGAATGACAGTGGTCCTTCACCCGTCACCCTGTCCTGCCTTCCTCCCCTCCCTTCCCCCCCCAACCACCCTGTCCTTCCCCCCCCTCCCCTTCCCTCCCTCCTTCCCCTTCCCACCCCCTCCCCAGTGAAGGACCTAAGCTTCTGAGATGGCACTATGGAAGGAGACAAGAGGTTTCCCTGCAGGCTCCTGGAAACAATAAGAAGTTCCAAGCCAATAAGACTCAGACAAAAGGTGGAAAGTCCTGCAGATTGATCCTTCCTCCCAGGTTGTCCTCTGACCTCCACATAGGCCATGCATTCTGCATACTCACCCGTGTCCCTGCACACACACACACACACACACACACACACACACTTGCAGAGCGAGGGCAACACACAACAAAAACTGGAGAAGAGGGAGGAGAGTGATTAATTTATACAGATGACAAACAGCATCTGACTGGAGAGTGTAGCCTGCTTTCCTGATGCCGCGTAATAAGATTTGACAAGAACTGGAAAAGTGCAAACCCGTGGTACAGCCTGGCACAGGGCGGGGGGGGGGGGGTTTCCTCGTTCAGCTTCGGGCTTGCAACTTGGAAATGGGGGGCGGAGTCCTGGATAGCGACACCCCAAATCCCGTGGGTGGAAGCAAAGCAGATCCCCACCCACCCTCCCCCACTCCCAGCCCCACCCTAGTGATGTGGCTTCTGCAGAGCGCATGCTAGAGTCCTGGAGCGTTGATATAGAGGCGTGCGAATGATCCCTTCTACCCCGAATGCTTCTCGGGCTTCCAGTTTTCAAGCATCTATCAAGGTTGAACTGATAGGTCTGCTAAGCTAGATCTCAAGAAGGAGCCGAGCCATGCCACAGCGGCGAGTCCCTGCCGCTCCCACCACTCCCAGGACGGCCAGGTCTCACCACCGCACTCCTCCCTGCTCCATCTCGCCTCCAGGCGGCGACAAGCTGCTCAGTGTGCTCACCGGCAGCCAAAGTCCAGGAGGGAATAATCTTAGCAAACCTTAGTTCTCAGAGAACGGTCCATCAATGGGAAAGGAAGGGAATTCCGATACAGGCCCCTCCTCACATATAAACGCCTAACCAAAATTCATGCCCTAGGAGAGATGGCTCAGGGTTAAGAGCACCAGCTGCTCTTCCACGGGATCTAGGTTCCATTCCTAGGCCCCTCAGATTGGCTCACAATGTCTGTAACTCCAGTTCCAGGGGATCAGACGCCCTATTCTGCCTGCTAACACTAGACACACATGTGGTGCAGACATACAAGCAGGCATATACATAATAATGTTCTCAGTGCTATACCCATGGAAAGAAAAATCCACGCCCAGCATTTCTGTTCCAGCTGACCCTAGCACACAAGACCCTGCTCAAAAACCTAAAGAAGAAGAGCTGCCGAGATGGGTCAGCAGTTCACAACTGTCTGTAATTCACTTCCAGCGTCTAGGGTCCTCTTTTCAGCCTCCGCTGGCTCCAGGCACACACATGGTACACATGCATGCAAAACATACTTACAAAACAGAAAAAATGAAAATTTTTAGGCACAAAGAATTCCTAAGGAGTATAAATGCATATCTATGTAAATTAACAATTAATTTACTCTTTTCCAGAAAAGGGACTTAAAGGAAGCCGGGGTGATGGTTCACACCTGTAATTCCAACACTTGGGAGGCAGAACAGAAAGCTAAGGTAGGAGGGAAGGAGGCGAGGGAGAAGCCTTGCAGGAGATGTTTCTTGGAAATAATGTTAATAAAAATGTAACACTATCTCTAGTCAGGGTGTCTACTGCTGCAACCAAACACTGTGACCAAGGTAGGGAGAAAGGGGTTTATTCAATTTACAATTCCATATTGATGTTCATCACTGGAAGACAGTTCAGGAACTCAAGCACGGCAGGAGCCTGGAGGCAGGAGCTGGTGCAGAAGCCATGGAGACGTGCTGCTTACTGGCTTGCTCAGCCTGCTTTCTTATAGAACCCGAGACCACCAACCCGGGCATGGAACCACTCACTATAGGTTGGGTCGGTCCCCATCAATCACTAATTAAGAAAATGCTGGTCTATGGGAGCCTCTTCCCAATTGAGGTTTCCTCCTTCCAGATAACTCCAGTTTGTGCGTCAAGTTGGCATAAGACTGGCCAGCACACTGTTTTTAAATACTGTGCCCAGAATATGTTATATGAAAAAAAAATCTATTTTCAATTTTAAAAAGATTGTGGAAAAATACATAAAATTTTTGTTTTTGTTTTAAGTTTCTGAAATAGTCCTAAACATACTTCTGCCATTGTATAATAAGCATTTATGAGAAGCAGACTCCTCAAGGCTGGCAGTTAAAACATCAAAATGCCGGACTCTGAAAACCTCTGAAGATAGTCTGCCCCCCACAGTCTCAAGTATTTAGCCAGGATTTGATTCTTTATGTAAAAATAAGTAGGGACGGTCATCTCATTAGTTTGCAAACTTGCTTCTGACTTTAGTAAACGATACAAGTATATGTACACAAAGGAGCGGTTTTAAAATAAACTTATCACCATGTTTGGGTTCTATACCTATTTTCCTATACTAATTTACTCCAGGTCGTGTAAGAAGTCCTTGGTGTAAGGGTGGTGAGTGGAACACTTAAGATACCTTGCTCTAAAAGACCTACAGGGAGCACCTTAAGCCTGAGTCACCATTCACCCCCTCATCCATCTTCCTGGCTAACCAGAGGTCCCTAGAGAGACCAGAGTGACTGAGGCCACTATTTGCATCCAGGCTAAAACCCCTAGAGAGAAAGCCCTCAGATCCCTAAGAGGTCTAGAGAGTTAGCATTCTCTCTAAGTTCTGCCCCACAGTTACCTGGCAACAGTCAGGTGTGCCTGACTCCATGTAAAAGGGGCTGCTTGCCCCCTCATCTCTCTCTTGCTCTTACCCTCCTGCTCCTGCTCTGTCCCCTGGCCCCTTCCCCCCCTCTCTCTCCATTCCCTCCCTCCCCCCATGTGCTCATAGCTGGCCTCCTCTCTCTCTCTCTCTCTCTCTCTCTCTCTCTCTCTCTCTCTCTTTCTCTCTCTTCCCCCCACCCCCACCCTTTCCTCTACTACCCTCTTAACTCCCCTCCCCGTGCCCTGAACAAACTCTATTCTACACTACACCGTCCTGTGGCTGGTCCCTCGGGGGAAGGGACACCTCAGCATGGACCCACAGAGGCACCCCTTTCCCCCACACCTCCACCAAAACATATTCCTCCTCTCTTTATCTTTTTATAAACACATCAAAGATGAAGCAAGCAAAACATCAGACAAAAATATCCCCGAACAGGGACAATCAATGGATGTGAAGCTAAAGGCTTTCAAAGAAATGACACTTCAGAGTCCTTAGTTGAAGCTGAGTCACAAACAAACAAACAAACAAACAAAACATCAGGAACAGCCCAAGGTGTGAAACAGAGAGAGTTAGAAATGGCTTTATTATCTCAGCCACTCTAACAGCTATTTGTCAACCGAAAATGTTGGTTTAAACCCTTCCCGTACTAATAAACCCTGTCACCCTCAGTACCATCTACTTCACCATCTTCATAGGCCCAGTGATCACAATATCTAGTACCAACCTACTACTTATATGAGTAGGCCTAGAAATAAGCCTACTAGCAATCATCCCACTATTAATTAACAAAAAAATCCACGATCAACTGAAGCAGCAACAGAATACTTCATCACACAATCCACAGCCTCAATAATTATACTACTAGCCATCATTTTAAATTATAAACAACTAGGACTATGAATATTCCAACAACAAACAAACAATCTACTACTCAACATAACATTAATTTCATTATCAATAAAACTTGGACTTGCACCGTCCCACTACTGACTTCCAGAAGTAACAGAAGGCACCCACTTCACACAGGATTGATCATCCTCACATGACAAAAAGTTGCTCCCTTATCCATTCTAATTCAAATTTACCAACTTTTAAATCCAACTATCATTCTCATTTTAGCAATCTCATCAATTTTCGTAGGAGCATGAGGAGGACGGAACCAGACACAGACCCGGAAAATCATAGCGTTCTCATCCATCGCCCACAGAGGATGGGTAATCGCCATCCTTCCCTACAACCCAACAGTCACAGTACCCAACCTAAGCATTTGATTATAATGACTATCCCAATATTTGTAATACTAATAATCAACAACTCCACAACAATTAACTCAATCTCACTTCTATGAAATAAAACACCAATAATAATAACAACCACCCCCCTAATCCTGCTGTCCCTAGGAGGCCTGCCACCACTAACAGGATCTTTACCAAAATGAATGACCATCACAGAACTCCTAAAAATAACTGCCTAATCCTAACAACCATAATAGCCATCATAGCACTACTAAACCTGTTCTACACCCGCCTAATCTATTCAACCTCAATAACAATATTCCCTACCAATAATAACTCCAAAATATTCTCACAAACCACACACCCAAAATATAACCCAATGCTCGCCCTACTAACGATCACCAGCACACTCGCACTACCACCCTCACCCCAACTAATCATATAGAAGTTTAGGATATAAAGTCCAAGAGCCTTCAAAGCCCTAAAAAACACACAGTTTAACTTCTGACAAGGACTGTAGGTCTATCCCCTACATCTACTGAATGCAAATCAATTGCTTTAATTAAGCTAAGACCTTCTCTAGACTGGCAGGACTATAAACCTACAAAATTTTAGTTAACAGCTAAATACCCTAATTCTGGCTTCAATCGACTTCTCCCGCCTAACAGAAACGAGGCGGGAGAAGCCTTAGTAGAGTTATTTCTCTACCTCTTCGAATTTGCAGTTCGACATGAAAATCACCTTAAGGCTCTGGTAAAAAGAGGATTTGAAACCTCTGTGTTTAGATTTACAGTCTAATGCCTACTCAGCCATTTTACCAAGTCCCCAGTGTCATCCTGAAGCCAGCAGAGCTTCTGCCCATCAGCTACTTAAAAGCTGCAGCCCTCAGACCTTCCCCGCCCCCACCACTCCCGTTGCTTAACTGGCAGACCCAAAACACTTAAAATTTACTGCAACCCCGTGAAGGTGTGAGGTTTGAAGATCTGAAACCAGTCTGCTGAGCCTCAGCATGATGTAATTTAATCCAAGGGCTTTTTTTTTTTTTTAAGAAACATTAAGGCTTATAAGTAACTGACTTGCTGAATGACAGGCAAAAGCCCCTGCTGAGATCTTTTTCAGACAGATGGCTGTGGCCTTTAAACACATCATTCTTTATCCTGAGTGCTTTTAACAGAAAATGTAAATAAATATGCAGAAGTGGCTTATTGTTTAAAGGCCATTGCTCTGCCCCAACGTGAAATGAACATGTGTGCACACACCTTCATGCAGACATTCATGTGTGCACACACTGCTCCCCGTGCTCCCTTCATGCAAACATTTTCACAGTTCTCCAGCTGTGGACAGCAGCAGCAGATTGAAAACGTACATAGCACGCATTTGGCCATTTATTTATGTAGTAATTATTTATCTGCTTATTTATTAGGGTGCTAGGAATTGAGCCAAAGGATTCCAACTTTTTAATTTATTTATGAGACAGAATCTTATTCTGTAGCCCAGGCTAGCCTGGAATTCACCATGTATCCCAGACTGGTCTCATATTTTCAGACATCTTCCCTGCTTCTGAAGTAGGACTACAGGAGTGAGCCACCACACAGTAATCACTTTAAACTAACCGGTCTACTAGCCCATCACACAGAGCTAACCATTTTAAACTAACCTTTTTACTAGCCCACCTTCCTGCCCACCTTCCCTCCGCCACTGGGGGAAACCTGAAGTAAGGTGGTTTTTTTTTTTTCTGTAGTTAAAAATAACACGTTTTTAAAAACTTTTTTGAGATAATCTTACTGTGTAGCCCAGGCTGGCCTTGACCTCTAAGCCTCCTGCTTCAGTCTTCCAGCACTGGGATTATAAGTATAAGCCAGCTAAAGCTCGTCTTCTAAAGAGGTTCAGCACGACACCAGTCGGCTAGGCATTCAGGTAAACAGCAAGGAGAATGATGCCCCTTGAGCTGCGTCATCGGTTCCCCACACAAGTCGTCGTCTACATTGTTTTTCAAAACAACAGGCGAGGGTCGGGATTTATTATGATCAGTGAGATTTTTAAACACTTTATCCAAACCGTGCCTGGAAACTGTCATGAGACATTCACGAGGACCCTGGTCTGGACCGAGCCTCAGATTACACTCTCCCCTTTCCGCTCTCTTCAGGGTCCCGAAAGGACAGATGTTAGACTTCCAACTGAGGCTTTCTCGTCTCTCATCAGAAGCTCTCTGGGCAGAAAAGACACTTGCTAGGTTTTTGTTTTTCTTTAATTCATCCACCTGTTCTCCAGTCTGCTTTGGAATGCCAGGCCAAGACCATACGCACCCTCAGCTTGAGTATCGGAGTCTCCCCAGTACCCAGAGTCTCTCCTTCAACTCAAGTGGCTACTGGCAAGTTGGAGCCCCTAGAAAACTGTGCACCACCTTCACGGCCAAGCACCAAGCACATCGATGGGATGTCTTTCCTTTGTTTTAATGGTTTTCAGTGTGGTAGCCGAATACACTTTGAAACAAGGGGCACTGCGGTGGGGGGGGAGGGCGCACAAATACCCAGAGCGGAAGAGGGGGACACAAATACCCAGGGATCATACAAACACCCAGAGTGGGGGTCACAAACCCAGAGCGGGGGAGGGGACACAAACGGGGGGGGCACACAAATATCCAGAGCGGCGGGGTGAGTGGGAGGCAACCAGTGGTTCCTCCCCTCCCCTCGGGGATGGGGGCTCTGGACTCGAGGTCCACAGCCACTGCTCAGGAATTCCAGGCATAGATGCTTAGCATGAGTGAGTAATTGAGTTAAGGGAGATCTAAAGAAAGACTTCGCATTCACATTCATATGCTAAACTGAGTTAAAAATAGACTGAAGAAGGCCTGACTTCACTTTTAATTTTAGCCGGGTGATCAGCATGCCCTAAAGACAGTCACCCGGCATTTTCCTGAGTGCGATGATCTTCATATTTTTATAAAAAGGAAATGCAGCATGTTCTATTAATAAAAGTGCTGTGGCCTCAGTTAAATCTGGACAGTTCATAAATCAAGGCTCCCTCTGGCCTCATCTCCCTGGGCCTACAGCTCACTCACACCCAAGCCCCCTGCAACTGGGCAGGTCACACGCTTTGGGAGAAAAGAGCTCAAGGTCTCATGTGACTGTGTCCTTCCCAGGTGACCATCGCATCTGCCAGTACCTCTTAAAGGGCACGTGGAATCACCCCCTTTGCCAAGATTTCAGAGCCCTGTGTGGGTCGGGATTTAGTGACAAGGGTGGGCTGGGGACTAGGTGATGTTCTAACAGGGAAACCGGTAGAAAGGGCTGAGAACGTGGTGCTTGCGTGGGAAGAGCAAGTGATTGCCTCGGCTCCAAATCCTAGGGATGGCAGAGTTACCCTTGGCCTCCAGGCTCCGAACTGTTCGTTCATCTTCCCACCCAAGTAGCACTTCAGGGACCTGTCAGATCACACAGCAAAACAAAGGAGCCGAGGTAGGAAAATTGTCTGCATTAGAGGGGTAGCCTCCGTGTCTAGGCGAAACCATAATTCCACACTTAGGGAAGACTACCTCAGAGCCTCAAGTAAAGCTCTGGCTGAGTACAGGTGTCCAAGTCACAAGCCACTTTCAATCCCAGCCCAGCTTTGGGGTTCTTCAGGTCCTTGTAAGCTGCGTTTCTACTTTTTTTTTTTTTTTTTTTTTTTTTGGTTTTGGTTTTGGTTCTTCGAGACAGGGTTTCTCTGTGTAGCCCTGGCTGTCCTGGAACTCACTCTGTAGACCAGGCTAGCCTCAAACTCAGAAATCCACCTGCCTCTGCCTCCCGAGTGCTGGGATTAAAGGCGTGCGCCACCACTGCCCAGCGCATTACATGCCACGGCAGGTAACAAGATAACCATATGTGGGCAGTCATTTCTGATGTGTTTATAAAAAGATAAGAGAGGAGAAATATCTCTTGGTGGAAGTGTAGTCAGGTGTGGGGGAAGGGGGAGCCTCAGAGGGCCCATACAGAGGCATCTCTTCCCCCTGAGGGACCAGCCACATGACGCTATAGTATAGAATAGTTTATTCAGGGTTGGGGAGGGGAGTTGAGAGAAAGGCAGAGAGAGAGAGATAGAGAGAGAGAGAGAGAGAGAGAGAGAGAGAGAGAGAGAGAGAGAGAGAGATCAGGCCTAGTGGCAAATGCCTTCACGCAATGAGCCATCTCACCAGGCTCCATCTGCTCTCTTTTATACAAGAATTCAGCCTTCAGACACACACACCTCTCCCAGCTCCCAGGGACTGGACCACCAACCAAAGAGTACACATGGAGGGACTCATGGCTCTGGCCACATATGTGGCAGAGGAGGGCCTTGTTGGACATCAGTGGAAGGAGAGGCCCTTGGGCCTGGAGGGAGGGAGTTTCGACGTCCCAATGTAGGGGAATGCCAGGGCGAGAAGATGGGAGTGGGTGGATGGGTGGGGGAGCACCCTCATAGAGGCAGGGGGAGGGAAGATGGGATAGAGGGGTTTCAAAGGGGAGACCTGGAAAGGGGAAAACATTTGAAGTATAAATAAAGAAAATATCCAATAAAAAGAAGAACTCAACCTTAACCCTTGCCAAATAGTACATTAAACATAATATGGATCATTTCGCATAGCCCTTCAAAAGAAGTTTGCTGGGGAAACTGAGCTGGGGAACATGGGTCCCATAGACTCTCAGTTTGAACATCTGGCAAAAATCTAGGCCCATAGACTCTCAATTTAAACATCTGGCAAAAGGCTAGGCCCAAGGGGAAAAAAACATAAGTTTTGTGGAATTAGAAAGACCCTGGCCGGGCAGTGGTGGCGCACGCCTTTAATCCCAGCACTTGGGAGGCAGAGGCAGGCGGATTTCTGAGTTCGAGGCCAGCCTGTTCTACAGAGTGAGTTCCAGGACAGCCAGGGCTACACAAAGAAACCCTTTTCAAAAAACCAAAAAAAGAAAAAAGAAAAAAGAAAGACCCTGAACTTTGGAGTCAGAGAGATGGGAGTCAGAACTTGTGACAGTCAGTCCTAGTGGTCAACCTGGCAGAATCTGGGGTCACCTGGGAGACGGCAGTCCTCCGGGCATGCACATATGGGGTTATCTTGATTGTCTTAACTGAGGATGGGACCATCACTCCGCTAGGACCCCGATTCTGTAAGTAGGGAAAGAATTAAGCACTAACACTCTCTTCCTTTCTGACTGTGATACTATGTGATCTCTGCTTCAAGCTCCTGCCTCCTTAGCCCAGTCATGGTGGAATGTATCCACCAACTAAGGAGCCAGAATAAACCCATTCTCTACTACATGGCTTTAGCTGGAGTATGTTCTCACAGCACCAGGAAATAACAAAGACAGGCTCCCAGCCGTCCTACTGGCTAGTCAGATGATTACACGTGGGAGAACTTGTAGCTCAGCATCACACTCAGGGATAAAAACTAGAGTCGTGTTTTAATGTTTATCATGAACATTTTCAAACTATACAAAGGTAGAGAAAATATAATGAATTCCCATGAACTCATCACCAGCTTCAAAAACTATCAACCTGAGGCCAATTTTGTTTAATTCTACTTCCAAAGTCCTCCACAACTTGCTCTTATTTTGAAGTGAATCCCAAATGTATTGTTTCATGTATTTACTAGTAGACAGCTCTAGCGCATAGCAATTTTTAACATAATCACAACAGCCTTACAAGCACAAACAAGCAACTGAAGCCAGGCATGGAGGGGGGCACATTGCTGTCAATTTGCTGTTGTTTAATGCTCAAGTTGTTTAGTGTCTGGGCGCTTCTGGAGCCCCTCGGAGCCTCTGAGTCCTTTTGACAAGACACAGTGACATGTGACCGTTTCTCCCTCTGTGTTCTGCTAAGATAAGATATTGTTCATTTTCTGTCCTGTACCTGAAATCAGTCCTCAGTAGAAAACTGATTTAGACAGCACAATCTGGATGTTACAGGTGTTTCCTCTACCAGACTGGTCATCATTTCTATGCCTTCCAGGGGACAGAACTAGAAAATATTTAAGAGACAACCCAAAAAGAAGTTTACATGAGCAATTCCAATTTAAATTTTATATTATGGGTTTCTCTCTCTCTCTCTCTCTCTCTCTCTCCCTCTCTCTCATAAATTCCAAATTGGACACAGTTACTCACCTTGTATGTCTGCATATATACATATAGGGTATAATCAGTGATATATACATACCTACACATATACATTAGTGTCAGTATGGTAATATCAATATTATTACTAACAATATTACAGGGAACAGCTCCAGATTTACCCCTCATTTTTACCTGGATTTATTTTCCCTGGCTGGGGAGATGGCCCTGTGAATAAATGCTAGCTACACAAACAGGAAGACTGAGTTCAGATGCCTAGGGTCACACAGAAGCTAGGTGCCGCAGCGCATCCTGTAAACCCAGTGCTGGGAGATGGAAGGGTCAGCACCCGGACACTCAGTGGTCAACCAGTCTAGTCCAAACAGCCAACTCTAGGTGCAGGGAGAGATCCTGTCTCAAAAGTACAGTAGAGAGCGGTGAAGGTGGAGACCCAGTGTGGACCTCTGGTCACCACGTGTGCACACACAGACATACACAAATACACTCACACAAAAGTGTTTACTATTGTTATATAATCCATGTATTTTGATTTACATTTATCTGAAATAATTCATCATCTTAACACCTAAGGGTTGGTATTTTTGTTTTTATTTTTTTTATGAGATTACCTTAATTTTGTTTATAATGAACAAAAGTATCTCTAGGATTCCGGGGTCAAATCTATAAAACAAAATGAATTCAGAGAAGTTTAACTTCTACTCAATCTGTCCATTTCCTCCGTCCTTACATAGGTAACCCTTTTGGCTGGTTTATTCTGATTATTTCTTTTAAATGCAAACAAGTAGATATGTATTGCTTAAATAAAAGCATGCTAGTTTTCTGTGTTGAGTCCTTGTTTATATCACAGAATGCCCTGGAGACCATTCCGAACCAGTGTGGTAGATGCTCTCCCTCCTTTGCTAAGGTCAGAATGCAGTGTATCAACACGTCTCCGCCTCTAACTCCAACACAGGAGAGTTTGAATGGCAATGTCCCCCCACAGGCTCTAGTATCTGAACACTTAGTCCCCTGTAGGTGGGGCTGCTTAGAAAGGTAGGGTCTTGCTGGAGGAAGTCCCTCAACAGAGGGATTTGAGGGCTTATAGCTTTGCCCAACTTCCTGCTCATTCTCATTCATTCTCTCTCTGTGTCTCTGTCTGCCTCTGTCTCTCTGTCTCTGTCTCTGTCTCTGTCTCTCTCTCTCTCTCTCTCTCTCTCTCTCTCTCTCTCTCTCTCTCTGCTTCCAGCACGAGGATCATCCATCAGCCTTCTGTCCCTGCTGCCCCTTTCTCCACCATGGTGGACTCTGCCCTTCAGAAACCGCAAGCCAAAGTGAACTCCTGTTTCCTCTAAGTTACTTTTGGTTACAGTATTCCATCATAGCAACAGAACAGAAACCCACGCACTCATTGGTGGACTTTTGAACTGTTCCCTGTCGTTTTAGAAGTCCTTTCACAACTTTCTACAAGTGTGAGTGAGAGAGAGAGAGAGTGTGTGTGTGTGTGTGTGTGTGTGTGTGTGTGTGTTGCCTTGATCCTATTTGCCCACCCTTCTCTGACACCCTCCCACTTGCATGTTTTCTCCTTCCCAGCCAGTCCGCTCCCTCTGTCACGACAGTGTTGTGGAGAGCCTTATGTACAACTAGTTTTTTATTTTTTGCCTGTGTCTTAGGATAGGGCTTATAAATAAATAGGATTGATTGTGCAAAGGTTAATAGAAGCTAATATTGCTAGATATTGTGACCCTCCCCTCCCAGAGGTATCGCTTCACACGTTGTCTTTAATGTTTTATTACATTTAAACATTCCTTTATTTTGCGAATGTGTGTGCCCATGCATGCATGAGCATCCACCTTCATATCACGGCACATGCGTGGAGGCCTGAGGACTGTGGAAATCGGTTCTCTCCTTCTACCACGTGGGTCCCAGGAAATGACACAAAGTCATCGAGCTTAGTGGCAAACATCTTTACCCACTGTAGACCTGCCTCACCAGCTCCTCCTCTTTTATGTTTACTTTTATAAAAACCTTAGATGATTAATTAAAAAATCATTGAAAGAGATTCTGACTAAAGCCATCTGATTCAGCGCGCTGCATCTGGGACTTTCTTTTGAGAAAAAGCTATGTTCTAGATCCATCTCCCTACCCTGCCTTCCCAGGTCAGCATGAAACATTCAGACAGTTCCCTGAATCGGAACCTGGAAGATCACCAGGCTGGGAGGGGTGACTGTCCCTTTCCCTAATCCCCCTACATCCTTTCTAAGAAAACACGGACTGATTTGGAATGTAATGGCACCACAGCCAAGTGCTGGCCCCTATGCACACCACACTCTTCCCAGCCTCCCTCCCACTGCTGTCTCCTCCCTCTCAGATTAGGCAGCACACAGGTTTCTGTTCAGTCCTACTATAACCACCTCTCAAAGCTGAATTTCTGGAAGCAGAAGCGATCACGAATATACATTGGTTCCCCCACCCTGCTTTCTCATACCAACTTTCTGTGCTTTCAATACAATGCCTTCTTCCCTCAATAACATATACTTGAGAATTTTCCATATCCATTCTCAAAGATGGCTGGCAGAATACTGGGAGGAAATGGCTGAATTAATTTATTAGTGCCCTTTTTCTGGCCACGCAATTGTTCTAGTCTTTTTTGGCCTCAAGTTTAAGAGCTCGAGACCAGGCCTGCTGGATTCCATCTGCTATAAAGATCTCACCAAAAGCACGGCTCAGATCTCAGCCGATAGAGTCTCGCTAGAACAGCAACTGTAGAATCAGGCTTGGATAAGAACAGTCAGGGTGTCTAGCAAGCTCTCTTTCCAAGAATCACATAGGAGCATAGGCTCTAAGTCTCTTACTTTATGTTCAACCTCCTGCATTGCAAAGCAAAGACCCTAGAACATATGGGCTCTGTCTCAGGAAGACTCACAAGACATTTATTGACCACTGAAGTTGGTGTGTTATTTCAGTTCACTTAGTCATTCCGTCATTCCATAAAGGTTCATGAGCCCCTTCAGGAGTCTTTATTCATGTGAATAAATGATTCCAGTGACAGTTGGGTTTTTCTTGGTGTGTGTGTGTGTGTGTGTGTGTGTGTGTGTGTGTGTGTGTGTGTGTATTTTAAGTATACTACTACGTTTGAATGGAGGACAAAGGACAACCCGGAGGAGTCATATGTGAGACCCAGGGATCTAACCCAGGCACATCAAGCTTGGTTGCAAGCTCTTTTACCCACTGAGCCATCTCACTGACCCAGAAAATTATTACGTTCTGGGTAGAGATGGGAGGTAAATTCCTCAATAAAACTTCCAATGCTGTAGAACTTACATGGAGAAAACCAAAGTGAGCCAGGCAGTGGTGGCGCACGCCTTTAATCCCAGCACTTGGGATGCAGAGGCAGGCGGATTTCTGAGTTCGAGGCCAGCCTGGTCTACAGAGTGAGTTCCAGGATAGCCAGGACTACACAGAGAAACCCTGTCTCGAAAAACCAAAAAAAAAAAAAAAACCAAAGTGGGATATAGTACAAGCAAAATAAATAACTAGCATTTTTAAGGTGGGATTTTGTTTGTTTGTTTGATCATTCATTTTTGAGACAGGCTCTCACTATGTAGCCCTGGTTGGAACTTGCTATGTAGACCAGGAAACCAAGCTGGCCTCAAACTGCCAGAGATCCTCCTGCCTCTGCCTCCCAAGTGCTGGGATTAAGGTGTGCCCTGCCTTGAGATGCAACTTAAATAGGATTGTTGTCTGAGTGGATCTTGCTGAGAAATCACAAGCAATGGCCCATTTTTCAGGTTCAGGCGCCACATGTCTGCTGATACTATGTTACAGGGAACTGCAGAACAAGGCCAGGCAGAAGGCTGGCACCGTGCTGTAGCTGAGGGACAGTGTTTAAGAAATGCCTACACATAAGCAACTGGTTGGCTTAGGACTCAGAAAACCTGTTTGTTGTCAGTTAGAAACCTTGTCCTTGAAGCTCTGGTGTTGTGGGGTCTAAGGAGTTCCTGGTGGTTTCTCCTCTGTGACCAAGTCTGACAGAACTGTAGCCTGGAATTGTACACATGGAGCCAGGCTCCTGGCTGGGCATGACTTGAGGCAAAACTTAAGTCAGCTTCCTGCTTCATTCTTTCTGTCCTTGCTCATCAGTCTCCATGAAACACTATTTTCTACTCCATCAGAAGTCTTGTCTGATTCGGATAAAATCGTATTTTGCCCTCACTACATAGGGGAATCGTTTAGGCCTTCTCTTCACACTTCCAGTCCCGCCTCCTCAGGGTTACTTTCCCCAGACCTTTTAGGACTCTCAGTACTCACAAGCAGATCCTCTCACTACCCAAATCCTATCCCGCTGGAACAGGACTTCCTGTGCAGTTAGGTGCTGGGCCCTGTGCTCTCCACCCCAATAGCAATTATCCCCACGCTGGCCTCAACAATGAGAACCGCACTGCGGCCATAGCCAGCAGTACACTGACTCCCAGCAGCTAACCGTCTTCACAGTCAGAAATCAGAGGCCAGAGAACAGCCCTGTGACTACTAAACAAGCAATGTCCATTGTGTGACTCCCTGCTGCTCACCAGGCAGAATATTTACAACGTATTGAGGAGGAATTCTGGAAATTAAAAGTGCTTTGAGTTTTCTCCTAGTTTTCTTTCTGGTGTGATAGAACACTGACCAAAAGCAACTTGGAGAGAGAAAGGGTTATTTGGCTTAGCCTTCCACATAACAGTTCATCACTGGTGGGAGTCAAGGCAGGAACACAAGAACTGAAGCAGAAAGTAATGGAGGAACACTACTTATTGGCTTGCTCCTCATGGCTCACACCATCCGCTTTCCCAGGACCACCTGCCAGGGTGACATCACCCACAGTGGACTGGGCCCTCCCATATCAATCATTAATCAAGAAAGTGCCACCACAGACTTGCCTGCAGGCCAATTTGATGGAAGCATAATCTCAACTGAGGTTCTTTCTGCTCAAATGATTCTAGCTTGTGTCAAGTTGACATGAGACTACCCAGCACAGGTGTACGGAATGACCTCCGCCTCACAGTCCAATGCTTTATTCTAGTAGTTCACACTCGTGTGTTGGAACATCGCTCAACTCACACCCCATACACACATAGTGAGTTGACATGTTCAAGGCCTCCTTTAACCATGTGGAACCTCAGACGCTAAGTGTCTGCCTCTGGCTCATGGAAGCTTGCAGATGGAACCCGAGATGCTCGTTTGGAGTCCATGTGGTATTCAGCCTCTCCAAACATAAGCACTTGTCTAGTCTGTCAGTCCTTCAACCATGCAGCCCAATGTGGGTAGAGGCAAGTGAGTAACCAGCCTCATCCCCCATGTGGATATATCAAAAGTCCGGTTTCATTCTAGTTGCTCAAGGACCCCAGGCAGTCCCAAGAACAGCAAAATGGACATGGGCCTAGCTTGCAACAGCTTTGCAAGGACTCGTGGGGAGACAAACAAGAAATAAACATGGGGTAAATGCTACAATAGTGTCATTAGATGACCCCAAAGAAGGTTACTGTCTCAGTTACTCTTTTATTGTTGAAGTACAACATCAACATGATGACCAAAGCAAGAAAAGAGTTTGCTGGGGCTTACAGTTTCAGAGTGAGTCCGTGACTGCCATAGCAGGAAGCATAGCAGCAGGCAGGCAAGGTGATGGGGTAATAGCTGAGAGCCCTTCTCCTGAACCACAAGCAAGATGCAGAGAAAGCAGGCTTGGAATACCACAGGTATTTTGAAACTTCAATGCCTGCCCCAGTGACACACCTCCTCCAACAAGGCCACACCTCCTAATCCTTCCCAAACAGTTCCATCAACCAAGGACCAAACATTCAGATATATGTGCCTATGGAAGCCATTCTCATTTAAACCACCATGGCCACCCAGCCTGTTACTGCTTCAGGTCAGGGAAACCTCCCTGAAAGAGGTGAGGTCTAAACAGAATCCTCACAAATAAACTAGAATGTTCTAGGTGAGAAGTGGAAAATGGTGTAGGTAGGCTGAGGGGACCAGAGGGCAACTTAGATGGGATTGAGAGCCCAGGGCTGGTGAGCTAAATAAAAGCTGATCTGGAAAGGCCTGACAAGCAGCTAGAATCTTTATCTCTAGTCCATCTGAAGCCACAGCAGTGATTTAAGCAAGCCAATGACAAACTGAGGGCTGCTTCAGAGAGAGAGAGAGAGAGAGAGAGAGAGAGAGAGAGAGAGAGAGAGAGAGAGAGAGAGTGTATGTGTGTGTGTGTGCATGTGTGTGTGTGTTTGCATGTGTCTATGTATGTGTATGTATGCGTGTGTGTTTATGTATGTGTGTATATGTATGTATGTGTGTGAGAGTATATCTGAGTGTGCATGTTTGTGTGTTTGCATGTGTCTATGTATGTGTATGAGTGTACAATGTGTGTGTGAGTGTGTATATGTGTATGTTTGAACACACACACATTTGCAGGTGTCTTGGCACTCAGCCCTGGTCAACAAAAGAAGCTGAGAGTCCTGAATTTAGGAGATGGCAGTGGGCACAGAAAGGGCAGTGGGTTCAAAAGGAAAGGGAGGAGGGATCCCACTGAGTGGGAGCAGTCTGGAGGCCTGGCTCTGAGCCTGGACATTCCACGCACAGCAGAGGGGCCAAGCGGCTACTCCTTACTTAATCCCTACCTACTTCACAGGGCGGTCAGAGGACTAAAGGGAGAACCTGGGAGGAAGCAGAGCTCCCTATGAATGCCACAGCACCACAGTGGTCAGCACTGTGGGACCGGAGGACTTCAAATTACCCTCAGGGCACAGACCTTTCCCCTGATCTGTGTAACATCTTTGGTGATCGATAGCTTTTGGACAATCCAGTCTCCTTTCTCAGACCATTTAACCATTTATTTATTTATTTATTTATTTATTTATTTATTTATTTATTTATTTATTTACATTGAGAGACAGAGAGAGAGCGAGAGCAAGAGAGAGCGAGAGAGAGAAAGAGAGAGAGAGAGCATAACTTTCAAGAGTCAGCTCTCTCATTCCACCATGTGGGTTATGAAGGTCTGGTTGTCAGCTTGGCAGCAAGTGCCCTGACCCACTGAGACATCTGACTGGCCCCTGACTTTCTTTTCCATAACAATAGTTAAGTGACTTCCATGGTTTCTTCCAGCTTGAATTTCTCTGGCTTTGTCGTCTCAGCACCTTGCACTGCATCTTCCATGATAATACTTTCACCCAAAAGAAAAAAAATATATATATTGAAGGAAGATTCTGATCCCAAAAACAGATGGAAAAGCAAGTGTGCTTTGAGTGCCTGGAAGAGCCATGTTACTGGGCTCTATTCAAAGATGCCAGAAAAGAGCGTGAAGAAGCTTCATCTAAAAAGTGATTTTTCTTCTATCCTTCTAATGGGGTAAATTATCGCTGGACTTGATATTTACTCACAACAGAGTCTAAGTCATGTCCAGGTGAAGCCAAGTAAAGAAATGTTCTTAGCTTTATTTGAGCAGCTGCAAATTGGAAAGATTCTACCGGGTCTGTGGGCAGATGCGTGTGCTGTCAATCAAACTGCACACCACTCAGCATTAAAAAAAAAAAAACCTTTTAAGCTGGGTGTTTGCGTGTGCGCGCACACACACACATGCGCACGCATGCTTGTGCACATAACCATGTGGGTTATATGCACAGGAGTGTGGTTCCCACAGAAGCCAGAAGATGGCATCAGATCCCCTGAAGATGGAGTCACGGGTGGTTGCAGGCTGCCTAAGAGGGACGCTGGAAGCAGAACTCAGGTCCTTTGGCAGAGCAACTGTGCTCTTAATCATAGAACCAACAGGCTCAATGTTTTCATGCTGGCCACACAGGTGAACTTCAAAATCATTACACTAAAAGAAAACCCAAAGCATATGGGGAAAATGCGTATAAAATCACATATTGGATAAGAGTGTGGTATCCAGAATTTAGAAAGTACACCTACAACTCAACAGCAAAAATATGAACAATTCTACTTAAAAATGAGTGATAGACTTGGATAAAAACTTCTGTAATGAAGATGTAAACGGCCAATGACCACATGACAAGAAGCTCAACAGCATTAGTCATCGGTGAAATTCACATTAAAAAAAAAAAAAAAACCTCAGAGAAATACTACTCCACACACCCTGGAACAGCTGTAAAAATAATAATAAAGAAATATAATGAACATGAGTATTGGCGGAAGGGATTTAAAATGGTACAGCATTTTAGGAAGCAACCGGGAGGTTCCCCGATAAATTAAACAGAGTTAGCGTGTGTCTAACTCCACTCCATGACGCATAGTCAGGAGAACTGACATTTAACTGGAAACGTGTTCACAGGGTGCTGGGAAGACCGCTCTGCGGGTGAAGTGCTTTCCATGTGTGTCAGTCAGGGCTCGATGGCTGTGAAGAGACACCCTGACCATGGCAACTTATAAAAGAAAGTATTAAATTTGGGGCTGATTTACAGTTTTAGAGCATTAGTGTATCACCGCAGGGCAGGAAAGCAGACAGGCATGGCGCTGGAGCAGTAGCTGAGAGCTTTGCATCCTGATCTGTAGGCAGCAGGCAGAAAGAGAACCACGGGGCCTGGATTGTACTTCAGAAACCTCAAAGCCCACTCCTCAGGAACACACTCCAGCAAGGCTCTATCTCCTAACCTTTCCAAACAGTCCCACTCACTGTGGACTCTTCTCACTGAAACCACTACACCAAACAAATAGGACGACTTGTTTAGATCTCTAGCAGCACAAAAGCCTGGAGACAGCAATGTCTCTGTAATCCCAACACTATGGAGGCAGCAACAAGAGGATTCCTGGGGCTTTCTGGTCAGCCAGCCTAGCTGAATCCATGAGTTCCAGGTTCAGTGGATGCCCTGTCTCAGTAACTAAGGTGGGAACTGATGAATAACCTCTAGCCTTTATCCGTACCTGCATATGCATGCATGTATACACACACACATACACACACAGACACACACACACACCACACACACATACACACACACACACACACACACACATACATACATACATACACATACATACATACACACACCACATACCACACACAGACACACACACACACCACACACACATACACACACACACACACACACACACCACATACACACACATACATACATACATACACATACACTCACACATATACATCACACATACACACACACCACACATACATATACACACTGCATACATATACACTCACACATACACACCATACCTAACACACACACACACACACACACACACACTCAGGAAAAAGAAAAAACTTTGTACATGAACGTGCAAGCAGCATTATTACAACAGCCAAAGGAAACAACAGCCCAAATGCCGATGAATGTGCAAACAGATGCTATCTACCCACTCAATGGGAAATTAATACTCAATGATTGATACATAACTAATAGAGGTGAATCTTGAAATCATTGGGTGACCAAGAAATCGGACAGAAACAGCTCAATCTGCATTAAACATACAAAACAGACAAATGCACAGAAGGAGAAAACAGGATAAAGATCTTCAGGTCCTAGGACCAGAGAATGAGTGCCGACCTCCCCGGGTCAACCTCCTGACCTTGTGAGGGGGCATTCGTCATCCACAAAGTTAACTCTCAAGAACTGCGTCATCAAGTTACTAAAAACCAACTCTAAAACGATCTTCTAAACATTTTACATTAAGCTTACGGTTTTGCGTTGGCTGACGCCCATAGGTGTCCTCGGCCACAGGAGGCCTTTCAGGCTGTGTGTCGGGTGTGTCTGGGCTCTAGTGGATGCCAAGTGTCCCTCAGAAGTGATACCAATGTTCTGGCGCGGGATGGTGGTGATGGCTGGATAACACCATGGTTGTTCTTCATGCCACTTTAAAACAGTTGAAGGGTCAATGTTGTTGCTACAGTTTGTGTGTAGTTTGCCCTCCACGGCTTCATATGCTAAAAACTTGGTCAGCAGTGACGGCCTGACAGTTTTGTGATGGGTCCTTTAAGAGAAGGGACGTAGTGGGAGGCACTTAGATCATTGGGGACACTCCCCACAAAGGGGTTGGGTTAGTTCTTCTGGGACCCCCGGCAGTTTCCTCAAGAACAAGTCGCTGTGAAGTGTGGCCGCTTGCTTCCTACAGAGGCCCTCTCCTGCATGTGCGGCCTGTCTCCTTTCCACTTCTCTACCATGAAGCAAGGCAGCCAAGAAGGCCCTCCCCACGGCCTCCAGATCATGGGTGTGCAGTGTCTAGATCTAAAGAAAACTGTTCTTTTCGTCATAAAGCATATATCTTCTGGTGTTTCATGATCGAAACAGAAGACAGACGCAAAGGAATTATTCCAAAGGAGGTTCCAATGAGTGAAAGAGCCGCTTCCATCAAAGTATACGCTCTGATTCTACATACATAAAATTCTAGGAAAATACAACTAATCTACAATAAAACGTATATTCATGGTTTCAAGGGTTAGGGGACCAATGGAAGAGGGAAGGATAAATTACAAAAATCAGGTTTGGCAGGTGCTGATAAATGCCTTACATACAGCACCTCCACATAACTGAGGGGTAACTTTTAAAGTCTTACAAATTGTCTTTGCATCTCCAAATCATGGAATCCTTTAAACACTGCCTGAGATGCAGAGGAGGTGGCTGCTTCAGTGGCCTCCCCTTAAACCTTCTTGCAAGTCAAAGCAGGCAATCCTTCCCTGACTTTCTCTCCATGCAGTCTGCGTTCACTTCCTGTGGTCTCTTAAGGCAGAGGAACACCTGCGACCGTGTCTGAGACTGGTGGAGAGGCTCATTTGGCAGGGAGGCACCCGGAGCCATGTGCCAGGTTTCAAGTCAGGAATTCCTTTAGCTATTAATAGGAGGCGAGACACTTTGATCGCTGCTGAATCCTGGTTTTCTGAATTGGTTCAAAAGTGGTCCTGGGAGAGCTTGGCAGGACACTCGTTTTGCAAATCAAACTATCATATCTGCTATTATTTTAGCACATGCTGAGAGGATTATGAGTGTTTATATACTCTCCACAGCATCAAATTCAGGTCTTGCCTGACATGCATAACAAGCCAAGCATGACAGTGCCTCCGATGCCAACACTGGATTTGCTCATGGCATTTAGAGATATAGATTTCACTTTAAACCAAAAGGCACACTTGTAGCTACAAGAAGAAAAAAAGAAATGAAAAAAAATTTAGTCTTAATGAAAGTCTCAGATAAAATTTGACCTACTTGCAAATAATTTCAGCCATGTTTTTTTCTAATAATTTTTATAAACAATAGCTTTCCTTTAAATTATTTTGAAGATAGATGTTATTTTTCTAGCGATGACAGGGTCACTTGAAGTTGCGTCAGATTTTCCATTCTAAGCCACATCCCACCGGCTATTGCCTGAATATTACTTTCTTAGCTTTCCTCTGAGTACTCCCTTATAAAGCTCTGACTCAGTCTCCTTATCTGTCAAATGGGAAGAATAACAGCACTTATTTCCCAGGATTATTGTGGGACTTAACGCATATCAAGTACTTTGAGAAGGAGCTGACTTGCAGAAATGCCCTATGAAGGTTTGTCTGCTTGCTTAATTGTTGCTGTTCCCTTTTTACAGAGGGGAACACTGAGTCTCGGGGTCCGTGGTGGTAAAGCCGAGTCTGGAACACAGTACACACAGAGCAGGCCCACCCCTAACTCTTTTCATTACCCGCCCCAACCATGTCCTCACCCATTTGTGTTTTGTGTATGAAAATACACATTCCAAACCAGAACAGGCAAAAATAGACTGTAACTTAAATCTGAAAAGCACGAACAGAGTGGCAGCCACAGCCAGCTCCTGACTCAGTCAGGGGCAGGGCAAGTCATCAGCCAATTTTAAAGTCACCTTCATATAGTTATTTACAGAAAAGAGATAAGTGTGAGGCAGGAGGATTGCCACAGGCCTGGGCTGCATGGTTTTTGGGGATAAGTCTGGGCTATGAAGTGAGAGCCACATTCAAACAAGAGAGGAGAGAAGAGAGTGAAAGCAAAGGGGGGAGAACCCAACAAGGTTTCCACACAGAGCTGAACCTGCAGGAAGATGCCTAAAAACACAGTTCAGGACTTAATGAAAAAGACATTATTGCCTCCATGGGCACCGAACAGGTTTCATAGTCGCCTGGGATGAGTACTGCAAAGCTGCCCTGACTGACTGGTGAGACAGCTCAGCAGGCAAAGGTGCCAAAGACACCCAAGGTGGCACCAGAACCCATGTGGCGGGAGAGGAACGTAACTCCTGCAAGCTAGCCTCTGATCGCCACATGCATGTATAGACACACAAAATCAGTCAGTCAATGTGAAAAAATTAAATAAAATAAAATAGGAGCTTCCTGTGGGAAGTAAGTCCTACAGAGTGAGATCTAGAACACAGAGGCTCAAGACAACAGTTATGTCTGCTATCCTGAAATTGTGTCTTAAAAGCTATCTAAGGGCTGGAGAGATGGCTCAGCGGTTAAGAGCACTGACTGCTCTTCCAGAGGTCCTGAGTTCAATTCCCAGTAACCACATGGTGGCTCACAACCACCTGTAATGAGTTCCGATGCCCTCTTCTGGTGTGTCTGAAGACAGCTACAGTATACCATAATATATATATAATAAATAAATAAAATGTTAAATAAAATTAAAAAAAAAAATCTGATCTAGACTGGCTCCAAATTTATCTATTCTAAGAGGAATACTTATTTATCTAATTCCACATATTTCACTGACAGAATTCCTTTACATTTAGTCAAATTAGAATATGAAACCAGGTACTAGAAGAATAGCTCATAAGTTAAGAGCACATACTGCCCTTGCAGAGGACCCAAGTTTGGTACCCAGCACACATACTATGGTTGCTCACAACCACCCATAGCTCCAGCCACAGGCGATTCAGCACTGGCTTCTGGCTTCCAAAGAAACGTGCACATTTACATACACACACACACACACACACACACACACACACACACACTGGAGAGGGAGAGAGAGAGAGAGAGAGAGAGAGAGAGAGAGAGAATAATAAATCTTTTTTAAAAATAATAAAACCATTAAAAATGTGCTGGAAACAGGATATTGACAGCATATTGATCATAGTATCACCTTACAGGAGCTTGTCAATCAAGAGGAAACATCCCTGGTGGTCGCCATGATAACCACAGCATCAAATGTAGCAGGGTACAAGTCACTTAGAGTACATCTTTGCCGAAGTGTATATTTGCAAATATACACCACATACACACACACCACATGCACACACACACCTGCCTCTACTACCTCTGCCTCTGCCTCCCAAGTAATGGAATTAAAGGCATGTGCCACCACGCCCAGGTATCAACGCCCTATTCAAGAAAGGCTAAGGCGTGCTGGGGAGACGGCAGAGCAGGCAACGTGCTTCCTGCTGCAGCAGGAGGACCCATGATCGGACTGCCAGTTCCCATATAAGACAGAGGCGGGGTGCATGTCTGTAACCACAGCACCTAGAGGAAGGAGAGACAGGATCCCAGAGTTCAGAGAGCTAGTCTAGCTGACACCATCGGCTCCTGGTTCAGTGAGAGATTTGGACTCAAAAAATAAGGTAGAGAAAAATTGAAGAAAACGCCTAACATTGACCTCAGGGCTCCATATGTGTGGGCTTCCAAGCATACGACACACACACACACACACGCACACACACACACACACACACACACACAGACTTTTCAAACATCAAATTTTCTACACAGCTCTGTCCTCTGCCAGTTAGTAGAACGACACGGCTGTGACTGACGCACCCGTGTCCTTTCTGAGTCTCTGGACCCATTTCGCTGGTCTGTGGGTTGGTGAGGCCACACGGAAACCTGAGGACTCGTTTTGGAATAACCATAATTTCTACAAGATGGAAAATCGTTTTCAGCAGATGAGTGCTGCCTCCATCTCAGCAGCCGGTTGACAGCTCATCCCCACTGAGCACTGGGGCTCGGTCACACTCTCTCCTGCTCTTCCGTTTACATTTCTGTCAGCGAAATCATCACCAAACACATTCCTGAGTGAACACCTCCAGTTCAAAGTGAGAACCACAGGACCAGCCTCTTAAACTGAGATTGGAATTCCCTCCCTGCAAAACATAATGCCTTTAAATCATTAACAACCTAAAACAATATATTTATAACCTCTGCATTTTAAAGATGAAATAAAATAGCCCTAAACTTCCTCCTTCCCACTAACACTGGCATACCTCTGACTTTAAATTATACTATTGACGCAAGTATCTTTTGCAAATGCTAAGGGAAGTGTCTCTCTCCGGGGCTTTGCCTGTCTCACGGATATGTACCTGTACCCACCGCTAAAAGTTAAGGAAAGCAGAACATACTCCCTTATCAGGTGTGCAGCTGGGAGGGTGGGGGGCTCTCTGCATGACTCATCACCCAGCAGTACTTCTCACTGAATCTGGTTTTAGGATGGAGCTGCTCATCATTTCCAATCACCAGGGAGGCCGGATTAGGAAGGTTAACTGGCTTGTCCAGGTCACCTACTCCCAAGTCGGTGGTTTTTTGTTTTTTGGGTTTTTTTTTCCCTCCCTCTGACGCTCTTTGTCAGAAACCCAATTATTAATTTAAGCAAAGGTGCTCATTTTACACTTGGTGGTGTCAGGTTGATCCTAAATTAATCTGCTTAGTAGTAATCTAAAAAAAAAAAAAAAAAACCCTTCCCCCAAAAAAGAGATTTAAAGAAAAAACACACAAGTGCATATGTATGCTTGTGTCTGTGCACTCGTGTGCATGCACACACATACACACACACACACAGAGTACAAGCCTGCATGAGTGCACACAATCATTTTCTATTCCTGACTCTGGAGGTCAGGTTTAAAGGCGGATCTAATGAGCTGGGGTGTGGTGGTACATCCTTAGAATCTCAGCACTCAGGAGAGAATGGTAGGAGGACCATTAGTTCAAGGCCAGCCTTGACTATATAGTGAGTTTGAGGCCAGCATGGGCTATATAGTGAATGTGGGGTTTGCCTACGCTTCATAATACCTTGTTCATTTTTAAAGGTTGAGCTAATAAAATTCAGAAACGTACTTAGGAAAGATTCTGCAGAGAAGTTGCAAAATTAAGAAGTATTTGAGCTGTCTAGGTAACCTGGAGTAGAGTCTTCTCCGTCAGTCATAACCGAAAGTGGTAACTGAGAGCTGATAGGTGAAGCCTGATAGAGAGAAAGCCGGTGCAAAGAAAAGACAGAGGCAAATGGCCCTGGGACATCCTGGAGGCAAACACTCACATTAAAGGAGAGAAAATTGGCGTGAACGCCATATGATCAAGTAATGACCCCCCCAAACATATGCATGACCCCAGCTTCTGCTTTTGAACACATGGTAAGATTTATTCTGCAAACTGAGCTGCGAGTTATTAACACAGCATCTTCAGGCAAGTTGCTTCACGGCCCCCTTCCTACCCATAAAGCACACTTAGCATCAGTGTGTACCCCATTCCTCCAGGTCTGCTGTCAGCAAGATGAAAATATTGCCTTGTGAAACCATCAGGGGACCTCTCTTGTAAAACCCACCAATAGCTGTAGAACTTAAGGAAGGCTTTACATATTAAATATCTGTAACCGTCCCTAAAACACAGGAAGAAAACGTGGGGGGGAGGGGGGGCCCTTGTCTTCAATCACCTCCTCAAAAGCCAGGAGGAGATAGCAGTCCCCAAGCTAGCCAGGTCAAAGACTGAAACTTTCCTAGTTCCCAGTTGGGTGAAAGGCAAACAATGACCACCCACTGAGCCTTCTCACCAGTAGGGCTGGAAATCCGGTGTACATTGCAGATTCAAAAATGTGCTTCGTGATTAGAATCAGAAAGTCCCTGCCCATGACAGGTGGGGACAGGCCACTTGAAGCATGGCAGCAGATTGAGTACCAAGATCACCCCCGTTCACTAACGAGAGGGCTGCTTGCTGTTTCCGGCTGACTGATAATTACCGTATTTTCTCTAATCCTACATTATAGATTGTTTTACTTTTGGCAAAATTCTCAACACTCCAAATACTTTCAGTAGTCTGTTACACCCGAAATGGATCTGTAGAAACGTTACGTTAAAATATACAAAATAAAATCGATTACACCGTCCCCAACTAGACCGCCACAGGGTAGGACATTGCTCTTTGGAGTTTCCACACCATTGGCTCAGGTTCCTCCTGTCTTTAGGCTCCATGTTTTTGTAGCCCAGTTTAATTTCTATCTCTTGGTCACATGCCATGAGTTCCCAGAATTTCTTTTGCGTTTTTGTTTATCAAAGCTGTGCGTTTCAATTACATTGTTTGCTTGAGGATTGGCCACGTGGGCAGGGGAAAAAATCAGTTTAAACTGCCATCAAGAACCTTACAGCCCCAAGAAAAATAAATCAGAGCAGAGAGGGAAACTGGATGATGGCAGTCATGTGCCATGTTGGTTAAGAACCCTCAACTGCAGACTATGAGGTCAGGCAAACCGATCTCAGCCAGCCAGAGTTCACCTCCAGTTGACAGACGCCTCTGTTAAATCGTTAGTTTCGTAAACTTCCAAGGTGATAGCAAATGAAGAAGTAGATAGAATAAAGGGCCAAAACTAGTTTTCTCCTTTCGGCGGCACAGGCATTTGAGCCGTCAGGGCGTGCCATGTGTGCAGTCGTGCACCGTGACTAAAGGGAACAGTGTTCTACATTTCATAAGACTGATCTTTCAGGCAATTTGAGAAAAACTCAAAACTGCACGGCTATCCTTATTATCCCGAGACACTTATAGGGGAAGGGGAGCTTTCGTGTAAAATTTCATTAAAAAAAAAAAAAAACTAATAAACTGGCTTTCAGGGGCTTTCTGGAGAAGCAGATACTTCAGAGCTTTAACGAGGACCTTCTTCTCTCTCCCCTGCTCGGGTGGACTTAATCCTTGCAGATGTTTTCCCTGCCAAATACTTGTCTTGCGTGTAGTCTAAGACGGTGTTTAAATTTTCCAAAATTCCTCCTACAAATGTATTCCTATTCCCCTGGAAAATGGGCTCAAATTGATGTTAGGAGCTGACACAGATGTTAGAAACTCCATCTGCTTTCCAGAAAAGTACCAAACATGTCTGTGAGGTAATGTCCCTTTTTGGCAAAGTCTTATTTCCTCCCCCTAATTGTAGATAGAATCGTTAGCATGCCCGTCAAGTAGCTGGATATCACATAAGATTAGAATCCGCCTGCCTGCTCCATACCCCTAACCATTACATGGGGATCCCTGGAGTGGAGGCCGTCTGTTTGTTACATTATCTGCTATTGGAGAGGCTACTTGTAGCGTGTTCTATTCTAAGTACTTAGCCTTCCAGCACAGAGAACAAGCTGACTAACACTAAGCAAACACTGAAGTAGAACTCAAGGCTGGACTCCCGTCGTCTGTAAGCCGCACTCCCATGCCGGGATGCTAGCTATCAAACACGAAACCAATTGTTTTGTATTTGCTTGTGAACGTGATCTGGGAAGAAGAAATCATACTCAAATTAAATGTGCAGCCTGATGCCTCACGTTAATAAAAAAAATCCCACAGCAAGTCAAATAACTCAGAGAAATCATCTTTGTGATTTGCTTCATAAAGGTATGTGTGTTTGGTTCTTCTCCTTGTACTTAGCAGGAGCTCTTGTGATCCCACCTGTCCATTGATATCCATGTTATACAATTGTAATTCAATCTTTATCCTGATATATTAGAAACTTGTAATCTAGAATTTAAATACCTGTGATCCATCAACATTTATAATGTCTTATAAATCAAAGATTGTATTCAAGGTTGAAGCACACAAAACAAAATAATTTTGGAAACTAGTAACAATAGTTGAGAGTATAGGTCCTGGTAAAACATTTGCCAACAAACATCAATGTTTTCTTCTGCTAACATGAAAAATAAGTCCATGTCTTTTTTTTAATCTTCAAATTATTTTGATTTCCTAAACTCATCCCAAATCTTTTCTTAAGGCATTTTTATATTTCTTGTTTTCCGAAGGGCTTAGAAAGAGCCTTATGGTATACAAGGACAACTCCACTATGGCCAGTTTGCAGAATGCACATTTAAAACAAAACTTTCCCAAGACAGTAGTTATGTGATTGTAACCTGGCCGATGCTTCTCAGGTCAGGGACAGACAGGACCACAGGGGCATGGCTGGCTCTCAACTAAAGTTAAGAACACAATGACAAGAAGACCAAGAGCATACACCTGATCCGGGCAGAAGGACCCTACAGATGAACGGGAGACACAACTGCCCAAGTCGTGAGACAGGCTGCAGTAGAACAAGCACCTGACTGAGTGCCGCTATTCATCATGCCATTGCGAGCGTTTGATCAGCTAAGTGCAGCTCTAAGACCGCAAAGCATTGAGGACAAAGCCTGTTTGCACCTTTACCAATGACTTCACCAAAGTCATTGACCTCAATCAAAACAAAAACCATTGCTAATCAGCCAACACAGATCTTAAAAGGTGAAAAGATTTCCAAAATCCCTAACTGCTACACAACCAAAAGGTTGATGTCTCCATCATTTTGAAAGAGAATGAAATTTAGGGATGACTTAGTGACCTCACCGAACTAATTACAAAAAAACCTGAAGATTCACTTAGAATATTTAATATGGGTTTCAATTAGAAAACTTTTTTTTAATCCACAGCTTTAGTTCTCAAATGCCTCCAAATCTGGGACCAGACAATTCATTTGCGGCCAAAGGCAGGCAACCTGCTACCTCTTCTCAAAGATGGTTGATGAAAACAGTACCTCATAAAAATGGTCGCTCAGATTAAATTATGCAAACGTAGTTTCAAAATAGCCCGCTCGGGTTTCAGCGCATTACAGATGGGCCCGCAAAGCACTTTGCCGTGTTGAGCCGGGTTCCAGCGGAATTTCTGTGGCACAGAGGGAGACACAAGCCCCAAATCTTCCTTATAAAGAAAAGCTCTGAAATATAAGAGCACGAACATCAAATCCCATGGGCACGTCCACCCGCCTTACACATTGTCCTTGAACATAGACCTGTCACCAGACCATGGACGCTTCTGCAGGGCTCCATCCTGGCCTCTAAGCAGAAGGAGCCATCTTTGAAAGGATCCCTCATGTCTTTTAAAAATAGCATATTTCGGAGAGGGAATTTTTCCAAATAGGATAATAAATATATAGTTTACATTATTAATTACATGAAAAAACTGAAAGGTATCTTAAATTATCCATTTCCACAAATTGAATATTTTTTTTTTCCTACCTGGCAGTACTTCAAATAGCCATTTGTGAAGATTTCTTTTCTGGGAATAAGAAGTTCCTAGTTTTCTTCTACTTAAAACTGAGGGGAAATGCAGGCTAATTACTAAAAAAATAAAGCGGTTTTGATAAATTTAACATGCAGGCTGATTTCAGTACACAAACCCCTGGTTCACAGAGAAAGATAACAGTTTCAAATTCATAACTGATCAATCTGGATGTTTTAGTAAGCAGACTTTAGATTTAAGCAGTTTTTATCATTTGATTTCTATTTATGTTGAGGATCGAAGTGAAACTTCAGGAGTTACATAGTGTCCCTTCTCGTTAGTGTTTGCTGGAAGACTTTACAGAGAGAGGGAAAAGGACACCTTAGGAAATGTTTTCACTTTTAAAAAGTTGCAAATTGCAAGTAGCTAGAGGTTACGTCAAATATCAAAGTTTAAGGGCAAAAGTTTGATAAGTAAAATAGGACTCTAGGAATCAACCAACCAACAGATAGGAAACCATTTTGTCCTGAAACGCGACACCGCCATTATTGATGGCAAATTTGAATTTTCACTCTTTTCTATTCCATAACTCGCCTTTTAAAGCCATTCATAGTTGACTACTACTTGCTTCGATTTCCTTTTCTACGTTTGCTTTTTTCTTAGTACATCGTAGTGAATTTACAGAATCCCCAACATCAGAGCAGCCAACAAAAAACTTCAGCTCCCCATGTGGGTTTTCCTGAATTTAACATATTCCAATCTAGACTTGTGGAGGCACTCAAACTATTTTTTAGGACTTTGTCACAGTCTGACCAAGCCTGAAGCAAAATAAAGAGCCTTCGAACAATCTAACTGCTCTAGGCCTCACACTGTCAAAACAACGCTTTTAAGGAGCGGAGGAAGCCAAACACCAGCGGTTTACTTTGACGCTTCCCAGACTGGATAAGGGGCTTCCTGGGACCCCTGACCACCCCAGCCTACCAAACCAATGAAAAGAAGAACGGCAAGGTTCACCACGGTATCTAATGGAAACATTTTCTGCGGCTGAGAACTCCTTGCAAGGGTCATGTTGTAAACTGTTTGCGCTTTGTTTACAGGCCCTCAACTCCCTTTGCCCGACTCCACTAGTTGACTCCACTAAAGGTAGTTTTTGTTCTCAGTGGCGACTTATCACACACCCTTCACTAGGCACTCACACTGGACCTGTGGTCGTCGTCATTGTAACGCATTCCAGTGGTCTCTAAGGACCAGAAGGATGAAAAATAGTCTCTGGGCCATTTTTCCCAACTTCGAGCTTATGAAGTTAAAAAGATCCAGTAACATTCAGAACAGAAAAGAGAATACATACGAAAAAGCAAAAATTGTGCCCCACACGAATAACTTGACTGTGTTCTACCCAATATCACCAACAAGATAGAACAACATCGACCCTGCCCACGGGGTCAACAACACTTCAACACAAGCGGGGCTGGCGAAGTTTAGCAAAGGATGGAAATGAAGCCACAAAAGAGGGCCCCTGGGGTGTGTCCCAGGCTCACCCCCAGGATCCACTCCCTTCACCCTCTTACTTTTGGATGATCTGGGGCAGGCTGACTTGAGGCTGCGGCGGTGGCGGTGGCGGCAGGGGCTGCATCCCTTGCTGGCCCTGGGGCGCGGAGGGCCCCTGACCACCGGGCACAACGCAGGCATCTCTGTCGGGTTGCTCCGGACCGCTGGGATCCGCGTCCTGGCTCATGGCTGCTGCCAGCACCATGCGCGGCGACACCGGCCCGGGCTCGCAGCGAAAGAGCGCGCGGGAGGGGCGGTCCCGGAACACAGGCGCTCACTGGCCGGGGTCCCTGTGCCCAGTCCCCTTGTCCTTCTCGGTGGCGCGGGGAGGAGACGAGAAGGGTGGGGAGGAGACAGTCCCCGCGGCGCCGCCTCCTCCACGTCCCGGCGCTCCTGCTGGAGAGGCTGCGGAGGGGGCGGGGGACAGGGACAGGAACAGGGGGCGTCCCCGAGCCCACGGGAGCCGCGGGACGCCCAGGAGCTGCTGCTCGCGGGGTGACCGGGACAACTGTGCCTGCCCACCCGAGGCGTAGTGAGCTGGGACGCAGAGCAGCGGCCGCCACCCGCCACCGCGAGCCCTTCGGGGTGGCCGGCCAGGCGCTCCTCAGCGCGATACCCTCGTGAGAGGGCGACACGCCGGCCCGCCCGCCAGCCGCCCTCCGCCGCCCTGTAGCTTCTTCCGGAGCGCACAGGCTGCCTGGCTCCGGCCGAGCCCCGAGGACATCGCCAGCGCGAAGCGCGCCGGGGGCTTGGCATCCTCCTGCGGCTGGAGCCCGGCCAGCGCCACTGGAAGGACCCGACACCGCCACATCCTTTCCTAGGTGGGTGGGACAGCAATCTCAGGGCTCAGATGATCAGGCCCTGGAGCTCAGCACACTGGCAGTTCCAGCTGTCGCTTCAGGGGGTCCTAGAGGCGACGGGCGGGGTAGCAGTGGATTCATTTCTTTTAATTTTCACCGAAAGACCCCATTGGAAGCAAAAGAACACCAGACACACGTTTCATCCATATTTATTGGCAGGTCTCCGTGGAAATGTAAAGGATGAGAATGAGTTCACCGACCCTGCTAACTGCCCGAGCCCACCTGCGCCGGATGGCACCCGGGGTGGCAGCACCCCCCTGTGCGGCTCTGAAGGCGGAGCAGCCGGAGACGGCGTCGGGGAAACGCCTGCTCCAGCAAACCCTGCGCACCTGAGCACTGGCCGGGCCGTGGTCGCCTCCTGCTCCCTTGGACCTCGGTGTCCCCTGGTGTTCCAGACATGGACACCCGCAGCCAAGCTCCTCTCCCGTGCGTTATAAGCCAGAGTGTAGCAACCCCAAGGCCTGAAGTTCTGCCTGCCTACTTCCACACCAGAAAATTCTAAAGATGACTCAAAACCTGACAACTACTTGAACTCTCTAAAAGATGGTATATTTTGTCCCTCCTGACTCCTGTGTCAATTTCCCCTTGAAACTGTGTACTCTGCCACCCTACCTCAGAGCCTTAGAGAGTCTCTCTCTCTCTCTCTCTCTCTCTCTCTCTCTCTCTCTCTCTCTCTCTCTCCTCTCTCTCTCTCTCCTCTCTCTCTCTCTCCTCTCTCTCTCTCCAATTGCCAATTACAATTAAGATTAGCTTATTTGTATTCTTTGTTGTTGTTGTTGTTGTTGTTTTGGTTTTTGGTTTTTGGTTTTTGGAGACAGGGTTTCTCTGTATAGCCCTGGCTGTCCTGGAACTCACTCTGTAGACCAGGCTGACCTTGAACTCAGAAATCCACCTGCCTCTGCCTCCCAAGTGCTGGGATTAAAGGCGTGCGCCACACTGGGGATGGGTGGGCGGGTGGGTGGGAGGTGGAATTCCCTCATAGAGACGGGGAGCGGGAGGGGATAGGGTGTTTCCAAAGAGGAGACCCAGAAAAGGGGAAACATTGGAAATGTAAATAAAGCATCAAAAAAAAAAAAAGACAATAAAATTAAAAAAAAAAAAAAAAGGCGTGCGCCACCACTGCCCGGCTAGCCTATTTGTATTCTTAAACATCACACCATTCACAGTTCACACAACAACTAAGTCTGACAGACAAACAAACAAACAAAGCAGCCAGGTGATGGCGGTGGTACATGCCTTTAATCCCAGCACTCCAGTAGAGAGGCAAAGGCAGGGGAATCTATGAGTTGGAGACCAACCTAATCTACAGAGCACCAGGACACCCAGGGCGACCCAGAGAAAGCCTGTCTCAACAAAAATAAAAATCTCTCAAGTAAATTTGGCTTACTTGCTGCCCCCTCTCACAAGCAGAGCACGTTGTCTGAAGACACCGGCAGTTTTCTGTGATGGATTTCTGTCACTAACTTCTTGAGCGTGGCTTCCACACATTCCAGCTTATCCAGACACACGTACACACTCCCTTAACCCTGGAGGAAATCACCTAAAACTAACATTGTGACTCTCCCAAGAAAGACAATGAATGAAGTCTTCCCAGATGTCTCCCTTGAAACATGTGCTAGAGAGGTCATCTGGAAAGGGCTCTGTAGTCACGAGACAGATCTGTTTACTGTCTGGACTGCAATGCACCAATGGAAAGGTATCCTCTCTGAGGCTTGGTTAGCAAATGTGACAGAATCGGGAATGATGAGGCCCTGGCTCCAAGTTCAAGTTAGAGATGTTTCCTGCATGCAGGAGATGTCAAGGTTGGTTTTTACAGGTGGGACTCTACAGTTCAACCGTACTGACTTGAATAAGGTATTTTTAAACCTCCGAGGAAACTGAGTGGATAGAAGACACACTAGTGCTGTTATTAAAGACTTAGTAACATGAAATTCTATGGAAAGTCTCTCCATGGGAATGGGTGGAGAGACACTGAGGTGTGGGGGCGAATTTCGAGTGTCCCTCTTGGGAAAATACAGAGCAAAGGGAGACTGAGCATTCACTGGGCTTTCTCTTCCTTTTGAGTTTGAATTTTTAAATAAATAAATAATGGAAGAAAAACCGTGGTCCACAGGCATTTCCCCCCCAGAAATCCTATTTGCATGATTATAGCCTAATACTTGTCATTTGTAATGTGGAGGACTTGTCATTCGTATTGTGGAGGATAGTGCTGAGGCAGAAACCTTAATCTAATTGAGCCAGCTCCCCAAGAATGTTGCCTGGGACTACAGTGAACAACCATGTCTATTTTCCAAGTCCAACATTACATGCATTAACCAGTTGGGGATGCAATTACTTTTCCTCACTTTTATCTAGGAGTAACACAAAACACACACACACACACACACACACACACATTATCTAGGATCCAAACTGCCCTTCCATCCCCTAAGAGTGTGCTTCACTGAGAGTACACAAGAAAGGCTTGAGTCACCCACTTCACTTCACATGGGGGAGTCTGACTAAGGGGAGGGCTGGCAGCAGCTCTTTGCTCTGCTCTGCAGGGGCATCCTGTCCCTCCTTGACCCACAAGGATCAGGCAGCAAGGTGGGAGAGACTTGCATTGCTTATCCTTAGACAGTAGCCCCTGAGCTAGCTGGCATTACTGTGTTTTACAACCAAGGAAACTGAGTCTGTAAGACAGCTATGAGAATGTGGCTCAAGGCCACCCAGCTTCTAAGGGACAGAAGCAAGACCACAGATAGGCCAGTCCATCTTCAAATCCCATCTGTCACCCCTTCTCACTGTCTGGATAATGGAAATGGAGCTGAGAGCTCACTGCCTTGATGGGGTTTCATCCACAGCTGCACTGCAATTCAACCTGCTACACTGACCTTCCCAGAGCCATAGACCTAGTAGGTGGTATCTAAATTGTAATGGGAACATTTAAAGAAACGAAACAACCTTGTTACTCTACGGTCAATCATTCTCAAACTTGCCATGACACTGGGCCCCTGCCTTGTTTTGTAAGCTGAATAATTAATATTACTGGCTTTCAAGCTCTGTTTTCTCATACCTGTTCGTTTAATGCAGACAGAGAAGCCCGAAGAAGCGTGCAAGGTCGCTGGGATTCTGAACAGCAGAGCTGGGGTTCAGCATCTGTTCTGTAACACTGTTCTGTATCACTGTAACGCTGTCCTCTACTCAAAGGGGACACGCCTACCTTTCAGGCTGATGTGATCATTTCTCTGCCGAAGAGATCACTTCAGGTGTGCCGCCCCTCCCGGTGTGTCCACCTCTAGATGGTAAAGTTCCGGGCTCTTAAAGCCAGTGAGGCTGAGAGACACAAACCTCCTTCTTACTGCAAGGAGAAGTGCAGACTACTGCAGTCTCCGCATGTGAGCTGGAATTGTCTATTAACATTGCAACAAGGTTGTCGAGGAGGAAGCTAGAGACACAGGGAAGGGCAGTGAGGAGGTGAGTATGGGCAAGGGGCAAAGACAGGTACAAAAACGCCATAGTCAAACCCACTGTGTTGTATGCTAACTAAAAATATATATTTTTGAATTTCAGCACAAAAAATTGATTGGGCAGTTGCTCTCTTAGGAATTTTTCCATATATATATATATATCCACAATCACAGCTGTACTTTCAAGGGAATTGACTAGTTCATAATTGCAAAAGCTAAAAGTAGCCAAATGAACAGTGGGTAACAGTGCGCATAAAGAAGGTTCCTACTCCTGATTGAGCAGCTCTGTACAGGGAGATCTCTGCCAGCTCAGGAGAGATTTCCTGAAAGAAAATGCTAGTCTCTCAAGAGCACTGTGTCCTGACTAAATGTCCTAAGTAGAACATCTCTACGGAAATTCTACAGGGAAGTAATTATCAGTAGCGAACACTTCTACAAATTGGGACCAGGCAAGAATCTTTTCCTTGTGCTGTCTTTTAAATTATTTAAACGTTTGGAATAAAAGTTATTGAAATGTATACAACTTGAAGTTTCACTTTGCAACATTGCTTTTTAATAGCAGTGAAATCTAATGATTTCACTGTTCAACTCTCAGCCATTAGCAAAACGAAGTCATTAATAAGATGGGTTTTTGTTTTTTACTTAATTTTTTTGAACTACATTTTTATTTATTGGTGGGGTGGTGAAGCCAACGAGGACAACTTACAAAAATCAGTCTTCTTCCACCGTATGGATCCCAGGTAAGCTGAGTTCAGTAGAGGTGGCTGGAAATATCTTAAACTATGGATCCATCTTGTCAGCCCAAGAATGTTGATTGTTTTTTTAAGCAAACAGGGATCAAAAGGAATAAGAAAAGCCACTGGAGGGTGTATTGTTCTGATTCAGCCTTTTAAAATACACTAGCAACGTCATTAAAGACGGTTATATAAGGAAACCACAGATTTACCAGTAGTCATGTTCATACAATTTGAATCTAGTAGCGCCATTATTCAGAATACATTTTACACATCTAGACCCGAGTGTATGAACTCATCTGGACATTAATAGCAACGGCTGCCATTTCCTGAGTGCTTACCCTCCTTGAGTTTTCACAACCACCTTACTAGCTAGTGACTGATGTTGCTGTTGTTTTAAACCCAGATTGGCAAGCACTACCAACTGAGCTACATCCCCAACACAAATCATTTTTGTGCCCATTTTACAGATTAAAACAACAACCACCCAAGGCTTGATAAAGTCCAGCTACTTAGCTAGCTGGGAAGCCAGATCTCTGATCTTTTCAGAGCTGAGCTCTTAACTATTCTGAATAGTGTTCCTTGGTAAAATGGGAGCCAGAGACTCAGCTCGTCTCTCTTTGCCCTCAGGGCCTGACCCTCCCTGCTGTCTGTCCCACCTCATCCTTGGCTTGCCTCCTTTCCACACTCCCTGGTTTCTCTTTTCTGGGCCCCTTGAGGTGAGCATTATCTGTTTGCCAGGCTCTCCTCCCTGCCGTCCTGCAGATGTGTGTAAATGATCAAGAGTTCCATCCGGGGTTCATGAAGAATCACCTCTCTGAAAACAACACAAATAAACACACAGGAGAGACTGGCTGAAAGATGCTGTTTAAAAATAATGTGGTTACTCATGGGACTGGATGCACATTTGAATGTGAAGGAGACAGTTAGCTGAGGTGAGGACATGACCCATGTTAGGCTCTTTTCTGCCTAACAACCCAGAGAACATCTCTCATTGGCTGCAGGAGAGAGCTTTACCTCCATCTCATTGGCTGGGAATTTACCAGCCAGACCCTTTGTCCTCTAAGAAGCCGGTGGTCTAGAGCACTGGGTGGGTGCACGACATGTCTCCCCATGTCCCTGAACAGAAGAGCAGTTATCCCAAACTAGTGACATCAGCATTCTCAAGCCACAGGGGTGCAGTGCTTTCTTTTGCCTCTGGTTCAAGACCTGGCAACAAACAAAGCCAACGATAGGCTGAGTCCAGAGTTGCAGGGGCTCAGAGGGGCTGAGTTCAGGCTGGCCTGGACCTGGCTTCCTGCAAAAACAGAGTTCTGAGGCAGGCCTGGATGAGCCAGAAAAGACTTTCTCTCATTTGCTCTTTAGGAGAAAACTAAGGTGGGATCCAGTACGGCTTTGTGTTATAAACCAGTCACTACCGAGTCTCTCATGGGAGAATGGGAGCGAGGTAGGCATGGCATGCATGTGGGAGAAATACTAGCTGGTGGTTAATTGCGTGATTTAAGTTCCATAGGGCTCTGCACCCCCTGGGGAGACCCGGCTTCCACACTGCTTAATCCCTGGAGAATGTCACTGTCACTCAGAGGCCCCAGCCAAGCAACCAGTGCTTCTTGGAGAGGGGGGATTCCTTCATCCCACCCCTCCCCCAGCACCCTCCTCTGTCTCCTCTTATCATGTGCCTGCCTGTCTGTCTGTCAAGCCAGTTGGTCATCAGAGCATAAACATTTCAGGCTGTGTGCCCACCAGCTCTGGGATCAGGTGACCATTATGGAAGGCTACACCGGAGGCCTGTGCATGCCAGCATTTCGCCAGAACAGTGAGAGCCCGTGACGCACTGACCTCACAGAGTGGGCACCCACGCAGCTGGCCTGGAGCAAGTGCCACTCCCTGGTATGGCCTCTTTGATCATCCCTGGGCCTCCCCCCACAGGCACAGGAAACCTTCCCTCTCTGCACAGACACTGGTCTAGCCATTCTTCAGTTCCTTTGCCTCTTAGAGCCTCCATGTCATTTTCTAAGACAGAAACAGAGTCAGGTGCTGTCAAGCCAGCAATCAGGAGGCAGAGGCAGGAGAACTAGGAATTCCAAGTCATTCTTGGCTGTTCGAGGCAAGCATGGGTTACATGAGACCCCATGTCAGGAAAATGAAAAGAACACAGTGGGGTTACTGTGAGAGCTAAATGAAAAACAGATCAATGCCATCCGGCTTCTGATGGAACGTGGTAAGCCACTGTGGGTTGACTTCCCATGAGAGAATGTTGGTAATTGCCATACAATCTTTCTCTGGGCCAGGATGTCACCACCCTCTGCACAAGCCCTGGGTGAAAAGATGCCATCACATAAACAGGCAAAAGAGGGATGGGGACATTGTCAAGGGGACTCATGGTGACTGAAGAATTCACAGACAGTGTGTCCTGGCTCTGTTCCTTGCCATCCACCTACCGAGAGCATCTTACCCAAACCCTCAGTCCTTGACTTTCCTCTTATGTAAGATGGACATGACAAATCCTATGGTGTGGCTCAGGATCACCTCACAGCACACATGGCTGTCATAATGACATTCTGTTTGTTCACACATTATCCTGCATCTAGCAAGGCCACAGCAGGAGAGCAAAGGGTGAGCTCTGGTTCCCTTAGCTTTCTGGGTGAGGAACAATTCAGAGCAGGGAGCACCTACTTCTTGGACTATTTCCCCGAGAAACTTAATTTCAGGTGGCTTAAAGAATCTTAAGGGTGTTGGTTAGCGCCTTTAATCCCAGCACTCAGGGAACAGAGGCAGGTGCTATCTCTGTGAGTTCAAGTCCAGCCAGGTCTAAAGAGCAAGTTCCCTGACAGTCAGGGCTGTTACACAGAGAACCCTTATCATGAAGAAAACAAAAGCTAAACTAAATTAAAATCCTAAAGAGGGTCTAGAAATATTGTTTAGTTGTAGAATGCTTGCCTAGCAGACATAGATCCCTGGGTTTGATCCCCAGTACCACACTGCACACAGTGACACATGCCTGTAATCCTAGCCTCTACCTCGGGAGGTACAGGTAGGAGAATCATGAGTTCAAGGTCATCCTGGCGAGTTTGAAGTCTGCCTGGGTTAATGTGAGCTGAACCGTGTCCTCCCAAAGCCATACCTGAGGCCGGGTACGCCAAACTGTGATTAGGAAGTAGTCTCTGCAGACGTAATCAAATTAAGGATGTGTGTGGGGCTGGAGAGATGGCTCAGCCGTTAAAGGCTAGGCTCACAACCAAACATATAAGGATGTGTGTGAAGGCGATGCCTATCCACCGAAATGGGTTTCTTAAAGAGAAGGGGAATTTTAACACAGATGCCCAGAGAACAACGCCACCTAGAGCGTGGAAACAGTAGGGTCACTATTACAGCTGTGAGCTGAGGAACACCAAAAGATTGACAGTCGGTTGCCAGAAGCCAGAAGGAGGTGCGGAGGGGCCATACCCAGGCTCACGCCCCTGCTGGAGTCCTGACTTCCAGCCTCCAGATGTATGGACTGATAAATTCTGTTACTTAAGGTTTCCTGGTTTGTGATATTTGATTATAGCAGTTCTGGGAACTAACTGGGGAGGGAAGAGATTGGTGTAGGAGAGGCTGACGGGGGAGGGGTGGTGAATGCTGTTTCTTCATCTGAGAACCCACAAAATAGAGAAAGGATTGCCACAGCCTGATGCCCATTTGCACCCATCCCAGGAGGTCCAGAGCCCAGTTCCAACTTCCTTCCAAGGAAGGCAAGGTGTTTGGATCCAGTTAAGATACGAGGTGTGGAAGGCACATATTGCTTAGGACTCGTGGCTCAAGATGGAAGGACTCTGGCATCACACACCTCAGCAGCCTGTCTCTCTGGAGAGCATCTCTGCATTTATCTACCTACTTCCTCTTGTTTGCCCCTGGTCCCCACCGGGTGTCCCCACCCACATTCCTGCCAGGCCGAGTCTGCTCAGCAGTGCTTTCTTTACCTCCACAGGCTCCTCCCACCTAGGACCACCTCCCTCATTAGAACGTTGGTGTACTGATGATTGACAAATGTAGTAGCTAATTGTGCACCCCAGGAGGAAAGTCATGGTGTTTTTATTTCATAACATGGCCCCTTTGACTACCTCTTCCTTTAGTTTTCCTGTGTCATTCTTTGCTCCCCTGCCTTACGAGGAACACCCACACTGTGCTTCTCAGAAGCTCTTCCAGTATCACCATGATTTGCCCCTGCGTGAGTATACATTTGTTTACTTGGTGCAATGCAAAATTATTGACTATAACGATCTAGACAGCTGGGGTGGTTTTTCGCTCTTAATGGAAGCACTGATTTTAGAGACAGATGATGCTAGAACCAGACAGAGCCAGCTTGAATCTTAACCGTATCAATCAGTCACTGTGTGAACTTAGGCGTGATACCTATTTTACATCTGCTTTCTCACATATAAAACATGACTCCCGGGTAGTGAGACTCACGATACTGTGTGGCAGGCACACAGTAGGTGTAGAGTTCATCCAGGGGATGAATAATTTGTGTAAGTGATCAGTCCTGTGTCATTGAGAGATACCTAAGACAGAGTGGTAAACTGCTGTAAATCTTGGTGGCCCTTCAGAAGGGACAAAACAACCCTCAGCATCTACTTGTCTGCTTCCTCCTGTGTTGAAGCCTAAGAGAAAAGTGAGTCAGTCGGGAGAGCTGGCCTTGAGGTCATGAGAAGAGCAGGAGAGCTGGTCCTGCCCCTCACTGGCTACAGCCCTCGGGAGAGCAGCCCTGAACCTCAACTGAGCAGTGCAGCAGAGCTGGCTCTGGTGGAGGGGGCCTGGGTGAGCTGCCCCAAGGGCATGAGCACAGGAGAGCTGGCCCAGCCACTTATCTATCATTAGGTGGCAGGGACGGGACGTAGGGGTGATGGCCCTCTTCCACCTTGCCCCTCAGCGCCTGTGGTAGTCAGTTGGGAGACATGGCCTGAGGTCGTGAGAGCAGGAAAGCTCTCATGCTCCTCACTTAGGAGAACAGGTCCTGTGCCTGGACTGGAAAGCTCAGTGAAGCTGCTCCTGGTGGCATGAGTGCAGGAGAGCTGACCCTGCCCACTGCTGGCTTCAGCATCGATGAGCTAGCCAGGGCTGTGCTGGAGAGTTTACCCTGGTGCTGTTGGTCTGGGAGAGTTGGCAGGCTGACCAACTTGACTACCACTGAGGCTTCTGTCTAGGGCTTTGAGTTGGCCCACCTTAGCATCTACCCCACCTATGACCTGCTGGATCGAGTGAAGGAGCCTGTCCTGCTGATCCAAAGCTACAGAATCTTCCCAACACAAGGCAAGAATAGAATAACCAAGAGGAGTCCCAGTAAGGACCCAGGATTGATGACGGCACAGAAGCCAGAGGACTCGAAGCAGACCAATGACTGAACATTTGCAAGTAAAGATGTGTGGGCAAAAGGGCCTACTGTGTGACACGCCGGGACACACTGCAGCTTCCACTATGAGATGCTTTCTATGCATTTTGTTTTGTTTTGTTTACTTTTTACATTTTTGTTTTTAAATTGCGGTGAGGGCGGAGGTTGCAAGGGCCGAGGGGGGATACAAAAGCATAGGGAGACGGGCGGGACGGGGGACATGATGTGAGACTCACAAAGAACCCATAAAAGAAAAAATATTTTATTTAAGGGGGGTAGGTGTGAGCACACCTCTCTCTCTCTCTCTCTCTCTCTCTCTCATCCTAACATAATCCTCATCACCTTCTCTGATCATCATGAGAACACAGCCACAAACCAATCTATTAACCAAAAAGCTGTGCGGCTTCTCAGCTGAGCATCTCAGGCGCCAAAATGAAACCTGGGAGTTTATGGCTCCCATACTGGGAAATCACAGGCTGCCACGGTGAGTGGTTTCTGGGCCTAATTACCCTCTGTTCTTTAAGTGGGAAAAAAAAGGCTAACATGTCTCCAGCTTTGTCACAGCAGGCGTGTCCAGAGCTGAAAGGACACAAAGCAACAAGCATTTCAGAGCACTTGGCACAAAGTAAAGATATGTGAAAAACATTTGCTAAGTATATATATATATATTTCATGGGTGGTCCTCAGACAGAGCTCTCTGGGTTCTGGAATGTTCTGCTTCTTGAGCTGGGTGGTGGTTCTGGGGAGGTCAATCTGGCTGTGCATATACACCTACGTGCCACGTGTCTGCACGTATTCTTACCCTTCAGTGAGCACTTCCTTAAAAATTAGAGAAAGAAGAGATACACTAAATCTCACATGGTCTAGCTAAGACACAGTAGTAAAAACCACATTCCTTCCTCATGTCTGAATCTTTTCTTTTCGTCTGTAGTCTTGGAGACATTACCACCTTCTCACTCCTGGTGGTTTATTGCCCACAGAACCATTTTGAGAAGGTTGGTTTTCGTAATATCTCGATGTACCGACAGGCTCCCCAGCATCTAGAGTTAAGATTCAGGTTCTCAAGCGTGAGTTATGAAGACCATTCTTGAAGCAAGAATGCTTTATATCCTGAGTATTCAGTCTCACTTAAGTGACCCAGGCTGGCCTTAAACTTGTGATTCTCCTGCATCCTGGGACCAATTAAGTAGGATATCTATCAATAATCATTTTGATATTCATTAGTGATCATTAATATTCATTTCAAATAGTTTTCTAATTATAGCAATCTATGTTTATTAGTTCATTTCTTTCTTTTTTAAAAATAATTTACTTAATTTTGTTTTATGTGCATTGGTGTGAGGGCATCTAGATCCACTAGAACTGGAGTTACAGTTGTGAGTTGCCATGTGGGTGCTGGGAATTGAACCTGGGTCCTCTGAAAGAGCAGTCAGTGCTCTTAACCACTGAGCCATCTCTCCAGCCCCCAGTTCATTTCTTTTGTTTACAAAAAAAATGCTTGTGCATGAACATAATTATAATCTCAGCATTCAAGAGACTAAGTCAAGAGTATCCCAAATTCAAAGGGAACCTGCCATATAATAAAACCCGGTCTAAAATTTAAAAAGCAAACACTAAAGAAAAACCTAACCCTCCATCTCTCTTTCTCACACTTGCGAGTGCACACATATTGCTCTTTTCCCCAAAAGATTTAAAGAATCACGTTATCTTTTTTCAGTAAACTATTCTTTTGCCCCTTCAAAACCATGTTTAGACCTTCCCCAAACCCAATTTTAAGGGTTCCTTATCCATTAGGGAGAGCAGAACTTCATATCTGACATTAATGTCTTGATTTTCTTCTGACTGTGCTTGTTTGTGTTTTCAACATCCATTTTAATTTATTTTTATGTAGTGAAATTTATCTGTTTTTCAATATTGTTGGATTTGGATCTTGAATTGGAGTTCGAAAAAGTTCCCCACATTAAATATATATATATCACCTCCTTTGAGTGTCTGTGATTTTATTTTCATGCTAAGATGCCTGTCTGTCTGCAGACATTCCAGTGTGCAGTATGAGGCATGCATCCAGTTTTAACCTTCTCCAAATGACCGTCCAGCTGTCCCCACGACACTTACTAAAGAATCAGCTTTTCTTTCGATATTTCAGATGTCCTGTTTACTAATGGTGAACTTCCATTGGACTTAGGTCTACTTCTGCACAATACAGTTTATTTTACTAGTTTCCTCACTTACCAGCTTTAATTATAAACTCTTTATAACATGATTTATTGTTTGACAATCCCCTCTTCACAGCTCTTTTTTGGGGAATATATGTATATATGTGTGTGTATGCATGTATGTATGTATGTAGGTTGTATGTATGTGTATGTATGCATCTGTGTATGTATGTGTGTGTATGTATGTGTGTATGTGTGTATGTATGCGTGTGTATGTATGTATGTATGTAGTATGTATGTGTATGTATGTATGTAGTATGTATGTATGCATGCATGCATGCATGTATGTTTGTAGTATGTGTGTGTGTATGTGTGTATATGTATGTATGTGTGTATGTATGTGTGTGTGTATGTATGTATGTGTATATGTATGCATGTATGTATGTATGTATATTTATATGTATACATTTATGTTATCATATCAGATCCAGAACCAACTTCTCTAGAAAAAAACAATGACACCTTCCTTAGGATCCCATTAAATAAAATACATAATAAATCAAGTACCAACTTAGGGGAAATTAACTTTTATGGTGTTGAGTTGTCCCATCAAAAGCAAGAGGTGTCATTTGCTCTGTCTGGTTTATTTTACATCCTTTGAGGGTGTTTTAACGTTTTCCTCAGAGAGATTTTCATGACTTCAGTGGTGGCGAGCAAAACGCTTGACATTCCAGCAGATCAAAGCAAACATTTTGTTACAGAAAGAAATGATACGAGGAGAGAAGGCAGAGCCAAGCAAATCACCATGCTGCCACACTCAGTCCAGAGGGACAAGAGACCTGCAGCTGGGCGGACAACCTGCCAAGGCAGAAAGCAACACCTCTCCTGGGAGCAGACAACTACCCCACAGCTCTGGGGCCACTGGTGTCCTGAGATTCCAGCCGGGGGCCACTTGTGCTACCAAACTTGCCTACTACACACAGTTTTATCTTCTGTGTGTGTGTGTGTGTGTGTGTGTGTGTGTGTGTGTGTGTGTGTGTGTGTGCGTGCGTGCGCGTGTGCGCGCCTGCCTGTTTCACCTGTGTGCCCGTGTTTGAGTGCGTGTGGGTGTTTGTGTGTAACGGATGCCTGAGGCTGACATCCGGCCCCTTCCCCTCTCATTCTCCGCCTTATATTTTGGGCCTACAATCTTTCAATCAAATCCAGACTTCTATGTGGTTACAGAGATCGCCTACATTAAGGAGGGAGGTCTTTCTGCCTCAACCAACCCAACTTAGACCCCTCTGAGAGACCCGCCCACGGGCTTCTCTCCTAGGTGACTGGAGATCCTGACAAGCTGACAACCAGCATTAATCATGGCTGCCAGGAATAAAACAGCAAATGAATTCAGGCTTACAGGTAGTTTGTTGTCTTTTATTTCTGCATAGTTATATCTATTTTTAAATCTTCAGGCCATGGTAGGGTATTTTATTGTACACTAGCTAAAGTTTTCTATTTTCAGGGATGGGTTACTTGGGTGTGATGGCACATTCCTGTAATCCAAGAACTCAGGATGTGGAGACAAGAAAAGCTAGAATTCAGAGCCAGATTTGGCGACATGTCAAGCTCAAGACTAGCCCAGGTTAGCCCAGGCTATGTGAGACCATGGCTCAAAAAACCACTTTTTTATATGTTATTTTTAAAGGAAAAAAATAGATAGATAGATAGATAGATAGATAGATAGATAGATAGATAGATAGATAGATAGATAAACATGGCGATCACAAGCGTCTTTGGGTAAAAAACAGTGTGTTTGTGAGGCAAGGGGACATATAATCCCAGCATTTGGGAGGCAGGATCAGGAGTTCAGGGCCAGCATGGAATACATAAGACCTCATCTCACAATAATAATAATATTTATAAATTTTGTGGCTCATGAAAAAATACTTAATCAACAAGAACATCACCTCCAACACAGTCACCACCACCACCACCATCATCATCATCGTCGTCACCAGCATCATCACCATCCTCATCATGGCAAACACTGCTGTTTTAGACCTCTTTGCCTGGGGAATAACAAACAGGTTCTAGTGAAGCAGGCATCTGCAAATCATAATGGGCCCTGGGCGTTTCGAGGTCCATCTCAGAGTCTTTGGTGGTCGTTATCATGTTTCCTCCTGACCATGATGAGATGAGTAGCCTTGTGTTCTACCGCAATGCCCTGCCTCAGTCCAGAACACTGACCGCAGGTGACCATGCGCTGGACTCTCTGAAACCAGGAGCCCAAACAAACCCTCTGGGGCTGGGGCTGCAGCTCAGCGGGCAAAGCACTTGCTTAGCGTGCACGAAGCCCTGCATTTGGTTCTCAGCACCACACACACCCATGCCTGTGATCCCAGCACTGAGGAGGTAGACACAGGAGGATCAGAAAATAAAGGTCATCCTTGGCTACATACATAGGCTACATAGCCTCGGCTACATGTGGATGTTGGGGGGGGGCATTTGTTGTGGTTGTTTTGATTCAGTTTTGGTCTTTTTTGGAGGATAGGGTTTCTCTGTGTAGCCCTGGTTGTCCTTGAACTCACTCTGTAGACCAAGCTGTCCTCAAACTCAGAGATTTGCCGACCTCTGCCTCCCAAGCGGTGAATGTGTCTTAAATACAGAAAAACAAAACAAAGATTGGAGAATAAACTCAGTGGTTAAAAGCATCTGTTGCACTGGGCAGTGATGGTGCATGCCTTTAATCCCAGCACTTGGGAGGCAGAAGCAGGTGAATTTCTGAGTTCGAGGCCAGCCTGGTCTACAGAGTGAGTTCCAGGACAGCCAGGGCTACACAGAGAAACCCTGCTTCAAAAAACAAAAAACAAAAAAAAAAACAAAAAAAATTTTTAAACAAATCTTTCCCCCTTTAAACAACAACAACGAAGTAGCTAGGGATGTAACTCAGTCCATTGTCCAACATGCAAAGAGCCCTGTGCTTGAGTTTTGCTTCTGGTAAAGCAGGCTTGGTGGTACATATCTGTAATTCCAGCATTTGGTGGGTGGAGGCGAAAAGATAAGACATCCAATGTCGGGGGCTGGAGAGATGGCTCAGCGAGTAAGAGCACTGACTGCTCTTCTGAAGGTCCTGAGTTCAAATCCCAGCAACCACATGGTGGCTCACAACCATCCATAATGAGAGCTGATGCCCTCTGCTGGGGTGTCTGAAGACAGCTACAGTGTACTTACATATAATAAATAAATAAATCTTTAAAAAAAAAAAAAAAAAAAAAAAAAGACATCCAATGTCATGCTAGGTTATACATTGAGTTTGTCCCTTAAGGCATGACAGCCTATCTCAAACACAAATCAAGAGTTTAAATGTCTTGGGTAATTCACACGTGATGGCTGTCCTGGGTTTTACATATGGCAAACCCGTGCCTATTCATATAAACTTCATCGCCCGGCGTTGTCTTCCTTGGTCTTAATTGGCAGCTGCTCTCAGGCACGCTAAGGGCGGGCAGCTTCCCACTCTGTGTTCCCACAGCACCCAGAGCTCTGAAGTCACCACCTGTCTTGTCAAGGCCATTTGCTGGCTGTATTCCCCACGAAGCTGTGAGGCCAAGTGTCTTTTCTTCCCTCGTGCTCCTGGAGAAGACACAGCGCAGTAGGTGCTAACAAATAGTGGTTTGTTCCAGACTCAGATGAATAGTGACCGTTGCTCTCCCAGTCCCCTTAATCACCACGCTTACCAAAGGGAAGAAAAGTTGGACCAGCGTTAGTTTAAAAGAATCAAAGCCTACAATAAGTAATGATGAAATAAATATCAAAGATTCCATATGGAAACTTAAGGTATTAATTACCCAAGAGTATCGTGGTCAGACAAGACACTTAAATTTCTTTTGGTGTCATTAGGAAGAGGAAGCTGTTAACATCTCTCATACTGAGAGTCAAGCATGGTGACTCAAGACTGTACTCCCAGTATTTGGGAGGTGAAGGCAGAAGGATCAGAAGTTCAAGATCATCCTTGCCTACATAGGAAGTTCAAAGCCAGCCTGGACACGTGAGATCCTGTCTCAAAAACAAAACACGCCCCCCCCCAAACCCTATTGTATCAGTTTGTTTCGATGATTAAAGAAAATTAGTCAAATGTTTATTTAGAATACTGCCCACTACAACTGTGTGTTTTAAATGATAGATGTTCTGTTGTTCAGAATAAATAGTACGTGGGGGGAAAAACTAATTTCTTAGATGAGTAATAATGCTACAGCACATCAAACTATTTCTTTTAATATAGCTAAATACTATCTCATACTAAATACTATTTAATATAGCTAAATACTAAATACTATTATTTTTAAATAATCCCAAACATTTTGTGATTAAGATAAAAGTACCAGTTTATTATTGGTCCTGTGACTCTGAATAATTAAGCAAAAATTAATCTTATGTCCTATTTGCTTTGTACCGTTTCAGTGAATCAGATTTCCTATCTGAAGCATCTTTGACTGTAGACACCTACACTCTTTCTCTCATGCCTGCTGGTCTCCTATGAAGAGTACACTGGACCCAGAGGCAGAAATGGAGAGTCAGTCATTCAAGTGACAATCAGAGTTGCCCATGACTTTGAGAGTCCAGGCAGTCAGTATGGAAGGGATAGCCTGGGAGCACCTCTAGGGGTGTGGACTTCCAACCTGAATATGGTTCCCAGAATTCACGTCTGGCTGCTCGCAATCAACTGCAATCCCAGTTTAAGGACTTCCAACATCTTTTGACTTCCAGAGGCACTACACAAACGTGCACAAATCTCCACACACACATACACGTGATCGACAGATAAAAATAAATCTAAAGAAGAGGTGGGAGATGGGGGGGAGGAAGAGGAGGAGGAAGAGGAGAAAGAGGAGGAGGAGGAAGAGGAGAAAGAGGAAGAGGAGAAAGAGGAGGAAGAACAGGAGGAGGAGGAGGAAGAGGAGGAGGAGGAGGAGGAGGAGGAGGAGAAGGAGGAGGAGGAGGAGGAGGAGGAGACAGAGGAGGAGGAGGAAGAGGAGAAAGAGGAAGAGGAGAAGGAGGAGGAAGAACAGGAGGAGGAGGAGGAGGAGGAGACAGAGGAGGAGGAGGAAGAGGAGGAGGAGGAGGAGGAAGAGGAGAAAGAGGAAGAGGAGGAGGAGGAGAAAGAGGAGGAGGAGGAGAAAGAGGAGAAGGAGGAGGAGGAGAAGGAGGAGGAGAAAGAGGAGGAGGAGGAGGAGAAAGAGAAGGAGGAGGAGGAGAAAGAGGAGAAGGAGGAGGAGGAGGAGGAGGAAGACAAATCCACCAGGTTAGCTCCTGGTTTGGAAAGCGCTCATTGTCAGTGACATCAGGAATGGGGTGAGGGTGGGGGTTCAGGAAGGAGCATCCTTTGATCCTCCCTAGGGCTCCAGAGGCATTTACCCAAAATTAGCTCTTGCTTCCCACCCCAAGCATGTAAGTTCCCCCCTCCCCCACCCCATCCCTGCAAGTCTCAGCCTCGGCTGGCTGATCCCCAGTGAGACGGGCTTCTGAGTCTATGTCCCCAGGCTAAGGAAGACACAGGTCTCCCTGAGGTGACTTCCGCGACTTTGCAAAGTCACGGCAACAGGTCACCCCAGGAAGAAGACTCCTGCTGTGGGTTCTGTCCATTTCTGGCTCCAGAAATAGCGCACATTCCCCGCCTCCGTGCGCTCTGCCCACTCCCTCTGAGAACACACAGACAGAAATGGATTAAGGGAGCACTCTGCTAAATGTAAACACCCATGAGTCCATTTGTTTTCAAGGTTCAGTGGCCTCCTCTGCACCTGTTGGCTTCCTCCCCTTCATTCAGGCTGTGTGAGACAGCCAGTCTTAGTTTGAATTACAAAGGCCACAGCAAGTGAGAAACCCTCTAAGCCTCTTTGCTTCATGCTCCCGAAAGCATCACTGCCATTGGAGAGGGGAGGGTTGTACATTTGGAGAAAATGACACAGCGGAGCTGCGGTTGACGGAGGGCCCTGGTCTGCTCAAGTCTGCTTTTTTTTTTTTTTTTTTTTTTTGGTTTTTCGAGACAGGGTTTCTCTGTGTAGCCCCAGCTGTCCTGGAACTCACTCTGTAGACCAGGCTGGCCTCGAACTCAGAAATCCGCCTGCCTCTGCCTCCCAAGTGCTGGGATTAAAGGCCTGAGCCACCACTGTCCGGCATTCAAGTCTGCTTTTGACTGTTCCCACACTACAGACAAGGCTTAATGGTACCTCAGACTTAGGTATTACTGCTGCCTCAGTGCCCAGGAAACAGGTGGATGATGGGAAACCAATCTGTGCTCAAAGATACATTAAATCTTTTCACAGCTATTCTAAATGAGCCTGAAAACTAACATTTTTAAGCATACAAAGAAGTCTAGCCCTGGGCTGGAGAGATGGCTCAGTGATTAAAAGCATTGGCTGCTCTTCCAGTTCCCACACACAGGCTCACAACCATCTATAATTCCAGTCCCGGGGGATCCTACTCCCTCTTCTAGCCTCCAAGAACAGGAGCTACACACACACATAAAAACAACCCCCCCTCAAAAAAAAATAAAGAAAGAAATCTAACCCTAATGAAAAACGATAAAATCAAACTGCCCACCATTGGGGTGCTGGGCACAGCCACTTGGGCAGGTGGAAGGTGGGAAGGGGTAGACTGCATTTGTCCAGTACAGCTACTGTTGGGTTCTGGGCTTCAGGGACACTCCAAGACACTGCTCAGAAGTTGGGAAACCGCACCCTAGGTGTAGGAAGCTGATGCTGGGATTCCCTGATTCCCAGGAATCCAGTCGATGCTAGGGTGCTGCACAGAGGAGTCAGGAATGAAGGACCAGGAATCCACGGCCCGAGAGGAAACCAGGACCGTTGGGGGCCCATAGGCTGAGGATGATGGTAAACCTGGGGCCAAGGGTGGGGAACTCTGGCTTAGCTCACTGGCGATTGTCCTTAGCTTGGCTTTGGCAATGGTTGTCTGGGAGCACAGAGAGGCCTTCTGCAGGAGACTTGGTGTGACTCGGTAGTCGAAGGCTTTCTCCATGTTGACCACTGCCGTTTCAATGGAAGAGACAGTCCATGTTTATCCATACCATTTATCCATTTCGGAAAATGGCTGCATAACACCTCCTCAGGGTGGACCAGAGATTAAATACCTTTTGCAGGGAGGAATGTCCAGGAAGGGAAGCTTATTGGCTAAATCCTAAGGGCCTCTAGGTACCTTATTAGCATGGAGAACTCTGTTCTGGGCTACAAGACCAAGGGGAATGTGAACATGTGTTCTGGCCAGGAATCTGACAGGGAGCAGGGAGGCACCTACCATCTCAGGTGTGTACCCGAGTTTCCGGGATGTCAGACCCGCTTGACCTTACCAAGTTTCCTGCCATGGTCTATGGTCCCATAGTCAGAGCTAATCCGCATGGCTTCTAGACTCTGCTTGGTGCTTAGTGAGGCCCTCCTTACTGAGGTCACCCCCTGAGGTCAGCTCCCATGTACAGTAGCCTCTCTATGCATGAAGATGAAATCGAGGACCAAGGGGGTACCTGAAACCCTATACAAACATACCCCCATACATACAGATGATTAGGTTTAATTTATAGATTAGGTGTAATAGATACGATAATAATAGAGCTACAACAAAATGCAAAATGCAAAGGTGAGGCTGGTTCCTTCATGGGCACTCAGATGTCCTGTGAGGATGGAGAACACAGTTGATGTGAGATGCAGTAAGCCTCACTCAGTCCGGATATCATGTTGGGACCCATTTCCTGTCCTTGTCTTTCAGCCACAAAGTTAAGATCTTTCCGCTTTAATTAAGGCCTTATCACACACTGTGGCGGTAACAATCACAGGCTGAGGTGTGACTGCTGAGCTAGCACACATGCCCCCTCCTTCTTCACAGTTCCCTGGATAGAAGAATTATTCTTTCCACAGACCTTAGCAGCCTCAGTAGACTGACCTTCCTTCCTTCCTTCCTTCTTTCCTTCCTTCCTTCCTTCCTTCCTTCCTTCCTTCCTTCCTTCCTTCCTTCCTTCCTTCCTTCCTTCCTTCCTTTCTTGAAAATTTTCACCTTCAACTTAAGGGAACCACTTTTAGGCTTCTCTTGGACATGTTCAAATTGACATCATTACTCTTATTTTCTTTTTTATTTTCTTTTTTGATACTTTATTACTCTTATTTTTTAGAGCTAGTAGTTATAAGTAAAATACTGACCCAAGCAGCAACAAAGTTGCAACTCGATAGCCCCTCTGATAACCAAGATGTCTACTAAGTAACCAGTAGGTGAGTGATGTATACCCCATGGACACGCTGCACAAAGGGAAGATTTACCTATGGAGTGAGATAGTACAAGACAGTGTAGCATTTCACCTTACACAGAACAGCATGCAATTTCAAACTTAGGAGTGGTTTGTTTCTCAAATTTTCAGATTAATATTTTCTAATCACAATTAATCATCGCATGTAGCCAAAAACACAGAAGTAAAACAATAGAAGAAGGAGTAATATATTTTGAGTCTTTAATTTGGCTACATTGATGGGTGGCTAGTGATAGCACATAACCTTTATTTGTATCCTCTCTAAACTGCCTGCGGCTGTTGGCTTTTACAAAGTGCCTGTTGAAACCTGTCATCCATTTTTAAAACTGAAGTTGTGTGGCCTGTATTTTTCCCTGATTGACAGTTTAATTTGTGTTACTCATTTTATAAGTGAACTCAGATTTTCTATTTTGCTTGAGATTGGTTTGTACCTTTTTTTCTAAATTCAGCCTTCATCCTTCACTCATTTTTAAATTGGGTGTTAGCCGTTCTCTTTGTAAAACGTTTAATAACATTTTCATTTTCTTGTGCACATGTATGTGTGTGAGCACAGAATGAGAGTGGAGGTCAGAGAACAACTTGTAGGAATTGGTTCTCTCCTTCCACCCCTCTGGTACTGGGACTAGAACTCGGGTCATCCCGTTTGGCTGCAAGCACCTTTACTTGCTAAACCATCTTGCCAGCCCTTTGGCCTTTTCCTCAGAAGAACTTTCTGTTCTTATTATGGAGCTGAGTGTTATCCCTTAGTATCAACTTGGGTTTTTGTCTTTTTGTTTTGTTTTTTTGAGACAGGCTTTCTCTGTGTAGCTCTGGCTGCCCTGGCACTCACTCTGTAGATCAGGCTGGCCTCCAACTCACGAGATCTGCCTGCCTCTGCCTCCCAAGTGCTGGGATTAAAGATATGTGCCACCACTACCCAGTGGGTTTCTACATTTTGTCTTTGTGGATTGTGAGTCTTTTGGGCCATATAGGGTTTTGTTTTGATGTATTATATTTATTAATCTTTTATTTTATGATATATAATTATTTAAAGTCCAATTTCCCTACCAGACGCCAAAAGGAGATGGTATCAGGTAAGGCCCAGCCTTGCCACTTGCCAGCAGAGGGCCTGAGCTGGTGGGGAGGAGAGAGAGGCTTGAAGTCCCTCTCAGATACTCATTAGCTCACAGGGAGGTAATTCATTTCCCCTGGGTTTTGTTAGGTCCCTTACCCATTGTGTTATCACACACACAGAGACAGAGACAGAGAGACAGAAAGACAGACAGAGAGACAGAGAGAGTGTGTGTGTTAGGGTCCTTTGGAGGAACAGAACCAATAGAATAAATATTTGTTATAGAAAGATTTATTTTACTGGCTCACACTGTGGTCTGGATGGTCCTACAATGGCATCTCACACTGCAGGGGCTGAGAACCTGGTAGTTGCTTGGTTGGTAAGGTTGGATGCCTCCTCAGTCCCATTCAGGCCCAGAAGGCCCAGAGAGTCATGGAGAGCCGCTGCTCTTCAGTGCACTCTGGGAGGCAGAGTCTGGGTCCTATCAGTGAAGGAATGTAGAGAGGGAGCAACAATGTATATGAATGAGCCTCCAGAGTGAAGGCGAGCATCCAAAATGGCCGCTTCTTCTCTTTGTAGATTAAAAAGTATTATGTTCTGTATATATTAATTAATGCTGGAAATTAATACAGCAGCAATAATTCCTTAACCAGCTTTTTTGAAAATAACCACACAGAGATCTTTTAGTATTTCAAAGTCTTAGGCCTTAGCGGGACAGACTCAGCTAGCTCATCTAAGTTAACCTGACCACCTAGTCAGGTGGCTAGCTATACCTTCCAGGCCTGTAATCACGTCCATCTCCTTCCATGTCTCCTGTCAAAAAACCTTTCCTCCTTCTTTCCAGGGTTTCTTTCTCCCTCCCAGAAAAATCTCACCTTTCACTTCCTATCCAGCTAATTGGCCATCACAGTTTTTATTAAAGCCAATCAAAGGATATCTCAGATAAGTGAGGAAGGACAGAGACACAATTTCACACAGCATACTCCAACGTTCCTTCCCTTTATTGGGGCTGCCACTGGAAAGAGCCACCCATAGTTATGTGGATCTCCCCACATGAAATAATCAGAAAGAAAATTCCTCACAGGAGCACGGAGCTACATGCCTCTTAGCTAATTCTAGATCCTGGCAAGTAGACAACCACAATTAACCATCACACCCACAAAAATAGGGACCATAGGACCCCGCTAAGGAGCTGGTGTCAGAATTAAATGAGGTCATTCATGAAGAGCATGCTAATACACCACGGGTCACGTGTCCCATAGATTACAAGCCCTCTATAGAAAACCTCCTCGGCCCCATTAGTGTACAGGTGTGTGTGTGTGTGTGTGTGTGTGTGTGTGTGTGTGTGTGTGTGTGTGTAAACAGGTGTAAATGAAGAGTGTGTTTGTGAGAGGAAGGAGGCAGGGCCAGCAGGCTGTGGGACAGGGCACAGTTGGCTCAATTACTCATGGCCTCAAAATAAAAAAGCCGCCTGGAATATTTACAGGCCCCAGGATGATTGTAAATCCCACAGCCCTGGCTCCAGGCCAGAAGACTCTTTGCTTACCCTCCCCCATCCTCTCCACTGGTGGCCAAGCATGGCTGCCTCCCTCTTTCCCCCAAAGAGCCTGGAGCACGAACATCCCAGGGAGCAGACACCTGGGTGGTCCAAAGGGAGCCTTGGGGGCTTTGTGGAGCCCCCCCCGTCTGGACTGCTCACTTGGTCTGGGGGCCCCTCTAGCTAAGGAGATTACCGTAGAACCAAAGGACCGCCATCTCACCTGTTGGCTTAGCCGGGTGTGCAGTTCCTAAGTCCCCAGCACGCTGGCTCCAACACCCCATCCCAGGAAGTAGGCTGGACCTTGCAACTTGCTACCAAAATTGGATGAGTGGAAGTGAGAATCCGGAACTTCCCAAGCGAGATCATTAAAAGCCCAGACCCAGCCATTTGTTAGCGCCATCTCGCACCCCTGTGCTCCTCTGTAAATCCAGCTCAGAGAAATTACTTGCTCTCTCTCGCTGCCAGTGCCAGCCTGGCGGGCTCCTAAGTTGCCTGACAACTCACCAGAGTGAAGTTACTTTGGACATCTGACAACTCAATCACACTTAAGTGACCACTACTGATGCCACATGCTGAGAAGAGCCACTTAGCTGAGCCTTGCCCAGATTCCTGACCCACAAAATCAAGCATGTGATAAGATGGTGGGTATTCTGATCTGAGTTTTGGTGCCATTTGTTACACAAAAATAGACACGGTGTGATAATTATCTTGAAAAACTGCCTGCTGGGTTCTTTCTAGAGTGAGATCATAAACTCCTGAATTTTATACATGTTCTAACCGTGAATTATTTATTATATTTATTTATTATTTAGAGACAGGATATCTCGGCTGTCCTTAAACTCCAGAAACCTAACTGAAAGTGGATTTGTTTTTAAAAAATGTTAAAATTGTCTCCTTGACATACTACACCCCCACCCCCACCCCCCAAATGGCACATGCCTTTCATCGAGCCCAGGAAGCAGAAAATCTCTGTGAGGTCTAGGCCAGCCAAGGCCACAGAAAGAGACCCTGCCTAAAAATATAAAAACAACTGTACCTAGACTCCAAATATGATAAACCTAACAGACACGCACGCACACATGCACGCACGCATGCGCATGCGCGTACGGGTGAAGCCGACAGCTTCTTACGGAACGTATTCCAGGCAGTTTGTTCTCCATTCTTGACGCTTGAAGTGTCTTTGAAGATCGAATCACGTGATCTCTCTGTATTGCCAGAGAAAATGCGGACAAAGATTTAGCAAACTTCCCAAGATCACATGATCAAGTGACAGATCAAGGTTCAAAATCCATTCTTTTCCGTTCGTCCCCATGGAATGTGTCCTTTGTTCAGACAGGCTGTGCTGGTTGCAGTAGAAACTGGTGTGGATGCTAAAGGAGAGACCCCAAGGCCCCACCAATGCTGCCTGCCCCCAGGAAATAAACAAGGACTAACCCAGCCAGTCTTCGCCAGCCCAAGCCCACTCCTCAGGCCCCGCCACTGATCCGATTACAGACCCAGGGCCCCCATTGCTTCCTCCTCTTGCCAGTCCACAGGAGGCCAGGGACCCATCTTTCCTGGGAACGTGGAAGCCAACCCTCAAATCTGTCAAAGGCCCTGCCAGCTGCTGACATCCTGCCCGCCCCATTCTGAGCTTGTTCGCTGGTGCTGAAGAGGGTCCTGCCATGGGGATGTGTGGAATCCTGCAGTTGGCTTTGTTTGGATGTGTACCAGCCTGGGCGCTGCACCTGCTGCTAAGGCGGTCACCTCCCCTTTCCTACCCAGTTCCCGTCTTTCTCTCTACTTCCCAGCTAGTATATGCGTACATGCGGTCACCTATTCCCCACCTAGGGACTGTCTTCTACTCTCTCTCTCTCTCTCTCTCTCCTGCCCCCACAATATCACCTCCACCCCCCTCCCACTCAGGCCTCTGGTGCATGAGAGGCTGAGGAGACACAGAGCAAGACTAGCCCTGAGCGTCTTCGTTTAGTTTGGTGGCTTTGAATCTTCTCTTAATCTAAACTCAGGATTCTCTATCTGAAAAATTGATTAATCATAGAACCTGACTCATAAGTTTTTCTGTCCCAAATCCTTGATAAATGATATAAACCCAAACCCATCTCCCAGATCAACCCATGCTCCATCCAGCATTCCTCTGACACAAATGGCAGTCCCCTTCTCTTCACCCTTGGCCCTCTTGCCTGCCAACCCTGTGGGCCAAGAACTCCTCACCTCATGGTCATACTTCAGAGAAGCTTCATGTGTTTAGAAAGTGTACCCAGGGGCTACAGAGATGGCTCAGTGGTTAAGAGCCCTGGCTACTCTTCCAGAGGTCCCAAGTTCAATTCCCAGCAACCACATGGTAGCTCACAACCATCTGTAATGGGATCCGATGCCCTCTTACGGCAGGCAGCTGTACATGCTGATAGAACTAAATATATCTTTTTGTTTGTTTGTTTGTTTTTGTTTTTTCAAGACATGGTTTCTCTGTGTAGCCCTGGCTGTCCTGGAACTCACTCTGTAGACCAGGCTGGCCTCGAACTCAGAAATCCACCTGCCTCAGCCTCCCAAGTGCTGAGATTAAAGGCATGCGCCACCATTGCCCGGCTTAAATGAACCTTAAAAAGGAGGGAAGGAAGGAAGAAAGGGAAGAAGGAAGAAAGTATCCAGTCCCCTCAAACAAGGCACAAGTATACTGCAAACTCTCCCAGCTCTATGCTGGGAGCACCCCCGTCCCCTCGGTCAGCTGATCTTCTAAAAGATAAAGGCAATTGTTTGATCCACTATTTCCTGATTACTAACTGGACTCTGTAAAAGAAGCTGTTGATTTATGGTAGAACACACAATTGCTAACTTGGAAATGGCCCCTGTCGGTGAGAAAAGATAACCCTAAAGATTGTGGATTTATTGTCCTATTGAACTTTGGTCAACCTTCTGGTCCCCACATTAATGAGATAAGTAAGTTGCTGACAGACATTCCCTGCAGTTGAGATTCTTCTAGACTTTTCAAAATCACATATCAACAAAGATCTCCAAGCTTCGGAGGAGGGTGAGGCTGAGATGAGAGGACTCTTGAGGGTGAGAATTGGGAGGAAGAAAGATGAAGCTATCCTGAATGATGAGGGCTGCTTGAAGCAGGGATGGGCACCCGCGCTCTGGGTAATGGCGTGCAAGACGTTGTGGTTAAGGGGTGGGTGGATGAGTGCAGAGGGGTGTGGGACAACAAAACAACTAAGGTCTGATTGTTGACAAGTGGCAAAGTGTCAGCCTCCCCTTGGCTGGACTTTCCCTGACTCTGAAAGAAACCCTGGTCTCAGGGCTGACAGATGGCGCTGTGCTTAAGAACATTTGCTCTACCATCACGAGCACACAGGTAAGATCCCAGAACTCATTTAAAAGGCAGGACATCAGCCGGGCAGTGGTGGCGCACGCCTTTAATCCCAGCACTTGGGAGGCTGAGGCAGGTGGATTTCTGAGTTCGAGGCCAGCCTGGTCTACAAAGTGAGTTCCAGGACAGCCAGGGCTACACAGAGAAACCCTGTCTCGAAAAACCAAAAAAAAAAAAAAAAAAAAAAAAAAGGCAGAACATCCTCACAAATACCTGTAGCCCTAGCTTCAAGGTGGGGAGCTAGATAGGGAGACAGGAATTGCTGACTTCCAGCCTAGCAGAAAAACCATGCAACCCAGATTCAGGAAGAGACCTGCCTCAGAGAATAGGCAGTGATAAAGGAGATGCTCACACTCTCTTCTGGCATCTGCATGCATGCAGACATGCACAGTACACATATGTGCACTGTGTACACACACACACACACACACAGTAAGTAACATATAAAAAGAGAAAACCTGGTCTCCATCCAAGATGGTTTCAAAAAAGAGATCCAGGTCCTTAGGAAGTAAAAAGGTTTAAATGGTTGGAGGTAGGGTTCTAAAAGGCTTGCTTGCTGATAAGGGCTTGAGGAAAGTGTGCCCACAAACATAGAAGACAGAGGATGAAGACCACAGAGGCATCTGGTCCAAAAACCAAAGGCCATTCCTGCGATAGTTTGGATTCTGAGCAAGGCCACTGTGGCTTTCCTTGGAAAGATTCACACTGGCTGGCCTAGAGACAAACATTGACTGGGGTCATGTCAGTTTCAGGAAAAGCTCTCTAAAATCCACTTCATGCACTTCACAGACCAGCATTTGCCCTAACTGTCAAAGGTTTTAGTAGAGCCGATGGTTCTCTGGAGCAAACATTTCCCTGGCTATCTGGGGCTTGCCTAGGAATCCCTAGGCCTTGAGAGATTTAAAGAAAAAAACAAAAACAAAAAACAAAAAACTCATTCTTCATTAACCATTCTGTATACTTTTTAAAATAAGACTTTTCTTTATGAATATGTGTCTATGTCTTTGTGTGAGTGTGGGTGTCAGATCCCTGGTGCTGGAGTTGCAGGTGGCTGAGCTGCTGCACCATGTGGGTGCTGGGGACAGAACCATGGCCTTCTGCACAAGCAGCCAGTGCTAGCGGCTGAGCCATCTCTCCAGTCCTTTATTAGTTACTTTCTCGTCATCACCGTGACCAAAGTACTTGAAAGAGAGAGACAAACGGAGGGAGGAAATGTTTATTTTGGCTCAGTTTCAGGGGGATTTCAGTCAATCACAGGGGGAGGCAGAGTGCAGTGGCTGTCATGAGCTGTCAAGGCAGCTGCTCACAAATGGACTAGGAAGCAGGAATGGATGGAACCTTCAAAGACTTGCCCCCAGTGACTTCACCCCACTTCCAGGCCCCATCCCTTCGAAGCACAGCTGGAGACCAGTGAACAAACAGACCAGGACTTAAGTCTGTGGGGCCACTGCGGATCAAAAGCACAACCCTCCAAGTGACCACAATGGAGCAGAAATGGGCAGCACTGGCTCACATGAAAACTTTTCTGGTTTGCTAATGAGACAGGATGTGTGTCCTGCATATATAAGTCTAAACGAGGTCCTGGAGTCTTAATGAGCCACTAGCTGCCCATCCCCCATGCAGTAAAAGGGCCACCAAGTGCAGCTTCGCTTTAGCACCTTCTCACCATGCTCTGTGGGTAAAGTGAATTAGGGCAGCACAAATTTGTGGGAAAAAGCCCAGGGAGAAGCAGCAGACTGTTCCTTAAGCCCCCACCCATCCACACTGACAAGAGCACTGTGACCTCAGGATGGCTTTTCACAGCTTGGTAAGCAATAATAACCTCTTGGCGGCTCAACTTCTCTTTGGAAAATGGTAGGTCAGGTTTTCCTGGGGTGTCCAGAGATCACACAGTGATTGCTACCAATCATTCGCAAACACTACGTGGATTAAAATGTCAAAACCAACAGTCAAATGTCGCCCAACATGGAAACGACAAGGTCACAGAATCATCTAAAGACAAATAAGAAAAGCAGGGGACACCGGTGTGCTCAGACCAGAGCTCTGCTCCCGTCCCTTCCTCTGACCCTGTCTGTCCTAAGAAATCTCAGAAAACGGATGGTGTTGTGGGACAACCCAAGCTGTCTCTAGCTCCTGCCTAAACAACCAGGAACTGCTCTCAGTTCTGCTGGCTTCCGGGTCACCCATTATCTCAGATGTCAAGTTTTTGTTTTGAGCTTGCTATAGAACTGAAGATGACCTTAAATTCTGGTCTTCCTACCTCCACCTCCCAAGAGCCTGGATTTACAGACGTGTACCATCATGCTCACTACAAGGTGAGTTAAAATCGATCTCAGGAGTAAGGAGAAAATAGGAGATGTGGGTAGAATCCCGGTCCTGTTCTGCAGAGCTGCAAGTCAGGCCAGAGCTCAGCCTAGGCTCCTCCTGGGAAGCGAGGCTGTAAACAGCAGGCACGGGTCAAGAGGGAGAGCCCACCGTCCAACCTTCCTTCCTTTCTTTTTTGGTTTATTGAGACAGGGTTTCTCTGTGTGGCCCTGGCTCTGCTCCTAAGTGCTGAGAGTTAAGGGGTGCGCCACCACCGAAAGGCTCAAGTCAACCTTTGCTCCTTGAAATTGGAAGAGAAGGGTCAAGGCAGATGGGAGGAGCTGAGGGTGGGGCAGGGCTAAAGACCCTCCCAACCGGCCTGCGGGCCACAGAGTACAGTTGAGAGAAGAGTGTCTACTGCCCAGGTACCCGTGAAGAGCCTTTACTCCCCAGGAGCTTGTAAAACAAAGCCTTCTTTGTGGAACCGCATCCCTGGGAGACGGGAGAGCAGCAGCAGGGACCAAGGCTCCACCCACACTACCTGCTTTGAAAACAAGCTAATTCCCGAGATCCACTTCTCCCTTCTTTGTGGCTCTCCCATCTGTAAGTGTTGGCACAAGCTTCGTTTTCAGTTGAACACCAGGGCACCGCACTCAGCACCACCATTTTCTACCATGTATAGCAAGTTACTTCCCATTGAAGAACGTGGCTGCTCCTTGTGAAGCTTGGGGTTGCCATTACCCACTTAAAGTCCATCCCTTTCACAAGATGGAGCTCGCATGCACCTTGTGGTTACATAGTTTTCCCAGGCTAGCTCATATCTATAGACACAGTACAGCACCAGACTTTGCAATCCTGATGCTTCAGCCAATGGGCCAAGAAGTCACTTGGGTTTTTTTTTAAAGATTTTTTTTTTTTTTTTTTTTTTTTAAGATTTCTTTTTAATATATGTGAGTACACTTTACACTCTTCTTCTTCAGACACACCAGAAGAGGGCATTGGATCCCATTACAGATGGTTATGAGCCACCATGTGGTTGCTGGGAATTGAACTCAGGACCTCTGGAAGAGCAGTCAGTGCTCTTAACCACTGAGCCATCTCTCTAGCACCAAGAAGTCATTTCTTTTTTTTCTTTTTTTTTTTTTTTTTTTTTTTTGGTTTTTCGAGACAGGGTTTCTCTGTGTAGCCCTGGCTGTCCTGGAACTCACTCTGTACACCAGGCTGGCCTCGAACTCAGAAATCCACCTGCCTCTGCCTAAGAAGTCACTTCTTAATTAGATATCTTTTTTTTTTTTTTCTCCCTCAAAGAGGGTAAAGCCAATGAAAGCCCCTTTGACACATGGCATGTGTTCCTCAGAGCTGACTTCATGCCCAAGGCCATGCTCAGAGCAGTCAGAAGATGGTTGGAGGCCATTTGGATGGCTGCTGGGCGCTCAGAATTGCGCTGACACAGACATATATACATATGCCTCTCCATCTGCTCACCATGTGGGAAGCCTTATTCCTTTTTAAAAATCATGTGTATGGGTGTGTTTTGACTCTATATCCATCTGTGCATGGTTCCTGAGGCCAGAAGAGGGTATCAGATCCTGTTTGTGAACAGCCACGTGGGGACTGGGAATTAAACCCAGGTCCTCTGCCAGAGCAACAAGTAAGAAAGAAAAATGGGGTTGGGGGTGGGGACTCACTATGGTGGCACAGGCCTTTATCCCAACATTTGGGACACAAAGATATGTAGATCTCTGAGTTTGAGGCCAGCCTAGTCTATACAGTTCTGGGACAGCCAGGGCTATAGTATGAGACCCTGTCTCAAAAACAAAACAAAACAAACAAACAACAGCCTTAAGCCTGTATTTATTTACTTTAGTGTTTGGTTGATGTTGTTGTTGTTATTTGTTTGTGTGTTTTTAAAGACTGGGTCATACTATGTAGCCTTGGCTAGCCTGGAACTATGTAGACCAGGCTGACCTCCAACTCGGGGAGGCAGATCCACCTACCTTAGCCTCCTTAGTACTGGGACTAAAGGTGAGCACCACCACTCCCACTAGAGCCCGTTACTCCCGCTAAGAGTGCCTCCCCCAAAGCTTCAGGTTTTCTGGAAGAAAACAACTATTCCTACAACGTTCTGAGGACACAGAGGGAACTTAGGAACCATAAAACAGAGCAAAGGGGAACCTTTGCTTCAGGAACACTAGGCGGCAGACAGAAATGAGGAGAACCAGGAAGCCTCTGAGCTTAAATGAGGACTCAGAAGGCACAGGCAGAAGGACAAAATGAGCAAATGTGTGCTCTGCAGAGAACCATGCAGGCCTGGTGCAAGGTTTCCAGTTGTTTCCGGAACAGTGACACAAGCTGTTGTGAGCAACAGGCACCTTTGCCCAAAAGTGTTCCGTTTATGAGTGAGCTGCAAGCAGTTAACACTTAGCTCATAAAGTGCTGCCCCAGAGGTCTCAGTTATACCACACCTTGACCTCACGGCTTCTGCAACTCTAGCAAGGAATCAGTGTGGAAAAAAAAAGTTAGACCCAAAATCGGAGGGGTTAGCATGTATTAAGGGCCCCCTCTAGTG